>JACGCK010000022.1:0-506924 GCA_014925825.1 Pholiota molesta
TCAGCTAGCAGAACAAGAGCGTCGATATGTCGCTGGTCAATGAGCGCAGATGATATCCTTGAGGTTAATGAATTTCCTGGAGAAGATTAACAGGCAACGCGACCCAGATATGTAGAAGACAAGCACCTGTGTTCGTTGTTTCGTGTGCGACTCGCCAGTAATCATGTACCGCTGTCTTAAACGGTTTTAGTGCCTTGAGACCGATGAGATTGGGATTTTTAGCAAGGAGCAGGAGAGTCTCTGTCGTCGTTTCCAGTTCATCCTCATATACGAGACTTCCGATCAGACCAGCCTCTGATACTAGAGCAGAAGCTGGTGTTGTACTAGTAACTTCGTCGCGGGGAGGATCCTCAGCCTTAGATTTCTTGGAAATGGACCCCGCTAATCTGGGCTCAGGTACGGCCTTTCTCTTTTTCGAGTTCTTCGCCATTTGACTGTGGTTCAAGCGTTCAGAAGAGAGGTAGAGATTACTATATAGTTTTCCAGATGACACAAGCTTAAGCGTTTGGATAGAGAAAGGTGGGAGTGGGTGGGAAGTGCCAAGTGGGAAGCTGAGGATGTGTTGAATACCAAAGGATCTTCCAAACAACGCGATTTTGGCGCGCGTCTTCAACGCGGTTCACAACGTTCATCGTCACCATACCTCTATGCCAAATACCGGGGTCGCGTAGTTCCAAAATCTGGGCAAGGCTCCTCAAACGAGTAATCTATTGTTATAATTCGCGCAAATATACGCCGTACGCGAGGAACAAGCGAGTCTTTTCCGTACGAAAACCTCTCCAAGGTCAAACGAGACGAAGTCGATAGAGGGCGTAAGATACGCTGGCCGGTGGAATTTTGATACTACGCATTGCTCCTGACGTGTAATAATATGTCCAAAAACTCTCAACGCGACAAATCCTCCCTCTCGATCTTCACTACCCTCAACATTCCTACCGTTACATCGCACCCATCCCTCAAAAGCGTACAATGGTCCGCCGATGGCCAGGTATCTTTCATCACGAAGAATGCTGTCGTTATCTTGGTACTCTCTCCTTATTATATATTTTAGGCTTACTGAATTAACACTTACTCAGACACCCGACCATGGTATTAACTTCGACAACGACTCAGTTATCAAGTCGACGCCCAACAAGGACGACTCTGCCCTTGGTTGGTTCAAGACTATGATCCAACATGACCAGGCTGTCCCCATGAAGTGGCCTGACTACTCTCAAAGTAAGCCGTGCATATGAGTCGCCCTGAAGACCCCATATGACGAACCGGAGACCACAGGTTGGTGCGCGACGTCGCTTGGTTCCCTTGATCCAGCTGTGACCTCTGTGGCCATATCTCCTAGCGGACTCTCTTCGAATGGAAGGTATGAACTTTTATTTATTTCTTAGAGGTCAGAATTTGACTTTAAAACCTTTTCTAGATGCATTTTCGTGACTCTCAGCTCAAACATGGATGTAAACCTTGGGCGGCAGGCAAGAATTATCTGAAAGGCGAATGGCTAAAGGTACGTCAGTCATAGCATCATTTCTTCAGAAATCTGATTAATGTACGCAGCGTAGATTTTCGAAGTAACGCCATATCTCTTTGAAAGCATCGCGCCCACTCCTGAAGAGAAATGCACCGCCGCTGCCGTTTTGCAAGCGCAGATTGTCTGTGCGTGTTTATTGAAGCTATATACTTTTCTTGTGTATTTATTGTCATTCAGGCATCGGCTGGACCCCTCAGATCGAGTTTGGCATCGAACCAGCCCCATGGCTAGACGGATCCTTGCTAATCCTAGGAAGTCGATCAGGACATCTGACATTCATGAGGTTATTTGCGCAATATACTGCAATGGTTTCTGGATTGACAACGCCGTCGCAGATATCGTAATGGCGCTACTCTGGACATCGTGGCGTCTTTACACGTCTCCGATAAATGGATCACGCAAACCGCATTCAACAAATGGGTTCAACGCTCGCCTGAAATCTGTACGCCTTCAATACAATAAATCTTTCTGATATCGGGCTCATCAAATTTTAGATGAAGGATATTAGCTTACGGTACGCGGATGGCTCCGTGGGTTGCGTCAAGATCACCCAAACATGGCAGTCAATGAGGATACATTTCGTTTACACCCTGCTATGACATCACCGTCAAAGTTGAACACGAGGAACGTTGATCTACAATTCCGAGATACCTACAAGTATCACTGCATTGCGATGGGTGCATCCATCTGGCCGCCATGTAAGCTTCTTTGATATGTATACTACAGCATATAATTTACTTGTTTCATAGCCATACTCGTAATAGCCAATCCAGGTCTGATCAAACTCTATTCTACCCCAGACCGGAAGCAACATACTGGACCGGCCACCGTACCTTGCGCGTCCAACTCCAAAAGACATCCACTGATCCTCGCCTTTCCACCCCGTCTCCGGCATCACCTACAGACAAAAGGAAGACCGACTGATCATCACCCTGTTCGACGGCTCGTTCCATGTCATTCGGCATGTGTCGATGGACCCTTCATGGGCTTCGCGGACGGTTGTTGATGCGGATAACGGGCATGTGAGCTCCGAGGCGCTGTCCGGGTTGTCCAGGGCTACGTTCGAGAAGGCGGAGAAGGGTGAGGTGGACAGGAATGATATGGTGCGGATCGATGGAACGATACCTTATGATGATGGTTCAACCTTTTTATGGGTGTATGAGTACGTCTTTTGCCCTCGGTGTTGTTCAGCCTGGACGATTTTAACTTATTGTCCGCATTGTTTTCTCGAATTTAGGTCTTCTCGCCCATCGGACTTCAGCTACAAGCACGATGCAAAGCAGAGCAGCACACTTGTGGTCGCACAGATGTGGGAGACAGACGACACTGACATTCTCCACAATCTGGATACATTATTGATGAACGTGAAAACGTGTACGTGATCGTCCGTTCCTCAGTTTTAATGATCAACGTGCACTAACAAGATATGCACCTGCAGCTTCGCGACTATCCCCTCTTCACATGCTTCGCCCCTTCTTTTTGCACCTACGTAACCCAGCCAAGCTTGATCTGCTCCATGCGCAATTTTTGGAGGCGTTGCAGCCCAAGTCCACGTAGACCATTCGACGAATATACATCCACCCTCTTTGAAGGAGATTTGGATTTGGAAACGAGGTTGAGATTCAGGGATGCGCTTACCACTCATCTGTTTGGGTGGGATAATTTGTTGTCATTGAGGATGAGGCTCTCGCTGGCTGATTTTGCTTGGGTGGGTTTGGATAAAAAATTTACGTCTTATTACGATGAAGATGCTAATGATCCTAATTACTTTTAGAAACTTTCTATCACAGAAGAGAAGCGAACAGAATGCGGCGTTGTTGCACAGAGTCTGCTCAACGCCATTTCGCATAGAATACTGCGCACGCTCATTCGGCATCTGCTCTCAGTAGTGAACTCGCTCACTGGTAAGTCCTCGTCTTAGCTACCCTAGCACTCATGTGATCTAATACCCTTCTTATATTCTTGATCGCCAGCCGACGATATCCCTTTCGTCTCGCGTATAATCCTGCAATCCCTTTTGCACGGCTGCCCAGCTGATCTAACGGAAGAGGGCAAGCAACTTTCTGCGCTCATCCAGCCCTTCATCGAGACGAGCAACACCGCGGCCGGATCGACCGAAGAGGGCATCCTCACCAAGCTCAACGAATCGTGCCCGGCGTGTGGGGTGGAAGTGCCCCTGCAGGATATCACCACCGCTGTGTGTAGTAATGGGCACACCTGGGGTTCGTACTTTCGCTTTTTTTCTTGTCTTGACTAATGAAGTTTGATTTTCTTCTGTTGTTAGCCCGATGTTCTGTTACCACGTTTATTTTGTCGACGCCTTGGGTGAGGACGTGTGTAGGGTGCAGTCGGAAGGCGTTCCTTCCACCTTCCGCGAAGAAGGATCTTCCTGCTATCGCGAGAGGGTGGGTTGTAGAGGAATTGCTCGAGGCGGTGCATCATTGCCTCTTTTGTAACAACCACCTTGTTAGTATCTTGTAGAGATGCATGGATACGAAGAGAAAAAGAAAATTACCGCAGGAATAATCTTAATATGTCATATGTAATGATCGTTGATACATAACTGTACGGGAGCAGCGGGATCCACGAGCGTCCGTGTCTTTCGATACATTCAGAAAGCAAGATCAAATCAAACGTTTATCTTGATCTTGGGGTTACATGATCATGACCAGCCAAAGGAGTTCCCACGAACTCAAATAAGTTGCCCAGGGTCTCCCTACTTTCTCTCACTCAATTCATGTCTTTACCCTTGCGAGCTCCTCAAGAAGCACTCTCATGGGATTCTTCCATAGGACGCATCATCATCCCTGTAATAATCGAGGCTACCTCGATGGTGTTGAATGTCCACATGGACCTCAACTTCAGTGCTGGGCTCATTCTCTACCCTAGAATACTCATCGCGTTAACTGGCTGGGATAAAACAGCCGCGTTCTTTGGTCCTGTCCTTGTTCTCGAGCATCTGATCAAACACCCGAAGCCAGGACTTCCCAAAATACCAAGCAACCCTGTTGCCCTTATAATTAAGGCCGATTTTTTTTACCGCTAGTGACAAAGGCCGCAACCTCTACCACAAAATCTCTCAAGACTCAAGGCAAGTACGCCGTCGTGCTTCCGTCCACAGAGAGATGAGTCTCTCCTGATGTGTCGATAACATCCTCCATGAACCTTTCTTTTGACAAATCTTGTGTTCTCGGTATCGACGTGGTGCATGTTCTTATTCCGTGGAGCAAGGACTTTCCAGAAGCTTGTCACCAAACCAGTCTTTTGCGTCGTCTTCCCTCACACACTGGGCTGTCGAAGCCGGGAAATTCGAATGCATTCGGCTGTCATCTCGACGGATGATTTTCAAGGAACTCACTCATCCTGTTGGAGGCTCAGAATTCACAGACATTGCAATTTGCAAGGACTTCTCGACAGAATACAGCCTCAAATTCATTCTTCTGTGCTGGGCCATATCCTCCAGCCAGAAATTGTGATGTTCCCGAACAAACTACCTTCGATAAACTAATCTTTAGGATGACCAGTCCGTTCATCACGATTGCTTGATGTGCGTCCTTCACTTTTTCGCCATTCCCAACGGAAGCTGCAATATGTCTATGGAAGAATCGTTAATGGTACGAATCCCCCTTCCCGAAAAGGTGGACGTCCACACCTATTCAAGTCGTCATTGGCTTCGCAAAATAATGTAAATTTTTCCAAAGGCCTTTGAGATCGGAACAGACCTCATATCTATAGATCGATTGTCATTTAGACCCTAGTATTTGGTCTGTTTTTGGAGACTAATCTGTAATGTCGCATGGTGTAGCTTCCGATAATGCATCTCTTTTGTCACCACAAGCCGTTCCGAGTTTCATAAAGACCAACACGCTCTCTGTGCTTATCACTTCAACTGCTATGGGCCCTTTGCTATTCCTCGCGTTCTTCACTGCGATTGCCTGGGCATATCTCAAGCTAAGGAATGTCGGAAGCAGAGAACCAGGGCTTCCTCCAGGTCCTCCGACCATTCCCCTCCTGGGAAACTTGCATATGTTCCCAAAGGAATTCGCAAGCATCAAGCAAGTCCTTTGCTTACACTTGACACATGAAGTGAACCTTTCGCCCCTAGATTGACCGAATGGGCACGCACTTGGGGAGGCATCTATTCCGTGTGTTGTTGCCGAGTCTTGCTTGTGGCGAGGTGACTGACGAGCTTATCGTTGCAGCTCAAAATGGGCCCCGGAACCGCCATAGTGATCACAGATCCCGCTGCCATCAAGAACTCATGGACAAGCGCAGTCAAAATACGAGCGATCGTCCGGCAAACTTCATCGCAAACTCTGTTGCTGGAGGTTTCAACATTGTTTTTACTCGCTATTGTAGGTCAACCATGTCAACCGTTAATTATTCATATTTTTGA
Source organism: Pholiota molesta (assembly GCA_014925825.1). Lineage (NCBI taxonomy): Eukaryota > Fungi > Basidiomycota > Agaricomycetes > Agaricales > Strophariaceae > Pholiota > Pholiota molesta. Next base: position 5,922 of record JACGCK010000022.1, read on the forward strand.
CACTCAAACTTCGCCAAAACGCAGCTGAAACCTGGAGGATTTGCGCAGGATGGCCCACACTATTCTAACACCACAAAGGTCTGCCGAACATCTTCCTATACAGATGGCTGAATCAACCAGCTTCTCTATGACATTCTCCAAACTCCCGAGGTAAGTAAAGCGATTTTGTCTCTGTGTTCTAATCTCATCGCGACAATACAGTCATTCTACACCCACGTCCAGCGGTACTCAAACTCGGTCATTATGTCTGTCTTGTTCGGCAAAAGATGTCCTAGATACGAGACCCCTGAAACGACAGCATTCTTCGTCGCCCAGCACGAATGGGAATTGCTTCTTGAGACAGGTGCCACCCCGCCCTTGGATTTACTTCCCTTCCTTCAAAAGATTCCCGAGCGCTGGGCAAAGTGGAAGATCGATGTCAAACAATGTCGAAGGCATCAGCGAGATCTCTACTTTGGCCTTTTGGACGAGACTAGAAGGCGAGTGGAAATGGGTGAGGAGAATGGAAGTTATATGGAGGAGGTCCTTAGACACCAGGAAGAGTTTGGTATGAATAGGGATATGACCGGGTATGTGATCGCCAATCTGATACGACAGTCAAGTATTGATTTTGCCTCTGTATTAATTCAGGCATCTCGGGGGTGCTCTCATCGAAGCCGGTTCCGGCACGACAACCTCGTTCCTTCAATCCGTGATTCTTGCCATGGTGGCCTTCCCAGAGACACAGAAGAAAGCTCAAGAAGAGCTCAATCGCGTCGTTGGTCGCCAAAGATTTCCCACCTTGGACGATCTTCAAACTTACCTTACATCAGGGCTATAATACGGGAGGTGAGAGCCTCATTCTTCGGATTCCGGCATTTTTATCTGGTGGCGTTCGTACTTACTTCGTCCTCAAGACTCACCGATTCCGCCCCGTTACACCATTGTTGATACCCCATGCTAACATTGCCCAGGAAGAGGTAATTGTATCTTTGTCCACGTCAGCCCGAATAACCACTGACGACACTTTGCAGTACAAAGGTTTCATCATCCCTGGAGGCTCCACCATCTTCATCAATATATGTGCGTCTATATATTCGAATTCAATACTAAAATATCCAAAGACTGAGTTCATCAACTGATATCAGGGGGCATCTTCCACGACCCAGGTGAGCGTGAATGATATTCTTTGCTACCTTCTTAACTTCATTTTATCACCAGAGTTATATGACAACCCTGACGTCTTCAATCCTGAACGGTACCTGCTCACTGAAAACGGCACGAAACCCGGCGTTGATGGAAGTGATTTGAGGCCTAATCTCCCATTTGGATGTGGAAGAGTGAATATAGTTTCATGCTTTCACTATTATAGATCCTGATAATTTCGTGACCGCAGCGAATTTGCCCCGGATTCCACCTTGCACAGAACTCGATTGTATGTTATCATTTTCTCATTCACTCGGAAATAGTCATCTTCACACTCGTTGGCAGAACGTCAATACTATGAGGCTACTATGGGCGTTCAACTTTGCCCTCGCAACTGATTCCGCCACTGGCAAATTGATCGATGTGGACGTTGATGATTACCAAAAGGTGAGCTAGTTCCATACTTCCATGTTCCAGCCATGCGAGGAACTTTCTCATGCTCCAATGAATACATCATCCTACAGGGTCTCTCGACTGCCCCATGCCCATTCAAAGCGTCTATCACTCCTCAGTCAGCGGAGACAGTGGAGATTATTGAGAGGGAATTCCATGAAGCGACTCATACATTCGAGAAATTCGAGTTTGGTCTAAGCAGCGACGATAAGGCCTATGTTGCCCAGTACCGTTCGCATTGACGAGATTATGATACTTATTTTTTTTCTGTATTCTTCCAACCACATGTATTGAAAGATGGGAAGGTTTGAAATAAGCGCGCAAGGAACGCGTTTCAAATCTTTGAGCGGGCCGGGATATTTGGTTAGCCTTGGTGTATGTCGCAGTCGGAAGGCGTTTCTTCCACATTCCGCAAAGAAGGATCATCTTCCTGGAGAACTTTCGTAATAATCACCTTGTTAGCACCTTGTAGAGCTTGTGCAGATCCGATAATGATCACTGATATAGCCCTACCTACGGGATGTGTAGCGTGAGCCACGAGGGCTGATTTATAGATGAGATTCGAAAACAGTGTGATAAGGATACATTGAAGATTCAACTTGATAACGCGACTATAACTGCGGCAGGCCGGGGCATTTAATATCCAGTACTGATCAGGTAATCGGCAAGGCCTTCGACAATGGGGGTCACTTCGGGAGCCTGTGTAGGCCCAACGTAAACAGCAACGAGGATGGCTTGTTTTGTCTTTACAATGATCGCACCATCGGCCTATTCAGGATGGTTGCGTTAATGCTAAAAAAGAGGAAACAAGAAAGGTCAAAGAATAGACACGCACGCCTTTCTTGGACTGGATACTACGGGGGTCTGCTGAGAGCGTGAAGTATTTCTGGCCGGCGAGGCGCACGCCCTAGCTTGGATGGTATCAAGATGGGGTAGCCATCAACGAGCGCCTTCTGCTCCTCGGTAGAGATCTACATTGGGGTGTGAATGCGACAGGATGTCCTTGGAAACAGGGAGTGAGCGTACGGTGAACCCAGGCGACGCCGCCCACACTCCTCCTTGCTGGCCGAGCACTGCGGCTTTGGCGATCTTGCCGGTTCCGACGAGGTTGGTGTCGACGTACGCTGGGAAGCACGAGGATTAGGGATAGCAGTGGATCCGATGAATCTCCAAGTACTTACTTTGCCAGGACATGGTATGTGGATTGGAGAGAGATATAGGCGACTTGGCCAAATACGCTCGGAGATGTCCAGATAAGATGTGTGTGATGACATTCCTTACCTAATCATTACATAAGGGTGGTAAATATAGAGACAATGGGCCGGGTTCCTCTCCCTCCTCCCATGTCCTATGTACCAAATACAATCGAGGTCAAGCTAACCATCCACTACTATGGCCTCAAAGCAACCCAGTATTTCTCAAAACATCTCCCGAGTCCGAGAATGTCTTCTTGGACGACTTGCTCGCTCTGAAATTGCCCCTTCCGAAGCGGGGCAACACCACCTTGATCTCCTACGGTCGTATGCAGTGCATTTGGCCCTCGGTGCAGAAGCATGGAGTACGCCTGCGTTTCCGGATGCTTGCTTGAACCATGATAGTTAACCTCAATTCACGACATCTCTGGTAGCTTCTGCACAAGCAGATTAAGATGCGCGTCGAACCCACATCCGATGACTTCCGGGCCTCGGCGCAGGAGCAACACGCGGAACTCTCCATGTACTCATTGGTATTCCTCATGAACAAACTGGTTCAGAATCTGATTTGCGCTCAACAGTGCCAATATCACGGCTAAATTCAGGTGGGGACAACGTGTTGTGTAATGCCGCCGCCGGGATGCTCATGCTCTTATAGGGATCTGAGGAGCTCGAAAATAGATCAAGTTTCTTTCAAGCGATCGTTGAAGGACTTGGAGGACCCTTCGCAAGACGAACGCCCCTCGAAGAAGAAAAAATTCGAGCAGGGACCAATGGTGCGCGTCCAGTGTTTACATAATATCGTGGTTAAACTAACGAGCTACGACTGTGTGTAGGACACAAGGTAAGGACAGGATTAAATTTGCAGGAAAGCCTGATGCTTATGCTGCCCAGTGCTGGTACGACGAAACACTACCAAAATTCCATCAACCCCAAATCGGCCGTCGACACAGCATCAAAAGTTGGTCACTGTATTTTCCCTCTAAATGTAACCGACTCTAATCATCCGCCACGTCGAGAAGCCACCTCTCGCGCCGAAAGTAATGCCAGATTGGTGGACACCAGCGCACCAACACTCTCATTCTGTAAACTCAACATCAAGATCACAAGATGATTCGACGCCGTCGCGAAGATACAGCGCACACGATGAACGCATAGCGAGCGATGTTCGTACATTCAAGTCATCATTTTTTGTTTTTAATTTTACAATTCTATTCCATTGTCAGACAACGCGTGCTGCCAACGAATTCCTAAACAACATGGTAGGTGCATATCTTGTCACATTTTTTGAGCATGACTGAATATTTTGCAGGACATATCCAAAAGCATGCCAAATCGCGAACACACTTCACGATGGGTACTGGAAATTATTTTTATTTATTGTTCGATATATTAACCTCAGCTTTCAGGAAAAGGTCAAACAAGAAACAAGCGACCAACTCAAGGCCCCGCCACCTTCTACTCCTACAGCTATCCAGGTAAATCTCACTCTTTTCTACATACCCATGGGTCTGACAAAACCAATCAAGCCATCCATAGCAATTCCTATACACCTACGCCCTCAAATGCCTCGACCTCAACGACATTACCTCTACGCCTCATCACCACGCCCTCTTCTTTACCCGCACGTCCCGACGCGAATCCGCCCCCTCTACCCGCATCCTTCGGCGACTCACCTGTACGGAAACTCTCAAGGTTCGGCCCGCACCAGCACCCACCATCCGGTATTCGCCACACACCCTCGCGGCGTTCGCGAAGGAGTACACCAAGATCGAACGAATATCGCCGGGCCCATTCGAGAAAGCGCCTTCGCCCCCACCGCCAACGCACGCACCAACGCAACCGCCTCTGTCAACTTCCTCGTCGTCGCGCCCCGCTGATGGTAGGATAGCGGCGCCCTCGGCAGAACAACATTTTCGTCGCTGAAGTCTACCGCGATCGCTGCGGTTTCTTCGAATACGTTTAAGCCGTTCAAGCTAGCTCCACGAGACGAGCGGAGGGGCGCGGATGGGAAGGAGGTGCGGGGATGAGGGGCTGGGCGGAGGAAGGACCACGGCCCGCGATCACCCTACGGCACGGCTGTTCGGGATGCGGAGTTGCGCGAGCCGCGGCGTGCCGCCCCACCTTCGACGTCTTCCGGGTCCGTGCAGAATGGCAGACAGGAGAGCAGTGGGAGCGGGAGCGGCGGGACCTCCGCGTCGCGAGAGATGATCCGGTAGGTCTTGGGTTAATTGTGCTGGAGTGCTAGTTATTTAATTTCTGCTCGATCCGTTGTCTTCTAGCGCTCGTCGAGCTTCGACAACGGCTTGCGAAGATGGAAGCGGAGCTCGCGGAGGAGCGCCGGCGGCGGCAGGTCGCGGAGGACGCGATTGCGGATATCCGCCGCGAGTGCCGCGCGCCGTTCGTCGTGCCCAGCCTGCTCGACGCGTTCATGGAGCTGTCGCGCATGACGACGATCGCCACTACCAATCCAGGGAGTCTGGCACCACAACCGAGTAGCACTATCAGTAACAATAAACACCCACCGCAGAACACCACCACCACCAACGCTACTGTTGTGCTGAATGGGTCGGTTCAGCGCATCGTCCTTTCAATGTGGTATCCGCCGGCCGTCCTTTGCCACCGCCCCGAAGCGCAGATTCGCATGCGCCGCAGAATGCTACACGGATGAGTATGCAATGGCCGGGTTCTGCGAAGCTTCCGCCGCCGGTTTTCGTTAAAACGAGCAATGCACAAGCGTCTGCGCCTGTGAGGGTGAAGGAGGAGCCTATGGAGATGAGCTGGGGTTGATAAATGTTAATTTCTTATCGATATACAGTATATGTGCCTAGAGGAGGTTTTGGCAGGGTTATTTGCCCTCGGAGTGTTGTGCTGCATATACATTATGTACTTGTGCTTTACCATTTCTTGAGATTTAGTCAAGGTGTAGTAACAAAATGTCTTCACTCGATATAGATGGCGGAAGATCTCCTGGAATAATCCGATGACAAGGTATGTACACAGCTAGACCAACATTACTTCCCTCCCTTCTTTCCACCTTTGCGTTCTTTGCGCTTTCTGCCAATGATAGCGCCAAGCGGGTTGGGATTTGGCTCTTTGGCTGGGGCTGGTTCGGTTTTGGGTGTCACCTTATCCTCAGATTTGGCTGACACTCGTCGCTTTTTGGGTGATGGTTCTTCCGTCCATCCTTTTCTCTCTTGTGCTTTTTGTCAACAGACTTGGCAGCGCCGCCATGATCCTGAAAACAGAAAAAGACAAGTTAGAACATGCAAATAACAATTCAGGAGATAATCCGAGAAGGCTTACAGCTGGGTGTTGTTGGTTTTTCTGCGACGCGGCTCGGCGCTGCACCACCTCGATGTTCTCGATGGAAAACTCGACAATGAGCGACCCCTTGCCCGCCTTCTTACCGCGGCCCTCGTTCGCGATCTCCTCCTTCAGCCGCTTGATGCGCGCCTCATCGCGCTCGCCCTCCGCCTTCGCGCGCTCCATCTTCAGCAGGTGCGCGAGCTCGTCCGTCCACCACGCCTCGAGCAGCGGGCCGACCGCGGCGTTGTTGTTCGCCCAGCGCAGGACGCGCAGCGCGTCCGAGTGCCGGTGCAGCTCGACGAAGCCGTAGCCCTTGCTGCGGCCCTTGCCCGTGAGCGGGTCCACGCGCTCCGCCTGCCGCACGATCTTGGTCTGCTTCACGCCGGTGTCGCGCCCGGCGAAGCGCTTCTTGCTCTTCTTCTTCGCCTCGCCTTCCGCTTCGTCATCATCGTCTTCCGCCTCCTCCTCTTTTGCCCTTGGCCTTGCCTTGGCCGGTTGGCTGGCTTCGTCCTCCGGCTTGGTGCGGGAGGGTCGGCGAGCTCGTCGGCGCTGAGAGGCGACCTGGGCTCTGCTTAACTTCTGCGTTGAACGCCTTGATGGCGTATGTCGTTAGCGTTGAGCATGCGCTCGGTGACGAAGATGGGTATCTGCCGCACACTGAGGCGCGTTTTGGAGATGAAGAGGGAGGGGTTCGATTTGAGGAGCGCACGGCGGGCGTTGAAGGAGCTCGTCCGGCGCTCGACTTCGGAGGAGTCAAGTTTCAGCGCGGTGTATTGGGCATGATAACTTGAGGAGATGATATCAGTAGGTCTATATGTCATAAGGAAATGAGTAGAACGACCCCCTTCGCGGAGAAGATACATATTGCGCTTGTCTGCTTTTCTCGGGCTTTTCGTTGTCCTGTTTTAACTTGCCGCAACATCTCGGGTGACGGCTCGGATAACATCGAGTGTGCGCCCGTGCAGTACGAGACTATGGGCCAGACTTGACGATGGATCCGGTGTTAGGATAGAAGGTAACGAGAAAGGATTTTTCTTGGGCTGCGGAGGACGATAAATTGTCAAAGTTGTGTGCAGGATATGGTAGAAAGCATACCACAATCGTCTGGCCAGTAGTTTCACTCCGTAGCAGATCGCTTTGTTGTATCACCCGATCTGCGTCTTCCAAATTCCAGAAACATGCAAATCCGGTTCCTCTTGACCGTCCGGTAGCAGGGTCCATGGTAATTCGCGCATATCGTAGAGGTCCAAAGGAGCGGAACCTAGAATCGCTCAAAAAATCATAGAATTAAGAGATGTCACGAGAAAACTTACAATGTCCTCAGCTCGTCTTCAGTAGCGTCGAAGGGGATATTGCGGATGAAAAGTGTCGTGCCCGTTTCTGGGGGCGGTAGCTGTGGCTTAACAGGTTCCTCATTCTCGCTATCCCCAGCCTGCGAATCGCTCTCATCACTCTCTCCTTCGCTTCCGCTGTGCACACCCAGCCCATCATCATCGCTGTCCTCCTCGCTGCTCTCGTCGTCGTCGCTGCCTGATGCGTTGTCCATGTCGACGTCTTCCTCGATTTTCGCCTTCTCCTCCTTCCACTTCTCCTTGCTGAGCGCCCAATCGACCGCTATCACGCGCTCCGTCGCCCGCTTGTCGTCGGCCTCCTTCTCCATGTCCTCGTCCTCGTCCTCTTCTTCTGCTTCTTCATCCACCTCCTCGTCCTCGGCCCTTTCTTGCTCGCAGCGGCAGCAGCAGCAGCGGCCTTCTTTTCCAAGCGGTTCAGCTTCTTCTTCTTCTGCTTCGCCTGCGCGAGCGTCTGCGCGGTGCCCGCGCGGAGCACCATCCCGTTGCACCCCGCGATCGCGCGCTCCGCGTCCTTCCGGCTCAGCATCCACACGAACGCGAAGCCCTTCGTGCGCGGCTTGCGCGCGCCCGCGTACGCCGCCGCCGCTGCCGCCGCGGTGCTGCTCTCCGCCGCGCCCTCCTCCTCCTTCGCTATTGGCGTCTCCTTCGTTGTTGGCGTCGCCGGATCCTTCCCTGAGGCGGCGGCCGGCTTCTCGTCCAGGGGGATGTGCACGGAGTGGATGGGCCCGTACGGGAGGAACACGGCGCGCAGGTCCTGCTCGCTCGCGTTGAAGGGGATGTTGCGCACGATCAGGCGGCTTGCGTGGCTCGGCGCGGCGGCGGCGGAAGCGGCCTTGCCCTTGGGGTCGGTGGTGGCTTTGGATTTTGGGGCAGGGACGGGTTTGGAGAGGACGTCGAGGCGCTTTTTGAGCGTGACGGACAAGAGGCAGCCTTTGTAGACGTGCGCGTGGAGCTTGGCGACGGCGTCGCTTGCGTGGCCGGGGTTCGCGAACAGGACGTGGGCTGCGAAGATCAGTTTTTAGATGATTGGAAAAGAGGGGAGGGCGGCGTACCTGTGCTGGGATCTTCCGTGCCTGAGTCGTCTTTGATGGGCCAATCTACTTTTTCTGCGCCCGTGTACTTGCGGATCTTTTTCCAGAGCACTTTCGCGTCGATGGAGGGAGGGAGGCCGGAGACGACGATGGTGCGGGTGGCGAGTGGGTCGTGGGGAAGCCTGGGCTGACGAGGGGCGGGTCGGGGTTTTGGCTCCTTCTTTACTGATTCTCCATCTTTGTCTTTGGGCTGTGATGAATTTATAAAGAGATTCAGCAGGGTATTCTGGGTAGAACACATACCTTGGAGTCCGCCCACTGAACACGCAGCTTTCTGTTCACGAGGTTGATGCCGTCCTTCGAGAGCGTTTCGTACGCACTCTCCGCATCCTCCTTCAGGGCAAACGATACGTATCCGACACCCTTCGAGACCCCGGTCCCCTGCTCCGTCACCACAAACGCCGATCTCACAGGCGCGATATCGGAGAACAGGGTCTGCAGGTCGACCGAGGTTGCAGAATAGGGCAGGTTCGATACGAAAAGAGTCGAGCTGGGATAGTCGTTAGCAAGGTGTTAGCTGGGCGTAGAAGAGGATGGTACCCATGGGATATAGCATCGCCCTCTTCCCGTTCTTTCCGCTTTCCTAGCGTCTTGTCTTTGGCGTCCATCAGGCGTATATGGAGAAAGCGTTGTTAACTTTTTCTGCCCACAAAAGAAGCAGTTCCCACGCTCAGCATCTCAAGCTTATCAGATAAGGCCTGGGGTACAAGTATACAGCCAACTACGGTACGCGCACGGTGCCCTCCATAACTTCCACTGCGCCGCCAGTCAACTCAATCACAGCAATCTCGCCATCCTCCCCAATATCTACGTCAACCACGATCTCGCTCCTCCGCCCCATCTCCACTCCTTGCAGTATACCGATCGTATGCGTGCCCGGCCCCCTCTTCTTCGCGAGCCACCCCGCCAGCGTTGACGCCGCCGACCCCGTCGCCGGGTCCTCGAGCGCGCCATCGAACATCCGCGTGCGCACGACCCCGTCCGCCCGCTCGTAGAACGCGTACACGCCCGCGAACCCGGCCCACGCGCCCAGGCCGGGGAGCGCGAGGCGCTCGGGGGGCTGCATGCGCGCGAGCGCGTCTTCTGACGTGAGCTGCAGGAGGAGGAAGGTCATGCCTTTCACGATGGACGCGACCGCCTCCGCGCCGTCCACGCCGTTCGCGTAGTCCGCAGACGCCAGGTGGGGCTGGAGCGCCTTGACGCGGGGGTGCTTGTATGGTGCGTGCACCTTGAAATCCGTCGGCACGCGAACGCGGACGCCCTTGATCGCCGGCGCGCCTACAGCCTCCACCGGGATATCGCCTGCCTTGGTCCTCAACGTGACGCGGTCCAGCCCCGGATTCTGGGAGAGCAGGTACCAGCCGCTGCCCACCGTCGGGTGCCCCGCGAAAGGCAGCTCGGCGTCCGTCGTGAAAATGTCGATGGTGGTGGGCTCATTGGTCAGGTCGCCTTCGTGCAGGAAAACCGTCTCGGAGAGGTTGAATTCGCGCGCGATCGTTTGCTTTTGGGCCTGCGAGAGCTCCCCGGGGAAGTCCTTTGGGATGCGCACGATGGCGAGTGGGTTGCCCGCGAAATGCTGCGACGTGAAGACGTCGAGAGTCGTGAATTTCAGTCTGAGAGCCATACCGTCGAGGTGGTATGATAGAGAAGCGAGATCAGTTGCAGACGTTATCACATTTTATAGGCATTTAGGGCTGGTGTGATTCTAAGATGAGTCACATTTATTCGTCCATGACTTAATTTGTTTGGACTCGAGTAAGTCCATACATGCCAAGTGTGCTTGGTGATAGGAGTTCTGCGCTGACCGCGGCTCTCAGAGTTCTTAATGATTGCATTCGCGCTTGATTCGTCAGTATTCACGAATCGCGGATCTATATCGACCTCTAGTTACTTATATTCAAATGTCTGCATGTACCTGCGACAAATTATGACGACCACGATGCATATCAAGGGCCTCGGAAAGCCGTATGTAGCTCTGTCTGCTCTTCTTTTGTGAGCCCCATCCTTCCTCTCCAGTGCGAAGGGAACGCAGGCACCTCCGACGGACCCAGAGGTCTGACGCCTTGCTTGAGGTCCTCACATGCCTTAGCGATCAGAGAAGGCGCGTCCTCTGGTTTCACGAGCCCCAACCTAATTGCCATGAGTCGCGAAAAGAAATGCAATTATAACTTACGCACCATTCGCCTTGCGGGAAACACAGCACATTCGCAGCGAACCTTCATCGAAAATAAATAAAGAGCTCAGCAAAGGCTGGTCGAAGAGAAACCGCAGCCTTACTTGTGTCCCCCGACATGCCCCACTGCCCCGACCTTGATGTGCGCCGCAGGCCCCGCCGGATCTCTCTCCCGCGCCCGCGCGACAGACGCCACCAGCGCGTCGTACACCGCCAGCCCGCGCTGCCCGCACCGGCAGTCGCGCGCGCCGTGCGTGCAGACGTAGAAGTGCGCCTCGTTCTGCGTGGCGCTGGTCGGGGGGCCCTGTACGTGTCGCTCGATCGCCGCACCGACGGCGTCGACATTGCGCAGCGACACATGCGGGAGCTCCAGGCGTCCGCCGCGGTGCGAGAAGACCGTCGCTGCCTGTTCGTCCGCGTCCGCGTCCTGGTGTCGGTGGTCGTCTGAGGACCACGCGAAGTTAACAAGGCCGCCCCATTGCGTCGCTCGTGCTTGGAGCTCTTGCGACAGGGGCGTCTTATAGACAGACGGGAAGTCTGTGGGCGGGCGGGAGGAGTGCAGGAGGATGTAGCATTTGTGAATGGGCGCGTTCGGTTCGAGCTGTCCGTCGAAATACTGGGGAACCGCGTCATCCGGCTGCTGCGGTTTGGGTCGTGATGTGGTGAATGGGCGCATCCATTGGAAGGGTAGTACGGTGCGCCGCAGTGTACTGGAGATCATTTCAGGACGCAGGATAGAAACTGTTCAGGACTGCGAGGGTCCTTTCGTGAAAGATCCTTTCGTGAATTGTAATTTGAGGTCTGCATGGGTGCTCGGTAAGGTTGATATTTCAGACAAAGATGATGACATGATATTCTCCGATATTCTGTGCGCGTTCCAACCACGTGACTTTTTTATTGACGCGTCGCGTGGGACGCGTCGCGATTGTGATGGACGGTGGCACTGGCATGGATGGATAAAGCGCCATGGACCCCAAAAATATGTACGTGGCGTGGACAAATTGGTGCTTTAGCAATCTGGGCTCCATATACATACATACATATTACAATTTTTGTACAAGAATTGAGACGAGCAGGAACTAAAGCAACAAGATCTGATAGTTAGACAGATTCATACAATAGAAAATCAGTTGCCTAATTCTATTCGAGGATTAAATTTCTCTATTCACACGGCTCGCATTATATGAGCCTACTTCGGGCATCGGTGAAGATGTCTTCTTCAACTTCTTTTAAAGGAGAAAAATGACAGAGACATCATCCCAAACAGAGCTAGTGGCAACTGATTGGCCACCTCATTTTGTGCGGTGCGCTAGATGGCCGATAACAAAGTGTGCATGACGCCCGAGCGTATATCTTAGTCAAGGCCGATCTTTTTACTTCTCAAATAGATTCCATCACTGTATCTGTGCATTTATTCGTTTCTATTCATTTCCATGGTTGGCGTTTAAAAGCGTGCCCATTTTACATGGCAAAATCATTAGTATCTCCTGCATTCCACCTTTTTACCTCTATCTCAACTTTTCTCAAGCACCTTCCCAAGACAAAATGCCATTCTGGTTGATTACTGGCTCGAACAGGGGAATTGGTTATGGCCTGGTGGAGAATCTGGTACGCTTCGCTACGTCTCTCTCTAGAACACGATACTGAAACTAAGCTATGTAGCTCAAGAAAGAGAACACCTTTGTAATCGCGGCTGCTCGCAATGCTAACGCTCCCTCGCTCACAGATCTGGCTTCCAAGCACCCTGATACCCTCAAGGTCGTCGAATTGGACATTACAAGCCAGGAAAGTGTGGATAAAGCTGTGGCAATCGTTACCCCTCTCCTCCTAAATGGCCTCGATTACCTCATCAACAATGCTGGCGCAAACCCTCAACCGACCGTTAAATTTGATGACCTGTAAGGCTGGCTCTGCCTTTCCTCCACATAGCGAAACCGTAAAATTGACTGGCTCGCGTATCTGCCAGCGATCTCGACCTCTTCGCAGAGGAGATAGGGTTCAACACCACGGCGCCTCTTCGCGTCTCCCGCGCCTACTCCGTTGCCAAAGCTGCTCTTAATATGTGCGTATTTTTACTTCGACTCTTTCCAGCCGCACTCAAGCTATTTAAAAGGCTCGCGCACAAGTGGGCAGCCACCCTCAAATACGAAGGCGTCATTACCGCTGCTGTTCATCCAGGTATGCAGATAATTCTGGCCTGCTTGATCAATATTTATCCTGACTTTGAACCGTGATACTTAGGGTGGACTCAAACCCCTCTTGGTGAAGGCATCAATGAATGGATGGAAAAATATGCCGCTCATGTCCGTCACTTTACGCCTGGAGAATCTGCAGACAACGTCGTCAAAGTTTCTGAAGCCCTCACCCTGGAGAAGACAGGCCGTTGACAGGCCGCCACAGGCGCGTTCTGGCACGCAGATGGTACCAGCTTGCCCTGGTAATTAATGTCGTTTTCGATTAGTCTTTTGGCGCACATCCTGTAATTGTAATAAATATTTTCTTTCAAACAATACATGTCAGCCTTATATTATCCGTTACGCGCTGAAGGGCGCCAAAAGGGCGCTCGAAGGGCGCTCAGCGCTAACCGCTTTTCCCGGACCGTCGCTCTCATGATCACTGCGACTCACGTGCTGTAGATCGCACAGCCACCGCAATGCGGCGTAGAGTTGCCGCCGGACGACAACCACAGTTACAGTTCTTTCACTGGCACTATCATCTCAACGTCAACATTCAAACTTACACTGCCCTATTCATCTCCTTTCCGCCAGTTTCGGTCCTTTCGTGTTCTCCTAAGCTCGTAGATCTCTGCCTGCTATGACTCGTTTATCCTTGAGGGGATACCTTTTCGCGTCGCATGTATCGTTTCAAAAGGTCTGAGTAAGGATCTGAATTCTGTGCGTTATTTTTGGCTATGAAATGGGTACAACGGCCTGGGCTGTCCCAGGTGAGCGCCAACCTTTCCCGTAAGTGCATAGGAATGTATACTGACATTCAGTGCGTATCATTCGTTACTAAGCTCGGGGAGTCAGATAGCTTTGAACCGATACATTTTTGAACATAGCTCTGTCTAACCGGCAGGGTGGAGTCGTTGCCAATCAGTTAAACGACGTCTACGGGTTTGGCGCACCGAAAAGATCTCTACTCAACCCTATTCAGGCTTCAGCGCTCTATTGGTCTATAGGGCAGTTCGCCCAGTTTGCGCGCATCAGGAGCTGCTGCTTGACCATCTTGGTGTCTAGTGTCTTTTGTGGCACATATGAGTGACATTTCTCTACGCGGAATACCCTTCCGCAAAATGGTTTCACCACGTCTGAGCGCTGTTTCTAGCCGTTCGATCCACCCTGGGACCGAAATATGGGAATATGAAAGACGGCACTGCGACCAAGATTGCGTTGTCCTTTGCTCATATCGTATCCATATTCCATGTTTCAATTCCTCTCGATGCGATGAGCGCAGTCAACGTGGGATCGATATTTTTTTCTCCCAGAGGGCCCCAATGCTTAGCGGGCCTCGGAGCACTTTCTTGGATATCTGGCTACATACAAGATAAGGGGGTAATTGGATTGGGAGACGTAAGGGGCGCGCCGACGCGTAACCTCTCGACTGACTGCAAGCCCAAATCTTGCATCCTGATTTCAAATGGTCGACTCAAAGGCCCGTAAAAGCTCGCCCAAATCTTCTTTCTACTTTACTCGCTCAAAGTGGTGAACCTGAATTTTTTTCGGCCAGGAACAAGGCCTCCGCTTCCAGTGAACAAAACGCGAGCAGAGTCTTCAATATCGGTCCCATGCTCAGATCGCCGAAGGTCGCGACGCATCTACCTTTTTTACCTTGCTCTCTGATGATCAATCATCAAAGAGCATTTTCCACCACCGCTCGTTCCGGATATCTTCCCAACCGAGAGCAAACGATATGCTCATTTTAACGTTTTACAGCTGAGCTTTGCAGCCGATCTCAGTGAGTGACTGAGAGATGCCTCGTCATCAGGCGCTATTGAAAGAAAGCTAAATTTGTCGATTTCAGGGCGAGATGTAGCTGCATATGTAATTGACTGTCGAGACATAGCTGACTGGTACAATGTGATTCACAATTTGTGTGAACGGAGTCGGCAGGCATCTAATCTTAAATCTACTCGGTAGCACTGGTGGCACCTCCATTCAACTAAATCCACAGTCGATGTGGGCTATGCCATACCCAAGCAAGAAAGTGGTGCGTAAACAATTGTTTCAAGTGTAGCATTACTAACTGTTTTAATGCAATGCTGTAATGGTCAAATGCACACTCCGAGGACTCGACTTTGGACGGTTCCAATAATGGACCAAGTCTATCACCGCTAAATATAAAGTCGGTTTATTTTTGCCCTGAGCGCTAAGCGACATTGCGGAAATATAAAAGCCTCTACGAGACTTGCAGTAGAACTCAACTCAGTTTCGTCTTCTGCCATGCGCCCCTCTAGACTTCTCTCATTTGTTCTTGCCTCCTGTCTTGCAGCCTCATCCTTGGCTGTGACCCTCACAGACCCTTCTCAACTTACAACCCTCAAGTATGACTATGTCATTATTGGAGGTGAGTACTCACTCATTCCGATGGTATATAGCATATGTTAACAATTTCATAGCTGGAAATGCTGGTCTTGTTGTAGCCAACCGTCTGACCGAGAACGCAAACGTCACTGTTCTGGTCCTCGAGGCCGGTGTCAGGTAAGTAGCAGTATATACAGTCGATGAAACTCTAGTCTGATTTGCATATAGCGATATAGGTGTTATTCCCGCTGAGGCGCCATTCCTGGGGCCCACTGAGACTCCCAGTTAGTTTATCATTTTTTCTTCGAAATTAAGTTACTAAGTCTCGCCAAACTGTAGACACAGCTTATGACTGGAATTATACCGTGACCAACCAGGTCGGAATGAACGGAAGGTCCTTTGCTTATCCTCGTGGAAGAATATTAGGAGGATGCAGTACTGCCAGTAAGTGCATACTTCGTAAGCCTACTATCACAGTTATTGACCAAATTCTTTAGACTATCTTTTCCATCAATACGGATCGTCCGAGGACTGGGACAGGCTTGCAACTTTGGCTAACGATCAAGGATGGACCTGGGCCAACATGAAGCAATATATTCAGAAGCACGAAAGGTTCACTCCTCCGATCGATGGACACAACACCACTGGACAGTTCATCCCCTCCCTCCATGGGTTCAACGGCGAAACCTTAGTCTCACTTCCCGGATACAACATGACGATTGACCCTCGCGTCATAAACACCACACAAGAATTGTCCGCAGAATTCCCATATAACGAAGACATGAGCGGTGGCGACCAGAGCCTTCTTGGTATCGGTTGGTTGCAATCCTCTGCTGGACATGGTGTTCGAAGCAGTTCCTCTACGAGCTATTTGGCGAATTCCAATCGCCGACCTAACCTTACCGTCCTCATCCACGCGACTGTTACGAAGCTGATCCAAACCGGAATGACTGCTACTGGATTGAAAGATTTCCGCAGCGTCCAATTCCAGGTCTCCCCCGATGTAATAACTTCGACATGTAAGTGATCAATTATCTCGCCCTATACGACTATTGTACTGATTTTTGTGGCAATATTCTAGCGGAAAACAAAAATTTCACTGTCACCGCTACCAGCGAAGTCATTCTCTCTGCTGGGGCCATCGGAACCGTCCAAATTCTCAAGCTCTCTGGCATTGGGCCCAGCGCTGAGCTTGCAGCCCTCGGCATCCCTTTAGCTATCAACAACGAGAATGTCGGAGAAAACTTGAGCGACCACACCCTGCTTCCAAACATTTTCAACGTCCAGGGAAATCTCAGCTTCGATAACATCATCCGCAATCCCACCGCGACGTTGAACCAATGGATCTCAAACCAAACAGGTGTTTTTGCCAACAATGTGGCCAACAATTTCGGGTTCCTTCGTCTTCCCTCCAACGTGACCATCTTCAAGAACACTACGGATCCAGCTGCAGGACCTAACTCTCCTCACTGGGAAATTATTTTCGCTGTAAGCCCTCACTCAGATAGCCCCTGAATCGTTATTAACGCATCTTGATTAGAACAACTGGTTCAGCCCTGGCGTTGCTCAGCCGGCCACTGGAAGTTTCCTCACCATCACTCTTGTGCTTATCAGCCCAACATCTCGTAAGTGTTTGAATACCCTCTTACTTGGCCGAGGATTAACGAATTGCGGGTGCAGGTGGAACGGTGAAGTTGGCATCGACCAACCCCCTCGCCAAGCCCATCATTGACCCTCAGTATCTCACCACTGACTTCGATATATTCGCCATGCGCGAGGCCGTCAAGGCCGCGATCCGCTTCTCCAAAGCCCCTGCATGGTCCGATTATATCGTCAGCCCATATTCAACCTTTCAAACCGCTGCAACTACTACAGACGACAGCGTCATTGATCAATATGTGCGCGAGATCACCACGACTATTTTCCATCCTATGGGCACTGCTTCCATGGCCTCTTTCTCCTCCTCGGCCGGTGTGGTCAATCCCGATCTGACCTTGAAGGGCACTAGTAACCTACGCATTGTCGATGGGTCCGTTTTCGTGAGTGTCGTTCCTTACAACACATTGAAACCCGGCTAACATGCGACTTGCTCGCCTACAGACTTTCATCCCAAGCAGCCACCCCCAGGGTTTGGTATATCTTCTCGCGGAGAGAGCTTCTGATATTATCAAGGTAAAGGCTAATCCATTCATGAGATCTGGTTTCAACTTATATTGACACTCCTTTACTTAGGCCTCGACTGCTATTCCCGTCGTTGCCACCTCGGCCGCCTCGACAGCCACTACAGTTTAAACTATTCAATCTCATCTCTATCCTTATTTAATAAAATTCATTCTGTTTTTGATGTTTTGTTTTTATGTACCTAATTATTCCTATGTATTTCTTATTGAAAGCCTGTTTTTAGATTTGGGTCCGTAAAATCAGAATATAGACGCTTTTATTTGATATCAATTGAATGACCAGCCGGGACATATAACTCGGATTCTTGCTCAACACAGTTTCACGAAAGGACATCAATCAAAGGTGACTTGTGAGCTATATCACTCCACATCGAAGGGTGGTATGCATCACCCCGATCCCTGCTCTAGTTTTGCTTCTTCCTGCGCTGAGTTTTTCTCAGGTACCCAAGGATCACATCAACGTCCAATATAAAGAAAACATATAAGTAGTATTTTTGGCGGCTCTGTCATATTTGCAGTATGTACGGTTTCCATAGTTGAAAAGTCAGATGAATCATCTCAGGATTTACACAGACATAATGATATATATAACTCTCAGTTAGACAGAATATGCTCTCGATATCAATCAAAAGTGATGACCGTCCCATAAAAAATCTAAGAGGGTCTGTCAGTCAAATACTCCGGAAATGTGTTGAATCTACTAAGCGCTAACAGCGGTTGATGAACTCTTTCTGTGAAATTTGTGAAGTGTTTTCCTATCTCACCTACTCTGCTCTGCATGCAAAAATAGAGCAGAATAAAAATATATTCTGATCCATGTCGAGTGTTCAAACTTCCTTTCATTCTCCTCCAGCTTAGCGAGCGCTTAGTCGATTGTCTAAAAATAACGCGATACAGGTACGCGACCATTTCATAGTGCAGGCTTTAAGTCAATTTTAAGCGGTGCATTGATAATCGCACTTGCTCGAGAAAGATTTATTGATGTCGGGAGTCAGAGGTCTATATTTCAGTATCTGCATATCTTGGACAGCTTATGTAGGCGTCTATGTGTTGATCCTCGGAGGTACCAACAAACCGATAGTTCCAAGCGTACTTACCCTGGCCTAATGTACTTACTAGACTGAGCCACACAATCGTTGAACTTATGACGCTCCCTTGATCATTAGAAATTCTAAAAGCTTTGACCAAAATGGATCCTGAGTTGTTACAAGTTTTTGGGTTACATAGTCCCAACTGCATGATGGAGAGAGTTCTCTATTTCCTAGCATTGATGATATCCGCAAATTCAGGTTTGAGGGAAGCACCTCCGACAAGGAATCCGTCGACATCAGGCAGACGTGCTGGAGAAATCTCAGTGATCGGCGCCGTGAAAAAAAATTCAGAATATCCTCACCAAGTTCCTTGCAGTTAGCAGCAGTGACACTGCCGCCGTACAGAATCTGTATTTTGCTGGCGACATCGGCAGAGACAGCCTTGCTGAGGTAGGCGCGGACGTCGGCGTGGGCCTCCTGTGCCTGAGCAGGAGTGGCGACCTTTCCGGTGCCGATGGCCCAGACAGGCTCGTACGCGATGACGATCTTGCTGTTGGACAATCAGCGCGTGTTCGTTTGATGGCGTATGTCCTCACCTCCAGTCTGCATCCTTAGTGACATCAACGACCGCCTTCAGCTGCTCCTGGCAGACCTCGGCGGTCTTTCCAGCCTCGCGTTGCTCGAGGGTCTCGCCGATGCAGAGGATGACTTTCAGGCCTGTGTCAATGGCGGCGCGCGTCTTGGTAGCGATCAAAGCCGAATCTTCGTGGAAGATGGTACGGCGCTCGGAGTGCCCTGTAGATAACGATAAGAATCGTTTTATAACAGGTCATATAAAATACTCACCAAGAATGACATAAGGGATACCAGCGTCGACGAGCTGTTTAGGACTACGCAATGATTAGATCCTACAAGGAAAGAGAGAGAAAAGGCCCCACCTAATTTCTCCGGTGAATGCTCCAGACTCCTTGAAGTAGCAGTTCTGAGCGGCAATTTTGACATCCTTACGGACGCTCTCCTTGACAGGGATGAGATAGATGGCTGGTGGGGCGATAACGACCTCTAATGTCGACAGATCCTGTCATATCAGAAATGCAGGTCTCCAAAACATAGAATGACATTGCGCACCAGTGTTGGGGTCCAAGTCCGCTTGGTTCAAACCACCAACAAGCGAATGTCCCGCTGCGAGAGACGTGGGGTTGAGCTTGAAGTTGCCTCCGACGAAGAATTGGCGTGTCATTGTTCTGGATAATTTTTTTCCGTTAGAAAATTGGTCAATGGACTAGATGATACATACTTGGGTTGGAAGGTGGTCGGAAGACGTCGGATAGGAAGAGGTATCTAAGTTTACAGTGTACTCATTAATTGATTTCTGCGGCGATTAGATCAGATACGCAGTCACGTGGCTGCATAAGTATGTGCGGAGCTCAAATTCCGCCAACTTCCGAGGTCTGACGACTCCACCTCTCCTCAAACTCTCCTTCAACTTGAACTCGCTCAACAACCTCAGTCCATACCTCCAATAGTCTTCCACGCTAAATCCTCTGACAATTGCTATTGTATGCTGCTAAAGGATATATCTTTCCTTTCCACAGACCACTAAGGCTTGATATCGTTCCTGATGGGCCAGTTCAAAAGCTTCGATACAGTATACTTCAGGAAAGAAATTCTACACTACGTCAAGGAAACACCCCCGTCTACAGGCGCGTTTGCTCGTAGTAATATTTTGCCGATGCCAGACCTCTTTGGTAGAAAGCTTCTGGTTGTTCTTAACGCTGTTATCTCGCTCGACGCTCTGATTTGAACATTGCGCCAGGAGTCTAATCCTTGCTCAGTTCCCGTTCAACAGCGTCAGCGATTGGGCAACTTCTTTCAAACCAACCAAGCTTTATGGCGATGGTATCGTATCATTCAAACATTCATAGAAGGAATCACTCGGGCAATCGGCCGTCGGTATCAACCGTTCTGCTTTTATAGGCTCAAGGAACTTCGGACACGAAGTACATCATTAGCATCACCTGGTCACAGAATTTTCACATCAAAGAAGTTCAAACACAAAAATACACAATTCCTCTGATAGAACTTCTTTTTCTTGAATGAGCGACATACCTTCACACGCACCTCTGCAACTCATGGTCGAACTTGTGGCAGCATGACCGGGGTGTACGTTGGTCACGTATCGATACCTCGATAAAAGCAACTCGGCTTGGGTGTCAATAAATTCCATTGCGTTTTCTTTTCTCCGCCGAATTCTGCAACACCTTACTTGATTCGAAGAATGCGTTGGACAACGGCCATGCCATTTCTTCTAATCAGTGTCTCTCACTTGGATGTCCTTTGTAGGGCTGATATTATCGCCTTTTCTGGAACTCTATGCGACGGAGATGCCGGGTCCGACGTTGCGTGCGATGGTTCCTGCCATTCCTTCTCGACTCGACATTCATTCCAAGTAAGTCACCCTTGTTTTAGTTTGAATATCTTCGGAATACAATGACAGCCGGTTGACGCTGTACGTTCATCCTTAGGTTGTAGCAACGGGCGCCCATTGCGTCACTGCGTTTCAGAACGCTAATTGCGATACACTTGTAGGGGTATTCCAAGGCCAGGGGAATTCGAGCTGCGTACATGTTAATACGGGCACGAGCGTACAGTCATTCATATGTGCCGCTGATAACATCTGCGTGGCTTGAAGTTCATCTCGAGGATACTCGTGTGAGTGGTTTCCTAGCTGATCTTAAATTCTGCCAGGGATTACATGTTAATTCATTGAACGTCCAACAGTGGAGGGCTTTTGCGTGACAATAATACTTCGCAAATCGTTACAAAAGGTTGAACACTTGATAGTCTGTTTGAGTGATAGCAGCAAAAAGGAAAGCCAAATTAATAACACTATGAGCAGTAGGCCTGCTAGAGAAAATGGTCGGTGAGATTCAAATACCGGTGATGGTTCAAGTGTACTTGTTTGAGTACTAACTTACATCATGCTAGGAGTTCCAGACCCAGCTCGCCTACATATAAATCAAAAATGCATGCATTTGCATGGCCGTGTGGCGAAATGGCATCGCGTCTGACTACGACTCAACGCGCATCAGGAGATTGCAGGTTCGACCCCTGTCTCGGTCATCTTTTTTTCCTGCTTCATAATTTCAAATTGAGATACAGAGCTAAGCGAACGTGTGTGCAATATGCATGTTTTTAAATTTTAACCCCGCAATGTACAGTATATCTTCCATTTGATCATCATCCCAGAGGTTTCCCGATAAACAATCACCAGTTATGTCCTCTCTCGCCGGCAACGGATCGTATGGATCATTGGAGGAAGTGGCGTTTAAAGAAATCTTACATAGGGGAAGCCCCATCCTTGGTACATCAGTGTTGTTGGTCGAATCAGCGTTCCTTCTCACTGATTTGCACCTCTAGGAACTTTCGAAGATTGCCTAAACACTGGGAAATCTAGTGATTGGATGGCCAATGTTCCTAGTGATACGAAACTGGTTCATATGAACTTACCTGGAACGCACGACACATGTACTTGTAGGTATATTCATTCAATGTGAACAGAACGCTTCAGATATCCTGTTGTCAGGGAATTATACCCCACAAGTCCAGAAATCTTTGGAAAGACACACGGGCACGTCAGTGACCACGTTGATATCCTGCATTTTTGCGTTTGAATTGAACTGCTGCATTCCATTGGCCCAGTATACCCGACTCAACGGTGTATCGATGCCAACAACGTTCTATCTTCAAGATGCTAAATGATGGTATTCGGGTGTTCGATTTACGCTACGCATGGAATCCGGGACAAGACACCATTGGGTTCTATCACTGTGAGGCCCAAGGCTTCGTTGTATTCGAGGGCGGAAATTTGACGAGGATTGACACTGGCAGCATTGGCTCTTCTGAGCCCCACGACACGGATGGAAGATGTGTTCTTTGGATTCTACACTTGGTTAGATAAACACCCCACAGAAGCGGTTCTCATTTCAATGAACTATGAACCTGGAAGCGGAACAAGAGATGATGCCAGGCTACAAGAACATCTGTACAATATTTTAAACGGAGATTTAGCTAAAAGGTATTGGATTCAAACACGAGGAACTGTGAGTCGCCCTGTTATTCGGCCTTCATTTCTTATATTCATTTCTCTGCGAGTGTATTAGTTGGGGACGTTGGGCGAAGCGCGGGGAAAGCTTACGCTAATCCAACGATTTGATTTCAACAAGCTCCCCTCTCATCTAACAGAACGGATTGGGATCCATCTCGGTCCCAAACATTGGACGGTAAATGGGAAATCGATCGCGCTCACCTATAATACAGAGAAGGGGCTGGTTGCGTATATTCAGGTGTCTAGATTTGCTCCAGCTAGTAAAGAGATGTGTTGTACTGATTCCTTGCTGTCAGGACCACTACAGACTGCCCCCGTCACCTAATTCCAAAGACCCCCAGTCTTGTATTAACGAGAAACTTAGTGTTATTAAAGCTCACCTCGAGAGGGCCATTAATCAGAGTCTCGACCCGGATCAGCTTTTTATCAGCTTTGCCAGTGCAGCCTTCCGATTCGAAGAACCGACGTTGACTCCCAAGGCATGAATTTCAGTCCATTGTTTCCCTGCTTATGGTCTTACCTGATCGCGTTAGGTGTACGCTGTTGGGAACGGCAGCGAGATCTCCAAAGGAATTAATCATGAATTGCTTATATGGCTCCAGGCCAATCAAGGCAAACGATTTGGAATTATTTGTGAGTAATGGAGCACGTTGATTTGATTATGATTCTGAACGATTCCGAGTCAGTTTTGGATTTTTACGATGCCGTCCCAGGACTGGTCGAAACGATCATCAGTCAGCGCGTTCATTCAAAGATCTGACCCTCTGCCTTTCCCAATATTTGTGACCTTTTAATTGCCTTGTAAATTAAATAAATGGAATTTCATCTATACAGACGTAAGGAAATAAAATAGGATCAAAGCCCGATAGCTGCCTCGATGAGTCCGGGAACGCCGTCATAGAAATCGAACACTATTCGGAATCGCAGCACGTCAGTAACCCGAGAAAACGAATCGGCAAGCGAAGATGACATACTGATAATTCCAAATCTCTTGCCTTTGCGCGCTTGCAACCAAGGAAGCAGCCTTTGGCCCATTCCTTGGTTTCCCGCACCGTCGCCCAAAGCGAATATCTAAACGAGAGGCTAAGTCAGCACTGCCTCGATCTCAAAACATCACTCATACGGACCTTGGGTGACACAGGGGTGGTGTCATTGATAAACGCGGCGCTCGCAAAGCTGATGTACAGCTGGTCGGGGTTCAGATCGGGTTGCGTCGCATTCGTGAGATGCGCGGTCACCGCATCGAATTTAGCATTAATGTATGCAGCTGTGCCTGAGCCGGAAGGAAGACTCCTCGTGATGGCGTAGAAATCCTGCACAAATATTACTGATTAGCACGAGACTGCAGACGCGTCTGTGGAACGCAGGGATACTCGGTCGACATACCTCGATGTACGCGACTTGGTGCTCGGCGACGTTGTAGACCAGCTCGATGATCTTGCCATTGTCGGTCCAGTGCTGAGGATCCAGGGCAATCCCCATGCGCTTCGTCAGATTCGCGGGCAGGAGGGCGTTGCTGTATCGCTGGAGCAACGTGAGCTTGCCGCGTGCTTCACCCAACGTTCCGAGCTGCAAAGCGCGGTCATGAGTCAAATCAGATCTGTCAACCATCGAGACCTGGACCCACCGTGCCGTTCACTTGGACCCAGTACTTCTGTGCGACAGGCGCGTTAAGAATATCGTAGAGCATCTCGTACATTTTGGAGTCCTCCGGCGTTCCGGTGCCACCTTCATGGTTGATTGAGACCAGCACGGCTTCCGTGGGGTGGTTGTCGAGCCAGTTGTACAGGCCGAAGAACACGTCCTCTACACGGGTTGTAGGGCTTAAGAGCGCAGCAGCTAGAAATATTTGTCTCAGCACGATGATGGCATGCAAGGATAGAGATTTGGAACTTACAATGGTGAAATCCCAAGGTATCATTTCCAGGGTTGTAAGCGACGCGAAGATCAAACACTCTGATCCCTTCGTTCAAAGATTGTAAAATGGAATGTTCCTGGCAGCGATAGACTTCAGCAGCTGCGATACTATATAGAAAACGGAGCACGTCAATTAGGATCAAAATGTTGGTAGATATTCCTTACGGTCCAGTATAACGAAGCAAAGATGCTTGAGTCGCGTCGGAATAATTCCCTGCGCCAACTGTTTGAGGAAATTGTCAAGATAGATATGGTATATCAACTCACAAGTCGAAGTATCATGGGTTCCGGGTAGATTCATGTGTACCAGTTTGGTGCTATCGGGAAACTTTGCCATCCAATCGCAAGTCTTCGCTGACTTCGAGCAGCCTGCGTCGATTCCTATTGCGATAGAACTTAAGTACGAATATCACAGAAACATATAAGTAAGAAAAGACAGTACATACCTGCAATTGGGGCCGCCCGCTGCGCGATGTCATCAAGCGCTTGTTGAGTCAAGAAAGCTTGAGAAGAGGGCTTAGGCCCCGCCCACGCTGAAGACACGCATGCCACGAAGACTAAAGCTGTAGAGATAGAGAGCTTTGAACCAAACATGGCTGTAGGTCCTAGGAGCTTAGCCTCGTTATATCCGACGTCAAATTGTGTCAAAGGGCTCGTATTTAAAGCATCGCAGACTGGCCGGCGGGTTGAATGGTGTGGCGAACGGGCCTCCCGGAACGTTGGACCGCTCCAGGACCGTAGAGAACACTGTCAAAGGCGCCAAAACATGGTTCTATCGATGTCTTCGTTTCCTGTGGCACATGCGCCCGTCAACGAACGTTGGATGGGAAAAAAGGCACGAAAAAGATGAAGGTTCCGTTTCTCAGTTGTGGTATGCTGGTTGGATGCGGGAGATTTTCGACGCAAAAAAACGCTTTGAATAATTTGAATATGGGGCGCACATGCCTCCCCTTCCCACGATCTTTGGTATTTTGAGCTTTGTGTTGTTCCTGAGGATGTAGTTCTCCTTATACAGTATCTCATCTCAAAATCAGCCAGAATCTGGTAGTGCTTTGAAGACATGCGAACCTGGGAATTTTGGAAGTCCATCTCAGATCCGACACACGTTCCTTCTGCAGGCTGAACTCAACTCTCAGAAGCCTTAAGAATACCTCGTCACGATGCCAGGCAGCGGTTCGTGTTAGCCTTGAAGAATCTCTTTGGCCATGTTCAAGGTCTCTCTTTCAGTGGTCTTCACCGCTGCTGTAGCAGCCTCTGCAGCAATCACCCACTACCCACCTGCAGCAACAAACATCAACAATCTCACTTTCGCTCTGAACGGAACGGGGGCTCCAGGCATCTTCACCTCTTCAGTCACTCCGGACGCCATCTATGGCACGTATAACTGGTGCAACATGCCTCATGTCAGGCAGCGGGAATACAAGTACGTTCTTGGTTATATGTTCATTGGGGTTCACTAATCCGTAATTCCATGGATATAGAACTCCGCCCAGACATTATGTTCTGCAATATGTAGAAGTGATCCAGAGACATCACAAGCGCACGCCATATGCATCAAACACATTCTTCAAGGAGGACGTTTCCTGGTCTTGTGATGGTGCAGGAGCTGTATATGGAGGAACTTCGTGAGCGATGCGTTCTACGCATGATTCCTGCAGCGTCTTATGTCTTTCATGTCCGAAGTCCTCAGCGACGGGTCTCGCCTGTGCAGGTTAGTTTGAAACGAACATACTCCGCCCGCCATTCACATTTTTCAATTTGAAAGTGGCAAGCATTCACCGACCTAGAAAACCCTTGGACAACTACAGTTGGTCCAGGTTTCGTCGGTAGCACGTACGATTGTCATTTGATAAAGCCAATATTGAGACTCTGACCCTATTCATCTCTAGATGCCAATTTCCGCAAATTACGGACGGTGGCCTCCAAGATTCGATCACCCATGGATCCGTATGTTTTAGATTCCATTCCATATATAGCTATGGTCTTACCAATAACGGTCCAGGATCTTCGGGAAGTCTATGGATCCCGACTTGGCCTTGGAAATAACTTGGACACATCGAAGGCTCAAATTCGTGCGTTTGTAATGTTTGTCATTTTTCATAGCCGCAACTTGATGAATTTTTGACATAGGCGTAACGAACAACGTTATCACGTCACAAGTGGCCTCAGGCCTCCTCGCAGGACTCTTCCCGAAGTCAGATCCCGCATTCGCAGCTGTCAAAATCCAATCCTCGGCGTTTGATTCCTTGGAGCCTACGTACTCATGCCCTACGGCCTCGAAATTGCGCTCAGATTATACGACTGGGAGCTCCGGCCAGGCTTGGCAGGCGCATCTTACTGAGGCCGCTTCTCTTTATTCCAAATTGGACGCAGTGTCAGGAATTTCTCCGAATGACAACGCAAGCTGGCACACGAGCTTTGACCAGTAAGTTCTATGACTGCTATGGTTTTGCAGCTTCTGACTATTGCTCCTCAGCTACTACGATAACCTCAGTGCGAAGCTATGCCACGCAAAGAAGCTTCCTTGTAGTTTGAATGACACCTCTGTTTGTGTAACTCAAGACGAGGTCGGCTCTTATTTCTCATAACGCTCATGCTTATTTCTCATGGCGTTCGATAATAGGCGAACACGGTCTTTCGCTTGGGCAACTGGGAGTATTCATATCAGTTCCGTGATGCTCCCGCCTCTGCACAATATTCTGCTTTGAAATACGGCGCATGGGTTCTGGAACTCAAATCCCATTTGCAAGCGAAGGTCAATGGGACATCACAAGTACGTCTCTTACGCTCAAAGTCTGAAGAAAAGACCATCGACTCATCAATGCTTCCTTTGTAGATCAAATATTTCCACAACGTACGATGCTATCATCCCTCCAAATTGAACGCTTATTCACGCCTAGTTACAGGTCGCTCATGATGGCTCTATGTCTCCTCTTCTTGGATTTTTACAGGTTGATCAAATGGTTTGGCCTGGAATGTAAGCATTCGTCATTTTCTTATTTTTTTTTCCCCCATAATTTACTTAAACTGTCATCTCATGTTGCAGGGGATCTGAGGTGAGCCATGACGTTATTTAGTTTATGCTGAGCCAGAAAATTTACCTATCCCTTAGATTGTGTTTGAACTTTATACCTCGAAGTCGGAGAACTTTATACGTGTTCTATGGGGAGGTCAGCCAATGAAGACGTCTACCCCGCTAGGCGTTCTGGACATGATCCCACTTGCATCATTCTTCTCTTGTATGTCTCTTACATATAGTGATATGTATCCCTTTATAATTGACTTACGACTGGATTTACAGATATCGACACGGCAATTGGCAGCGCCAATGATTTGTTCAGAGGTTGTAATCAATGAAGATACAGTCCACTATATTTATAAATATAAATTGATATTTGATCGGGTTGAATAAAATATGTTGTACAGAGTGACTTGTGGTCCAGGTGCTCAGGAAGGGAGCGGCATTTCGCTCCTTGCAGCCGCCTGTCCACTTTTCTTGGAGAACAAACCAGTTGAAGTAACTGAGGAGTTTCTAGCGACAGATTGCATGACAACACGCTGAGCCTGTAGATCGTGGCGTTAAACAACGATTCCTGCACGAGTCCACAAAATCTACTGACCTGACTTTGACTCATCTGCTGACTCTGGACAAGGAACGAAGGGACTGCAGCTGATACAGGGACTGCTGCTGGGCTAGGAGCGGGCGCTCCAAATAAGCTCGCTCCCGTCGGTGCTATTCCCCCTCGTGCCCATGGCGCGCCTGGGGTCGGCCTCGCCATCGGAAAAGGAGCTGACGTAAATCGAGGAGGGGCGCCGTAGCCTGGCGCAGATGGTGCCATGGCTTGCCACTGAGGCAGGATTCGGGGCTCTGCGATCTGTGAGAAGTCGTTAATCAGTATACACACTGAGCTGATAGTGGGCTGCACGCTTACCACTTGAACCTTGCCTCGGGCGGCTGCTAGGGTACTGGCGCTGCTCCAAGCCCTCTGATTGCCCATAGCAGCTTCACTCTTGACGTAGACGTCTTCCATGACGACGCTGTTGATCTTCTTCCCTTTGGCTTGCATGAACTGTTGCAAATTATCCGCGACCTTCTCTACGGGCATGGCGTTGGAGTAAACGTCGTCGATGATGACTTGCTCGAACTCTTCGATGAGTTTCTCGGTCTCGATGGTCTCAAGTGCCGTTCCGACAATGAAGTCCCCAAGTTGGTTAGCAAGGAGCAGGGGGAAAACCTGGCCGCTGTGAGAAACTACGTCAGTTTAATGCCAAAATCTGCGGAGAAGGGAACTGAGTACCCAGTAATTCGAGTCAAGGCTTCGTAGAAATCCACTGCATGCTATTAACGTGGTTAATACTACACTGGATTATGAGAATGAAGCACAGGGTCTACCTTATATTGAGTACTGAGAGTAGGTTCGCAGGCAATAACAAACTGGCAATAAATCAATTATAAGGTTCCATAGCATCTCGAATGAAAGGATGAACTGACTTACCAACGTTATGCCTCGCTCAGCCATTTGTCGGGCGATCACAAGAGGATCATTTTCTGCGCAAGAACGAATATTAGAAATCAAGATATAATGTGAAGTCTACATGCAAAACTTACGGTCAGGAGAAGCGCTAAACCCATCTCCCATCTCACCCAGTCCATGAGGAGGAGCATCCGTAATAAGGATGGCCAACTTCACCGCCTTCTCAGCCCACTTCGTATTCAACGCATCAGCAATCGCCGCAGTCTGCGCTTCGGGCCCATCGCCGCCCCCAGACGCAACCAACTCAGATAGATTCTTTTGCATCACATCAATGTCATTCGTGAACCCAAAATTCTTCGTGACATAGGTCCTGTCTTGCGGTGGGTGGTCGCGGAAGGCGATGAGGCCGAAGCGTATGAGCGACCTGTCGAGTTGCCCTGTGGTAGATATCTTATTGCAGATGTCACGGATGGCCTTTCGGGCGGCCTGGATGTAGGGCCCTTGGCTGCCTGTGGTGTCTTGCAGAAAGACGATATCACTATCAAGTGATTAGCATGAGAGGTATATGGTACGCTGATGGCAACGACCAACTCACAGTGGCTTGTTACTGGGAGTGGCACCATCTGGCTCTGGAAGGCCCGTAGACGGGCCAGCAACTGGTTCAGTTGGCTGTGGAAGGGATACCATGTTTTAAAGTACAACGGGAAAGGTATTAGATCTTAAGGATGAGGACGAAGTGGGACAAGGGTTGGCGGTGGGGTTTATTGTCAAAAGCCAGGGGAACCTCTTCTACTAAATCCTCTGCGGAGGAGCTGCGGCCCCGCCAAGGATGTCTTTGGCGTTCTGACTCCACGATGGTAAAGACTATCCGTTGTAAGCAAGATAGGCGCTGAAATGCAGTGCACTGTCAAGGTGTTATCTGGCAATGTGACCTGTGTAGGCCTAGGACCGCCCAATTATAAAAATACATTCACAGACATAGACCATCAGAGTGTTGTAAGTCCTTCGTAGCGAAGTCAAAACCCAAAGTTCTTATGAATTATATAAGGAGAATATGATATGACAAAGAAGAAACTTACGATGCTATCATACATCCGAAAACATCTACTTAGAACGATCCTAAAAAGTGTCCTAGATAATCACAGAATTTAGAAGGTGAATCAATCATGGGAAGGTGACCAGCCTTCTCAATTTCCATGAACTGCACTTGAGTTGCTTTATGATGACCGTCTTTGAGGCGGTCGTTCCACTTCGTACATAAATCTTGTAGTCCTTTCCCAACCTTGCCTCCCCCGTCAAGGCTGCCTGCAAGCAAAAGAACGTGCTCGACAGGACTGTCAAGCAAGCCACCCGCGCCGAGAACATCATAGTCGCCTAGCGCCCGCGCACCATGCACGAACCCCATCACGTCCGTGCGCGTAATCATATCTTCTACCCAACGGGCTTGCTTGTCGCCCTCAGCACCAGGATGACATGCCGATCCGGGAGGGAACCAGCGGGGGACAGTGGCTTTTGCGAGACGGTTCATACCTGCGCTCTTCGCGTGCTGGTCCACATCAGGAGTTGGTTCGGATCCATCGCGCACGAGGCGGATTCTGTCTTCCCAGGCCACTTTGTTCCCTGCAGGCGTGCGGGGGGCGGTATCGCAGGCGACGATACTCTTCGTCTTTCCGGCGTGCGCCGCAGCGAAGGCTAGAGCAGCTGCGCCACCCTGAGAAACTCCGATGACTGCGTGGACTGGGGTCGGGATCGATAGTGCATCGAGCAGATTGGCTACGTCGTCCGCAAGAAGAGGAATCGTTGCTAAGCGTTCTTCAGATTCTCCTACAGATGGAATAGTGGATAAGCCGTGTCCTCGTTGCGAGTGAAGTAAAATGTTGTATGTTGTCGCTCCTGACGAAGGAAGGTCAAGCAAGTGTGGAATAATATAGTTCCACATTGTCCAGTCAGTCAACAGCGAGTTCATGAACACCAGCCAAGGCGCAGATGGAGATGTAATGAGGGTGATGGCGTGTATTGTCTGCGTTGGATTTGAGGAAGGAGGAAAGACCGGAAGAGCAATGAAATGCTAACGTAAATGAAAAGTTAGAAATCATATAGGCATTGGATACAAGAATGTTCATGTCTTCAAAGGTTCTAGGGCTCTTACTAGAGCAGGAAAACCGAAATTGAAGCACGATAAACAGAAAACCGATTGAACACGTACCTCTTTCTTATCAACAGGCCATGGTACCTCCACATCCGACAATCTAGCAACATCGGTCGCCACCAGGAATCGAGACACCATATTGTACGAAGCCACCACCATTACCGCCTCCACATAGAGATCATCCGTCTTCGCCTCCGCCTCATCAGGGGACATCGATGGATTGGCCTGTATCGCCCAGCTCTTGAGCTGCTCTTTGAATCCCTGTATAATGGCCATGGGGACGCGGATATCGCGCGTGCTGTAATCGGTATACGCCAAGGCGGCAGTCTGAAGACCATTGAGAAGCGTTGAATTCGGCGACAGGGGTGTTTGTGTATCGCGGATGATATATAATTGACCGGTCGACAGTCCTTCCTTGCGGCCAATCTCTTCGTGTTGGATCCATTCGAAGGCGGCATGATTAATCGCAGCTACGCGTAGAATCTGGTATGCTTGAGATACAAAGGAAGAAACCACATAGAGCTAGCGTTACATACCATGGCTTCTCGGATCTCGCCCGGAAGTTTCCCCCCAGTCCTAACAGCTCCCAACAAGCTGCTGTAGCCACCAGCGATTGGTGGTACATGGAGTAGGTTTTCATCGAGCGGGGTAAGGCCGCGAGCGCCACGCCGTTCGCGAATGGCATCGGCGTAGGGGTCGGTGCCTGGAGGAGGGTTTCTCCCTGGGACGACGCGTGATTTACCGAAAGGTAAGTCGGATGGTGCCATGTCTCTTGCAGATGCTAACGTCAGAAACTCTTGAAGCGTGAGGCCTTGAAGAGATGAAGGATGAAGGATGAGATCGATGAGAGAATGCCGGTTGTGCCAATTACCGCGGCCGACCACTAGAATTTGTCCTTCCGCCCAAGTCTGGTGACCTCCTGACGCGTAGTAATCCGAAGTCCAGAGACTCAGCTATCCTAAGCTATCATCGAAGGACGAATGCACCAGATAGATAAGCAGTCCAGCAGAGCCAGTATCCAATATTTGGTGTTCCAAGTATTCGGAGCTCTTCTTCAAACGTCGTGGTCGGAAAGATCGAATCATTGGCGTTGTGCACTGGAGGAGAGCGTCACAAATTGTGCCGATTATTCACCACCGTCCAGTTTTTGGAATAAAGAGAAATACCATCGCATATTGCAGTGTTGTGGATAAGAAACGCTAGCAGGTAGACGTCTTTTCAACTTTATAGGTCGTGGTTGTAGATCAAATGAAAAATCCCTTGGAGTGACCGAAATTGTGACCGACGTAATGCACAGTCAGCGCAACATTCAAATCTCTCCAACTGTTCTCTTTCTTGAATCTTATCATGGAATTCGCATTGAAGGCTGCGAACTACTTGAATCCCGTCGCAGATGCCTTGGTGTACATTAATACCAGCAAGGTCCATCATATATGGTTTCCTTTTCCTTGGGCACCAACTTTACACGCTGCACGCGTGTCGATGATATTCCATACGAATGCCCGTCGTTCGCCAGCAAAACTCTCATGGGGGACGCATATCGCAGGATATCTGATAATGGTACGCTAACTATCTATATTTCTCTTGAATCACGTTAATTTGAAGCGAATTAGTGCTGGGGAGGCGGCCTTCTCTCTCATTTTCTTCTAGGATTGCCCCCACCTATGTTATACTCATTTGACCCATCTATCATCTATATATCTGTGCACCTGCTCGTGACATCTGTTTTCTATCTATTCCCCGATGTATGTGAACCCAACTGGTCTACGAAATTTTTGGAATGACTTCGCATCTAGCTGCTCTACCCTCCGATCGTTGATACAATTCTCTGGCCACTAGACGCTCTTTTACGCACCAATGCGGTCACTTCCACTCTCGGACTCCTATACCTGCCCAATGTACATGCAGAATACCAAAACTCGGCTCTCACACACATGATAATTGGTGCCATCGCCTCCGCCGGTGGCGGGTTATCTGCGGCGACCGTCGGCGCCTGGACGCCGGATTGGTCGTTCAATACACCTCCCATATTCCGCTCAGGCGCTGGATGGTCGGGCACTCTCGACGTTTGGGGAGGCGCGCTCGTCGGTCAGTGGCCACAGAATTCTTACCTTCGCCTAGGCTAATACTTTACAACAGCTCTCATTTATAGCAGCACCACTGGTCACCCAGCATTCTCCACCCTGCGTCGATATATCACTCTCCTTCTTTCCTCACCTTATCTCTCTATGGCTTGGAAACCACATCCCGATTCGGACTTTCCTCCACTGAGCGCGCTCGAAGCCAAATCGCTAGCGACCGCCGTTCTAGGAATTCTCTTCGCAGTACGCGTCCTCAATACCCATTGGCTTATACCTGTAACGACGCAAGCGGCCTCTTCAACGGCATCTGCGAAAGCCCCTGTGTCAAGCGCGGGCAGCGTCAAAAAGACCAAGAAGAAAACCCAATAAATGGTCTGAGCCATTGTTGCTCTGTTGTTCCGCAGAAGCTGTACCCACCGTGTATAGCTTTCCACGGAGAAGGTTGGAACTTGGCATACAGGACTTCCTTCCTTCCAGATCTTATAATGGACACATCGGTACTCTTTGCCTGCTGTGCGTATTTCTATAATACTGGGATATCGGAAGGAAGGCAGCAAGACCCGATGCTCGCTTTACATATCATATTCATGTGCAAGTTCGGATCCCCATAATTTTTAATGTATAAAGGTCCTTCGAATATCAGAGTCCTGTGAGCCTACTTCAATATCCCTGCATCGCCCCAGCTAGGGTCGCATACGCGCAACCTTGGCGCAACCAGTGCTATCACTGCTATGCTGTTCTATGTAGTGACCATTGACAGGTGTGTGATGCGCTTTTAATAATTCTTGTCGAGCAACATACAGTCCCTGCATTTACCGCGTCTTCCATCCTCTGCGGAATTTAGCGACCGTGACTCATCATTGCCTACCCATTTAAAACGCGAGACTTTCCATGTCTTCACTCAACCCTAATGCCTTTTTTAAAGAAACTCGTGGCCACACTGAAAGCATTCTTCAGCGCGGGCGCTGCAGATGACGCGACTCTACGCGGAAGTCCGACGACAATGGACAAAATGTACGCCGACATTAATTATATTATGCTTCCTAATAGCCCGTGCTAACCACCTATCACCGTAATCCCAGCGACATCGTCTTCGTCCAAGACACCACCGGCAGCCAAGGGCCCTACATCCAATCCGCCATCGCCGCCATCGAAAACATATGCCACACCGTATCCCAAACCGCGCACATCCCGCCCTCCCACATCCGCTTTGGCCTCGTCGCCTTCCGCGACCACCCCCCGCAGGCGACGTCCTACGTGACCAAGACGTTCGAGCTGCACGCGGACATGCGGGTGATGCAGAAGCACTTGCGGACGTTGAGTGCGGACGATGGCGGCGACGGGCCGGAGGCGGTGACGGCGGCGCTGGGCAAGGCGCTGAGGATGGAGTGGAAGGACAGCGCGGCGAAGATGGTGGTGCTGATTACGGATGCGCCCCCGCATGGGCTTGGGGAGCATGATGATGGGTTTGATAGGTCGCCCGACCGTGAGTTCAACGAAAATTTGTTTGCTATTGATTATGAGGTTGACGGGTTCATTTGTTTGCAGAACAAGATCCTCTTCATATTGCGCGACAGATGGCTGAGCAAGGAATTACATTGGTAGGAATAGCAAGAATTACTGTGATTCGCCCGAGCTAAGTATCATTTCCATCTTGCTCAGTTCGTCGTGGCATGCGAGCCAGACCTCAGTTGCTACATGGTACTTGCCCCTTTGAACGACATGATATGCGGAAAAAATCTGATGGCTTTCTATAGCATGCTGTCGACTTTTACACCGCTCTCACCGAAATTACTGGGTGCGTAGCTACCTATATACTTTAGTATCGGCCTTGCTGATCAGGTCCTCTTCTTTGAAGAGGTCAAATGTTCTCATTGACAATGGCTGAAAAACTCGGCGAATATATCGCTGGAACGGCAATTGAGACTTCGAAACGGAGAAGTTGATCCAGGAATATAAACGGAGGTCGTCGAAAATGTATACGGCCAGGCGCAGTCTATCAACAAGGTGATGGATAACGTGCACAGCAGCTGCGGGAGAGGGACCTCAAAATCAACACTATCCACGTCGACAACATCTACAACCAATCTGCTGTGGCGCAGATCAACGCAGATACATGGAAGACTTCACGAACCATTGCCGAAGCTCGTCAGAAAGTGTCCTCAGTAATTATTCACAGCCCTTCTCTTTCAGAAAAAGATGCTGGAGCAGCTAATCAACTTAATCAACAGGTTGATGGGCCGCGCATGCAGTCTAAGTACCTCACAGGTACGAAAGGGCCGACCGTGAAGTGTGAAAAATCTGGTGTCAGCAGCTTTCAGGTCTGCCTAATACCTTATTTACTATTAGGTTTATAAACTCACAGTTTTTGCTTGGATGTTCGCAGGCTAAGCGTATTGTTATGCAGTGCCTTATGAGGAGCTCCCATGTCACAGCTGAGGGAATGACTAAACGCGAATAAATGAGACCTTGATACAAATCTTTAGCATGCCACTGCCAGTGTACCCAGTGTCAATCTAACTATACCCTAATCATTATACCACTACTACCTGCCTGCCTTTCAGGGGCTGAACTTGAATTTGAAACTTCGAAGTCATAAGTACTTTCAAGACTTGGGCCCCAAGCATGTAAGTCTAAGATACATAGCAAATGCAATCCATTACATAGCGTGGTCTATACAAAAACAAAGCTCGTGCGATTAGCAATATCCGTATTCCGCGCCACCAACTGCAGATTGCGGCCCCCGTCGACCCTCTGGAATACAGCCACACCGCCGTCCACATTAGCGCCCGCAATCAAGTACTCATCGCCCCCATCTGATACCTTGCCCACGGCCATGCTCCGGATCTGCCGCAGGCCCGTGAAGACCTGCGCCTGCAGCGTGAAGTTGCCCGTAACATCGTTGTTGGTAACCTGGCACCCGTTGTCCGCTGCGATGATCCTCTGGACCAGGCGGCGGGAGTGGAGCCGACGGCGCGTGGCGCCTGGGGCGTTACTTGCGGAGGGCGATGCAGGTGCGGATGCGGGTGCGGAGCGCTGGAAATTGAAGATGGCGATGGAGTCTCCGCGTGGGTCGAATTCGGGGCCTAAATTGCGGTTGCTCACGTAGATGAGGGGATCGGGGAAGTTGTCTGAGGGCTCGGAGAGGATGATTTCGGCGCCGGCGAAGGAGCCGTTGATTTTGACGTCGGTCGGTACGATGGAGACGTTGGCGAGCAGGGGAAAGGTTGTGCCGTTGGGGCTGCGGGAATTTGCTGGGCTGTGAGCGTTGATGTTTTCTCGTGTACGATGAATAAAATTCCATCTGGAAGCCACATTCAATCAGTATTCGAGGAGTATTTCATTGTTGCAGTTACTCCGAAGTTACTCACCTCGAATAGCCATATGGCGTGGGCCACTTCCGGGGTCGATATCAATCTGACCTTGTACGCTAAAGGCGCCAGGCGTGCCGTCGTTCACCAAACGCCAAATCTTGTCTGCACCCTGCGCTTACACATAAGGCTCCGCCAGACAAAAAAAAGTGCCGGAAAACGTACCAGATCGGAAACAAACACTTCTCCGTTATGCTCCAGCGACATATGTGGGTTGGAGGGGCCCCCATTGACCGGGATGTTGACGACCGGCGTGCCTTTCAGAAATGCAGAGGGTCATTGGGCACAGTGGCAACGAAATCACAATTGGGTGAGCCAAACTGGGATTCGCATTCCAATATTTAGCGGTGTCTGCAAGACATTCAGATGGCCACTCACGTTCATAGCAGAGACTTCGCCTGTTGACAGAGGGTTGGTGAAGGTAGGTCCTGAGCCACCCGTTGCAACCGTGTCGACCAGCGTCAGGCCACCATCCGCGTCTACCAAAAACGACTGCAGATTCCCGATCGGCGAAATTTCGTTCGTGGCACTATGTTTCGCGTTAACTTTGCTTCATTTCATATAGCCACGACTCACTATAGGATACTCGAGTTCTGCAGATGCGATGCAATCCATGACGGACTGTCGCCTGTCGTCGTCTGCTTTGTGAGCGTCAAAGATGACGTGTTTGTGTTGAAAACGTAAGTTGCAATGAATGTGGAGAAGCCGCCAGCAAGGATAGTAAAGGCCACCATGGTTGCGTTGAAGCTTGGAGTCGTGAGCGCTACAGAACAAGGGTTGGAACTAGAGAACGGGGGAAGGGGCACTGGGCCTAAAGGATGAAATGGAAAAGAGAAGGTTGGGGAAAGAAGAAACAAGCAACAAACTGTGCAACTATTTAATACAAGGGTGGCCACTCAGGCCACACAGGCGTACATTGAGATCGAGATCATCATAATGATGGGATAACAATAATCGGCTGCATTGGTTGCGTTTAGATTTGTGCTCAAGGCGTCGTTGAAGTTGAGACTGCTGAGTATAAGTACATATACGTTGTGGGTGCTCAATCCAATGACAGGGAGACGACAATGAACGAGCTAGCTGCTTATACGTTGGCCAGCCAGAGCAGTGGTGGTGGTAGCGGATCAAAATGAGTTGGCAAGTCACCGGTGCCCTCACTCGTCATTTTTGATTAAACACCGCCAATACTTATTTGGTTGGTAGAGAGAAGGCACTCTGAAAAGCCAAACTTGGTAGGTTTTAATTCGTCGTAGTACCAGAAAAATCAGTAGTAACGATGCTTGAGCGATAGTTGATCGACTCATCATCAACGTTGATATCATATCGGAGTCCTAAAGCAGACTATGCTTGAGCTACCACTGCTCTTGTTTGATACGGAATTGCTAATTACTGCTAATTATCACTGACACAAATGTTTGAATCTGCTGCACCAGTCCTTGTCAAAAACCCAGCCGAATCTTTGGCTTCAGAGCGCTGTTAAATTTCCAGGAAGGTTATTAGCGGCACTGCTAACATCTCCGACGGATACAGCACCATCTGATGCACCAGCTTTGTCGCCTCCCGAAGGGTCCGGGATGACAGCCTCAAGTTCTCCTAACAAATCGCCGAGGATAGGCGAGAGAATCCCGCTGGTGGACGTAGGCATTAGTGAAACGAATCGACAGGACAATTGCTGAGGGAAACGTAGTGTACGCACCCTAATAACCCATCTAAGGCTTGTCTAGCAACGAATGCCGAACCCGAAGGGAGGTTGCCTCCGACGAAGGAGTCGACCGACGTTGCTCGGCGAAGACTCTGGCCGACAGGCGAGGCTTCCGCGGTGTTCTTGGAGAAGACCAACGAAAGAGCGACGACGACGAGGGTGATGAAGACCTTCATCTAAAAAAATTCCGACAATATATGAGGATTATGGACATAAAAATGGGTGGGCAGCATACTTTGAATGTGAATCACAGTAGGAGGCTTCAAGCTTCAGTGGGTGGCTGGACATTGAAGACGATCTGCATGTCAATTTATATAAGATAGCAAGAGGAGACAGAAATTAGCATATGGGCTAATGCCATCTGCAGCACGGGCACTAACACATAGTTGAGTTTACGATTCGGGGCAAGCACGCGCTAATACACCGCTATGCGTAAGGACTTAGAAGGACCATCATGCAGCCCTAATACGCTATTGCGCATGTTACTGTAGTCCAACTTACTGTCTGCTCCAACCCACTTCAGCTTTTTGTCATTGATGTGTTGCTCTTAGTAACTTCATCGCGGCTGCGTGGCAGGACGTATGGGAGGGCCTTTTGCATGCAACGTGAAACGAAGGCTGTATCACAGAGCGGGCGGCGTCCAATGTATGAATATCGTCTGTACGCGAGAAAAATATTAATGAGCATAAAGTGTGTAGTAGGAGTGTTGTTGTTAACCGTCCGAGCTCCGAGCTCCGGGTCGAGATGATCGCGACGACAGGGTGCATTTGACATCGATAGCCAGTGAGTCCAGAGGAATAAGGACGTCAACGTTGAACGAAATGATTTCATTACTCGAATACCGACTCCTTCTAGTCGCTGGGCAATTGCTCATACCGAGACCATTATAGTTGTCCCTGTGGATCCCTATCGCAAGTCAAGGGACTAGGAAAACTCAACCCTTATCCCAATAAGCTTGACTGCCTGCGCGTTAGCCTTTCTCTTCGCCCGCGCAATCATGCCCGAGTCCAAAGCTATACAAGGAAAGGCCATTCCAAGGCTGGAGGGGCGGGTCGGCATCTGCATGTAAGTCAACCTTACGGTTTCGCGATTCCAGATCTGCCTACAAATGAAATTCTGGCGCACGCCGCGAAGCTGGGCGAAATATTGCAGGCAACCGCTTCGTGTCTCTGTCGACCTGATCGCCCGGGTCAAAAACCACAGAAGCAGGTTCACTTGTAAGGCGAGGGGGAGGCTCGAGCCTATATATGTATGGAAACTTGAAGGGGTCCATTGTACGATCATGTTTCTTCCGCCATCCAAGAATGAGATACCTGACATGCGCCGCGAGGGTCGGCGAAGTGCTGCAGGTCGTTATAATGAGAGGTCCATCGGTTCAAGATTGAAATAGGTCTCATAGCGACACCAAGAGACGAGGAGAAACGTGATTGCGAGCTGCTAACAGCAATATCACAATTGGCGACATCTAAGCAACATCTTCAGTGAGCCAAAGGGTATTTATTCTGTTGTCATCGAAGTAAAGAAGAGTTCTCGCGTACATCATGGCCATGCACTCTTCGCCCAGTCGAGGATATCATCACACATGGGCTGGCGCTTTATCGGGACACGAATAATCTTTTTCTTCCCATAAGGAGACCTACAACAACTCCCTGGCTTCGGAACCGATGCGGGGCCAGCATAGAGTGGGTCAATAGTGATGGGTTTGAGGATGTCCAGCACTCGGACAACTAGTGTCGGTCCGAGTTTTGCGTGCTCCGGAAGATCAGATATGCGCGAACCGCTGCGCGCTATCGCAAATCCCGAAACGCACAGCCGCGCGTAGTTCTGGCTCGTTTGTGGTAGTAAAAGAACCCTTTTGCATTCTGGGGAAAGGGTATTTTTTACGATGGGGTGGCATGGCGGCAAGTCTTCAGACGCATAATTTAGCACCATGGGTTTGTCGAAGAGAGGGTGCACGGTTGGATAGGTGATTCCTGACAGGTCAAATATATGTTGGCCCTCTGTTGCCAGTCGTTCGGGATGCAGAGTACGAAGAATGACAGCTTCATGGACAGTTTTTTCGCGTGTCTTCTTTGGGAAAGCTTGCAGCGGAATACATATTAAATTGTGGTATAGTTTACTGCTTTATGAAGGAACACACCGAGTAACTCCTCTCGCCCAAGCTATGTCGGACGTGTTTGCCTAGTACAGGTCCCCATGGAGCCAGGAGTTGGGAGTATCGACTGCGAAGTTGGCTTAGAATACGAGAGCCTGCGAGAGCATCGTGCTAGCGCGTTGAACATAGTCTCTAGAGTTTCAAAACCAAACTGAGATTATTCATTTTGCGATAAAATTGTCAGTAAAAGTTGGGCATTGACGACAGAGTAACATACATAGTTTCACGCCACGCAACCCAATTAGATACGCGTCTTATTGGTCCAAGAAGGATTCGATGCTAACGATGCAGGACCCAGGCATTGTACCCACAGAAAACCGCGTCGAGAGATTCGAGATGCCTGGTCAGTGGCTCAGTCAGTGCAAAGCTATGCAAAGGTGTCGGTGACACCGCTGCGTGATCCCATCACGTCAGTGTCACTATCACTGGTCCGCCGTGCAGTGCTCTCTCAGATCTCATCATGAGCAGATGAAAAATCAAGCCCTCCTTATGCAAAGATCTCCCCCAAAACCAATACAGTGGTGAAACCCTTGTGCCATTCACCGGAGTTCAAGCAATACAGTTACTGACACGGGCGCACAGCGCGCCCGTCGCGCCGTTAAGCGCCGAGCGTCACTTTCTTTATCACGTGCACCAAGTTCGATGATTCACAGGATGGTCCGTGCGCATTTGGCGGAGATATATAAACCTGGCCCCGACGATTGGAAACCTCACCACTCTGGCCTTTTGGCTTAGATCAAGTGTAGTATCTGTTCTTAATAGTTTAACCACTATTATGGAGGCACCGCCTCCATTTCTGGTTATCTTATTTTTGCCGCCCCAGTTCCTTGGGCTCTGCTTGCACCCCTTGGGCGCGATGACCTTGCCGCTGCACTACTGGCTTGCGTCGTCGGGGGATCCTCTTTTCGAGGTCCTTTTGTCTTTGCTGAATACTTGAGCGCACATCAATCGATGTGCACGTCGAATTCAGCAAACACGAATGCCTTGGAAGGGATACAATTTCCTTTCTCCTGTTCCTATTTTAGTGACCACAATGTTTGCTGTATGTACTGTGTAACTTCAATGCATTGACAGGAATGGTTATGTATGTTTCCTGTGTATGTTTTCTTAGCAGGAAAGGTTGTTACCTTGGGTTACCAGTGTTAGAAGTTCCAGTATCGCCTTTTTTAGGGTTTCCAGAAGTTTCTGGGAAACCCAGGTAAACAGGTACATTGCCCAAGGAGCCTTGTAACAGTCATTGCTCCAGCCAAATTGTAGACGTCGTGATATCTGAATGTTCTCGAAAACACTAGTGGGTGCGCTGCTTGGCCTATTCCTCTCAGGCTCTCCTCTTTTGGCTACTTGACATCCATTGACTCACCCTTACAAATCCACAGTCAATATATCTTGACTCGTCCTCGCCTTGCTTCTAGCCTCATCTCTCTTCTGGCTCTTCGAGTCATCGACCCTCTCCTAGAAGCTGTATTTCCCAATTCGCAGCGTCCCTATCTTATCTAGCGAGCTTTTCGAACAGGAGCAGAGCAATCGACGATCGTGTAAGGTATGGCCGCAGCCATGCAAACACATTTAAGCGCCGGTGGAGCTTCTTGCCAAATCTGCTTCGAACCCTTCGGACCCTTAGAAGATTTATCGGCGCCGTTCATAATTTCATGCGGACATGTATTTTGCGTCGGGTATGTGCATTGGCGATTTCTATCATAACTATTTCAATTTGGGCGCCCAGTTACTTATCAAACCTTCCGTTAAGGTGCCTGAGCAATACTGGGCCTTCTTGTCCACTCTGCGGGTCACCTACGATCGGTCCTCGTATGTTCGATTGCTTAGTCTCAGGACGACTGTACCTCGTCGACCTCGAAGGTCTTATGATTCCGAGGTAATAGGATGCAGACTTCGGAGCGACTTCGTGCGGGTCAGTAGTCTGACCAGTGTCATACAACTCCGGAGTTTGCACAGCGAAGCCCGCTACTTCTTGAATTTGCAGCCTCGGAACCGTGTGAGTCATTATCTACATGATTTCATCATTGATACCTATTCCCTTCCCCTACTTCTAGTTCAATGACCTGGAAACAAACGACCGCCTATTACAATGTCTACTGGAAACAAAAGAAACACTGCAACACAGAGCTCTATGATGAACACATTCGTCGAGCAGATTCATCATCTGAGCGCTGAGAAGATAGACCTCTCTTTGCAACTTGGCGAGATGGAAAGACGGCACGCGAGCGAGAGGGCCTACATCAGAAATCATGTTTCTGACATTTTGAGGCGAGATCCGTGAGTGTTCATTCCTTTTCACCTGTGTTATCTTTCCGATGGATCTTCTATTTAGAGATGTAAATTTCCATATCATTCGACAAACCATAAGGCCTAGATACTGATTGAATTGTTTGATTTATAGTTCAATTGTTATCCGAGGAGGTTCTCCAATTCCAAACCGACATGAACGATCTCCGAGAATCTGTGCATACCTTGCGTGTGCAAAATGGCGTAGAGACCCCAACTACACCTGCTGTCCTCCGACAGCCAACGCCGGAATTCGCCCTCGCATACGGGTGTACCCCGCATCGAGGTCTCCAAGTCCAGTGCCATCGGCCATCGAGAGCGCCTACGAGTCGCTGAGCCCGCTCTCCATGAGCGCCATCGGCGACGACTTCGGCACTGGTGAACCGCAGGTATACAGCGACAATTTAGACATCCCTCCCCGGACTGGTACCAGGTCGAGCAGCAGCGACGCCGCCCGCGAAAGGCAAG
Source organism: Pholiota molesta (assembly GCA_014925825.1). Taxonomy (NCBI): domain Eukaryota; kingdom Fungi; phylum Basidiomycota; class Agaricomycetes; order Agaricales; family Strophariaceae; genus Pholiota; species Pholiota molesta. The sequence goes on from JACGCK010000022.1 coordinate 49,061, forward strand.
CGGTGTTCGCCCAGATACGGAGGAGGTCCCGCCTTCAATATTCGAGTGCGCCTAACCTGCGCTCGCTCTCCGAAAATCCTGGTCTGACGAGCAGCGAGTCGCGCGAGCAGGATGGGGAGAGTTCGTCGTTGTATTCGTCGGAGCGTGATGAAGGAGACACGCCTTATTATTCGCCGCTTGCCAGCATGGATGACAGCCTCATTTCGCAGGCTTTAGCGCCTCGGAAATGGATACGGTTGAGCTCTCCGAATCCATCGCTGAAATTTCAGAGGGGCAGTTCCCGAGACGCCTTCTATCCAATCCATAGACGAACATCTCGACCACGCTGACAACACAAGTGCTCCGATATCCACAATCTCAACGCCGTCCCTGCCCCTTCTGCAAACACCCCCTGGCCTTCGCTTCCAAGCAGATCTCGACTCCCGGCTGAACAATCAGCTCCACCTGTCCGCCGCCGCCTCACAACCGCGCCTGATCTCAGAGCAAGGCATTCCTCTCCCTCTCCCGCCCAGACTGCGCCGCCCGCACAGTCTGGCGCCGAGTCTGAACGTCCGCGCCCTCACCGAGCTCCTGCAAGATCTTGTCGGCAGAGCGCCCGATCGTCATGGCCACTATCCTTCTAATGCGGGCGGGTCCCACTCCGGTGGCGGAAGTGGTGTGCAGGTGCAGGGCGCGGGCTTGTTCTCGGATGTGCGCACGGGGTTGGAGGTGATCGGACGGGTATTCATGCAGCTCGCGGCGAATGGTGTGCATGTTGTACCAACTTCGGCTTTGGTGGAGGCGACGCAGGCTAGGACTGCCTCGACGCTGCTTGCGGGCGCTGGGGCTGCGCCGGCGGAGTCGCCCTCTGTTTCTGCGCTGGATGCGCTTGGGGGTGTGGCGGTGCCTTTGCCAGTGCGAGCTACCTTGCTGCCTCCTTTAGATGATGGGTTACATTATGAGCAGACGGACGCTTGTTGAACGCTTTCCTTCCGTCCATCAAATTCTCTTCGCTCCGAACTTGCTTCTGGGCATTTTTTCGCAGTATTACTTGGCATGTACGTATATATTACTCTGTTTATTGCTAACCTGTTTTCGCCTATTTTCGTTATACGCTGTCATCATACGCTGTGCATTTTTATCCGTTTGTTGTACGTAAACTCTTCGCATTGTGTTCTGTTTTACTCACGAATTATTCACGAGATTATTCATGTCTTTTATGTCGCTTCTGTAGTAGAGATATACCCAAATAAAGGGATTATAAATTCTCATTATTCAGACCCTTTTGGCCGTCGAGACTGGTTTCTGACCCAATTCTGATCTTCTCGGCGCGTCGCGCGAACGCGGTATTGTCGGTCACGTGCGTCGCATGTGACGGCCAGATTCGACGCGAGCCACGCGTATCGATGAAAATTTCCTACCTACATACCATTGGCTTCAAAAGCCATGAACGTTTGATACTGATCATTTGGTCTCTTATCTTCTGGATTACAATGTCTTCGAAACATTCTCTCATGTCTATATAAACTTGCGGTCACAACTTGCGTATATCTTGGAATATCTTGGACAACTCTCGGACGCAAAAAATGACCCCAAACACAATCGGAATCGCAGCTTTGTACGACATCTTACCGACACCTTATGGCGGACGAGGAGCATATGCGCGACAGCCTATACCAAAAGGAACTCTGATTCTCTCTTGCTCGGCGCCGTATGTCCATGTTGTGTTCTGGAAATTCAGACGCGAAGTGTGTGCTTGGTGTTTCGCGTATGCCTTCGAGAGCGGGAAGAACAAATGGTCGGTCAGGTTGGCCGAGGGGTCCCGGGGTGAAGGCGGCGGCGCCTGGTTCTGCTCTGCCGAATGTCGTGGCAAATATCTTTGCGAACATGAAGTCCTCGAGGGGCAAAACGGGGACTGGCGAGCAGAGATCAACGTGTCGTTCGCAAAGCTTCTTTCTCAGATGGGCAAAGACGAAAAGCAACCCGATAATGGATCGAGAGGTGCATCACCATTTGCTCACCTTGAAGACATTTCCGCGGATGTGGTCACTCAAGACTTCGTGGATTGTGCTTGGACATTAGCCAAAGACAGCCCGCTGCAAGGTCATCAGAGGCGGAAGTCAGAGTCCGTGGAGGAGTTGAACGAGTTCGAAATCGACACGGCACGCTTCATTCTGGAAGGTCTCATCCGGAAGGTTATCGAGGAACTCAATCCGTCAGCGCCCATTCTGGATCGCGTAGATGAAGGGGCGTCAGGTTACCGAGTCGGGGCAGGACGATGGGCTGATTTTATGGCCTTGCAGGACAACGAAATACCCTTCATTCAGTCCAAACCGTACATGCTCGCATCGCAGATTCGAATTTACCGCTTTCTTCGCAATCTCGCGTACACTCTTTTCAAGCCGCAACGTTCTCGCGATAAAGGAGAGGGCCTGCTCTTCCAAATTGCGGAGCGACTTCGTGATTATCTTTCAAGTCCTGACTACGTACGCGCTCTCCTGGGACGGGATCCTGGAAATGTTTTTGGAATCTGGGATATGGCGACAGACGAGGGAAGCGAGATGCTTGGCTGGGGAGCTTTCGTATTTGCGTCGTACTTTAACCATCGTATGTGTTTCTCCATTCATTCATGATATGCTTAGCTAACCTGTGGTAGACTGCGGCCCCAATATCAAGAGGGGCAGGAACAGACGAGGAATAGAATTTTATACGACTAGAGACATCTCTATGGGAGAGGAGCTGTGTATCAGTTACACAGATGGCAGTTCCACAGAGGATAGGGTTCACCAGCTCGAAAGTCACTGGTTCTTTACGTGTCGATGCACAAGGTGTGTACAGCCAACGACATAAAAAGATTCTCTGGCATTTTCTGGACGGGTAGGGAATCCCTTGGATATGTAAAGAATGGAGATGTACGCGGACTATGTATATCGTAAAGCTGATTTGTATCTCTCAAGCCTCAAGTTCCAAGACCGTAACGTATAGATTTCCTATGGATGTCAGACTTCTCCTAAGAGGTGATTTGTATCACTCTGGGAATATATTTGCTCATCCATATGCTACAGATTATTGATTGGCTGCGATTGTCACGGGAACGATGTAGAAATGCAAAACGTTCAACAAGCGCCGCCGGCACCGCAACATATTCAGTATTGACTTCGACTTGACTCACGAACTCCGTAGACCATAACGTGTCGCTACGGCACACAGCACGGAGGCTACGGAAGAAGAAGGATCATACAGGTTCTCCAAGCTGTTAATTCGGATCCAAAGTACTTATATGCCATTGTTGTAACCGACAGAACAGCACATCGCCCTGCTTGAACATCAACGCTTGCTCAACAAGTGACTCACCGTGTCGTCTTTACTGCGCTTCTGGCCATTTCTAGTCTTAGTTGAATGCAGATCGTACTTTGAAATTTGTTAGGTGTAGGTTTCGAAGCTACTCTCAACGTGCCTAACAATATTGATTTATCTGATTATAGTGCTCTAATATCTCGATATATCTAAAGAAGTTGTCGTCTGGGCTTTCCCTTTGCCATTGGGGAAATATTGTCCAATTCTTGATGAAAATTCCTTGGAGTAACCCCTTGCATCCACCCCCTGCACCCCCTGGTTCGGGCAGGCAAGGTACTACCGGAAGCAAATGCTTCGTGAGTCTACGCATTTGCGTGTTGTATTTAATTTTGCTAACCACGTGCATGCATAATCAATTTTCTAGATGGCTCTCTCGTCTTACCTTCCATTGGCTTAGCGCTTTCCTCGATGTGGGGTTTTCCAGGCCTTTGGAGAAAGAAGGTAGATCAGCGCTTGGATTACCTGCTCATCTAACAAAATATACTCGATGTTCCAGATTTTTGGGAGTTGCCTCCTTCTCGACATGCGTCTGCTCTGACGGATGCTATGGAACGGAATTTCTACATGCGATGCCCCCCAGAGAAACGACCACTTTTTATGCGTAATGCTGCGGCAAATGACTCGGAAGTCACAGCTATAGTTACAGAAGCAAATATCAACGAAAAGATGGAATATGTCCCGGGTCCCGAGGCTAGTTCCACTACGGCTTCGACGTACGATGAATCTCTGTTTAAAGCTCTGTACCAAACTTTCAAGCGTAGGATTTGGGGGTCCGGGATATTACTTCTAGTATCTGGTTCGTAAATATCAAATCCTATCAAAATGTTGCGTTTCACTGATCGTTCTTAAAGACACGATCAGGACTACATCTCCTCTCGTGAACAAAGTATTCATTACCTGGCTTACTGATTCATATGTCTACTTCCGCTTGACTGAATCCGAACGAGCGTTAGCCGCAACGCAGGGCTTCACGAAGCCCAGAGGGATTGGGTATGGTATTGGGCTGGCATTTGCAATTTACGTGATGCAAGGTTAGCCGTTGCTCGATCTCTTCTGGACATTTTCGAATAACGTCTATGTCTTATAAAAAGAAAGCGCAAGTATTGTGGGTTATTCATCTGTCTTTAGACGCCATTTATTGAGCTGATTCAACAAAATTCAAAGATGTCGAATCACTTCACGTTAGGTATGATTCCGAATTTTATAAATTCCGCTCAGCACTCAGTCCCATGACCCTTTACTCCCATTAGCTAGCATGACAAGCGGTGTATACGGGCGAAGTTCGGTGATGATGTCTGCTACTAGATTTAATGGGTCTTTATTGATTCCTTACTTTTATACAGGTTATTGGCAACATATTTCGAAAGTCTTTACGACTATCTGGTCGCTCTCGCGCTGAGCACAGTGTCGGAAAAATCACCACCATGATTTCAACCGATGCGACGCGCATAGATGGTATCGCTTATCTCGGACATTAGTATGTCATAATTCTTCCAAAGCCGAGTATTTACTGATTCTCACTCCTCCGTTATAGCTTATGGGAGGCACCAATTCAGGTATGGGCTTGCTACGGAGCTCTTCACGAATGCTAATTGATATAAATTAGTTGGCAATTGCGTTAGGTCTGCTTATTGGAACTGTGAGCTATTTTTGCCTATCCCAAGTCCCTCTTATACTCATAGGCTATAGATTGGATATTCTGCCTTGGTTGGACTTGCAGTAAGGATCAACTTTATAGAGGATATCATTTCTATTGTTGACCGATATTTAGGTCCTTATTGTCGGCATGCCAATTCAGTTCATACTCGTCACAATAATGTTCAATCAGCGCAAAAAATGCGTCAAGATCACGGACAGAAGAGTACGCCTCACAACTGAAGTCCTGCAAGGCATCCGCTTGATCAAGGCATACGGTTGGGAGGCATTCTACTCGCGTCAGATCACCAACCTTCGAGTGCAAGAAGTCGCACGAATAAGGAAATCATCGTACGTTTACGTTCGCTCAAAATATATATCTTGAAATTCTTACAATTTTGTATAGCATTGCTGCAGCTCTGTTGATTGCCACATTTTACTTTCTTCCTGTCATCTCGAGTGTAATCGCCTTTGTATGTCCTGACTGTGCTCTTCTAAAGCAAATCGAACTCAGCATTGCGCACAGATAACGTACTCATTGACGGGACATGATCTTAGCATTGCCAAAGTTTTCACGGCACTACAACTATTCAATGTCAGTTTCTGTTTTCACAAGCCTTGATTTCATAGGTTCAATTTCAACTTCAGGTTATGCGGGCGCCATTACTCTTGTTCCCCTTGGTGTTATCATCCCTCGCCGACGCTATGGTATCTTTTGGTCGTCTTTGCGATTTTTTGACTGCGGAAGAACTCGCAGAAACATATCTCATCGATCACTCTCAACCGCTGGCCCTACATGTAGATGGAGATTTTGAATGGGAAACCAGTCTGAAACTTCAAGCTACATCAGAGGATTCAGATAAACTGATGAATTGCAAAGCTTCCCAAGGAATCGGGAAGAAAGGCGGCCGACAAGAAGAAGTGAAGGAAGGGCATGAAAAAGAGGCTCTTCCATTCACTACGAGTGATGTGACTCCGGATAAAGAAGACAAAGACGATGAGAAGCCCTTCGCTCTGAAAGATCTGCGTCTTGATGTGCAAAAAGGGACTTTCGTCGCAATCGTGGGACGCGTTGGATCCGGAAAAGTGAGTCATTCGTCAATACCATTTTGATCAGAATTTAAGCCAACAACGAAAGAGCTCGATTCTACAAGCACTTATCGGAGAGATGCGACGAACACGGGGAAAGGTGAGGATTTGATTCTCAATTCCCTTCACCGTTTCCCTCTCAATCATTCCAGGTCGTTTTCAATGATCGTATGGCTTACTTCCCTCAATCACCGTGGATCAAAAACGCCACTGTTCGAGAAAACATTCTATTCGGGCAGGAATACAACGAAAAAAAGTCATTTTAGTCAACCCAAGATGCATGAACTTTTTCCGCTGATTACATGGCACTAGGTTCCACGAAGTCATCCAGGCGTGTAGTTTGGAACACGATTTGGAGATGCTCCCCCATGGAGAGAATACCGAAATCGGAGAGAAGGGTATTAACTTGAGCGGTCAGTACAGCGAAATATCTATATGGAGTGAGTCCCATAAATCTTACTGTGATATCTTCTAGGCGGGCAAAAGGTTCGTGCTTTTATACAAACAACCGAAATGACTTACATGGCAATCTCTTTTTAAGGCTCGTATCTCACTAGCGCGTGCAGCGTATTCTCTGTCTGAGATTGTTCTGCTTGACGATCCTTTGTCTGCCGTTGATGCTCATGTTGGAAAGCATGTTCTAGAAAATTGCCTTTTACATGGGCCACTGGCTCGCCGCACCCGAATCTTGGTCACGCATTCTCTCCAAATCCTTGATAAGACAGACTACATATACGTCATGAGTGATGGTAAAATTGTGGAGGAAGGAACATATAATGTGAGTTCAATCTCCTGTCGATCCTTGACGCTAATTTTATGAACGTCACAGGATCTTTACTCGAGCGGAGCAGCATTATCGCGTCTCATTGAAGAGCATGGGCACGGTGAGAGCGGAAAGCAAACCAACACGCGTAACGGACCACTGCATGGTCCAATTACAAAGAAGGGATCCGATGCGACAGAAGCTGCTCTGATGCAAGAGGAGGAAAGAAACGTGGGTGCAGTAACTTGGAGCGTCTACAAAAAGTACCTGGAAAACGCGGGAGGCTTGATTTGGGCGCCGGTTATTGCTGCCCTCCTCATTACTGTGGAAGGCAACAATGGTGATTTGAAATTCCTTCCGATTTCAGGCTCACATTCTAACGTCCTTGCTAGTTTTTACAACGTTATTTTGGGATTCTGGAGCGGAAATACTCTGAAAAACTTCACGCAAGGAGAGTATATGGGTGTCTATGGAGCTCTGGGTATGTTGAATGGAATTACTTCCAGGAAAATACGATTAACATTTCCAGGTGCTGCACTCGCTGTTTCGACATTTCTCCTGACCTATGCTTTCGTGTAAGTTTTCATGTGATCGAAATTGGAGTGTCTGATAATTCAATGGCACCTTAGAATGGCCGGGCTGATTGCTGGTCTGAACTTATATCGAGCAGCTTTGTCTGGCGTGCTTAATTCAAGAGTGTCCTTCTTTGATACCACCCCCATCGGTAGTTTGGCAACTTCTTGGCTTATTTTACTTGTTGACTTCAATTTAGGTCGAATCTATCCCGATTGTCAAAGGATCAAGATACTATTGACTCAGCTTTGCCTCATATGCTCATGCAGGTCAAAACTAATAACTATTCTATCTGTGTAAATTTAGGCTCATCGTTGTTTTAAGTTTTTGACCACTTTCTTCTCGGTCATAGGCACCGTTGGATTGGTATTTTATACCTTCCCATACCTCGGGATCATATTTCTGCCTTTGGGAGTGCTTTATTATGGTGCCTCAATCTACTATCGTCGCTCTTCTGTTGAAACGAAACGATTGGATTCCCTTATGCGCTCGATATTATATGGATCCTATTCTGGTATGAGCCCTTTTCCTGGACGCGGAATATTCAAAGGAGATTGATGGTGGCACCTCAGAAACGTTGACAGGGCTTCCGACTGTTCGGGCATATGGCATGCAGGCATGTCTCGTATTCTCACGGGTCCGTGCTTCAGCTCATTTCAACAGGAACGAGCTGTACAAGATGCGGAACATGGATTAGATATGGAAAATCGAGCCTATATGATGACTGTCGTGTGCAGCGATGGTTGGCCTTACGGTTGGAATTCTTTGCAAACGCTTTGGTTCTCGGCATAGGAATATTTGGTGCTGGTTTTCGTAATACGTCAATCCTGCGAAGATTAGCGTCGTTCTGTCATACACATTGGGTGGTATGTTGCTCCTAGCGTAATCATGTCTGTAACCTCACTCGTTAACGTTATGTTCGCAGCCACTCAAATATTCTGTATGTCTCAGATATTTTTTGCGACTGATTTCATCTAATATCTATATTCGCAGCCGAGATGATCTCATTTTTCGCCCAAAGCGAGCAGAACATGAATGCTGTCGAGCGTGTTCTACATTATGTTGAACTCTCCCCGGAAATTGACGACTCGGTGGCATCGATAGAGCCAACCGAATCCTGGCCTACTCATGGAGCGATCTCCTTCCAAGATGTAAAGTTGACATATCGAGAGGGTCTCCCCCTTGTTTTGAAGGGTATTTCATTCGATATCAAAGCAGGCGAAAAGGTAATGTCCCCATAGTGTTATTCCAAATGATATTTGATTTATCTCGCCACAGATTGGCATCGTCGGCAGGACTGGCTCTGGTAAAAGTTCTATCATCCAAGCTCTTCTTCGGTAAATTTCTCTCAACCAAATGCCTCGACTTTTCAATGATTTACCTTCGTAGGCTGGTGGAGCCTCAGAACGGAATAATTGAGATTGATGATCTTGACATATCCGCCATTGGGCTCAATGGTCTTCGTACACGCATTGCCTTCGTTCCACAAGATACGACCCTATTTCTTGGAACCTTGCGCGACAACCTGTAATAAACGAATGCTCCTTCCAATTTCACTCAAGACACTTATGTTATTTTTTTAGGGATCCTGAAAAACTTCGCACAGATGCTGAATTAATATCCATCCTACAGCAAGCATGGCTTCTGCCGAAAGATGGTCCAGTAGATCCTGCAGTCGAAGCCAAATTCAGCCTGGATTCGACAGTTGGGGACGAAGGTCTTTCCCAGTCTTGATCTCAGCGAAGTTTATCTGACGATTTATTCATCTTACAGGCTCTAATTATAGCGCCGGCGAGAAGCAGTTGCTGGCCTTGTGTCGTGCTCTTGTCAAGAAAAGCCGCATAATCATCCTTGCGAGTAGAAATTCCTTTTTAATTGAAACCTTCACTGACCGCTGCATTCGGATTGTAGGACGAGGCCACAAGCAGCGTTGATGTTGAGACAGATTCTAGAATCCAACAAACAATTCAAGCGGAATTTGCGAACTCGACTTTATTGTGCATCGCCCATCGACTTAATACCATTGGTAAGTCTCAGGTCATCATTCGAGGCCTAAACCCTATTCTGATCTCCCCATAAGTTCACTATGATCGAATACTCGTCATGGATGATGGAAATGTCGCGGAATTCGATTCAGTCTTGGCCCTCTTTGACAGGACAGATTCACTATTCCGCTCGCTGTGCATGAGGCGCAGCTTACTCGTGCTGATATCACGAAACTTCGCGCTGAACATGCCCCTAATTGAGCCCGGAGTTCTATCCTGTTTCGATTAAGATTAGATTCTCCTGATTCATTATTCTCTACAACCCCATCTCATCCTTATCATTACTGACTTCCAAAGGACTGGTATATGTCGAAGGAGACACACAATCATTTATATTATTGCTACATCCCTCACTCAATTCTATCTACCCTCACTCACTTTTAATCAATCTAATTATAATATTTGCATCTACATATTGACTGTATACTACCCTATCCCTAGGTGGCGACGACCTCTAGTAAGGGAACACCATATTTTTGTAATCGCCTCTATGGACGGTGCACATACCAACGAACGACGATCCTCGGGTCCATACATATTAATATATCCAGAAGGAAGCTATCCATCAAGCTTGGGGTAGACATAGTACGACAGATGAATGTATAGTAGCCTTAACTCCAAGTTGAAGAATACGGTCAACGTTACCCTTCTAATGAAGTCATTTGAAAGACTACCTACACGCGTTCACAACGTTCTTTAGCATCTAGATGTAAGTCTGGAAGGATTTGAAAACTATCTTTGACTAGTACAAATGAATGTCGATAGAGGAAGAACGCAGATTGATTCCAACGCCGGCGGTAGTCAGAAAAGTTGATTCCATGCATTGCTTCTGGAATGCCGTCCCGACTCGTCTATGTACTATGTATATGGTCGATAAACGGAGTCTTCGTATCAGAAAGAAAATTGAATGTCATTAGAAAGGTGACGGGCATAGCGGAATAGCCTGCTAGAAATTCACCGGCCTATAAAAAATCCCCTTCGTGGATATCTTCTGCATACGCCTAAGGCTACAGTGGGAGAAGAAGCGCCCGCCAAGATAACTTATGACGGACAACGTGTAAACCGCATTGTACCGGGTATTCCGCGCAGGGTACTTCTCTCGCCCGTTAAGGAAAGGCGACATGGGGGAAGCCTGTGAGCGTCCAGCGCAAATGAACGTCGCCTGGTCGTAAGCGTGCTTGAGGGAAGCGCCAGAAATAGCACAAGCGAACTTGCGAATGGCGTCCTGCCGTCCTCCATCAACATAAGCTGTTCCGTCATCCCCAGCTGCCATTTTGGCTGCGCATCGGGACCTTGGGGTACTAAGACTGTGCCATTCTAAGGATAACACTTTATCTCAAACGAGCATCAGAATACTATTTTCGATAAAAACATGCTGAGAAGCTTGATGAGACCTCGACGGAATTCACTGTGGCGCTGCCCATGTCATGGGCGAATGGTGGGCGTGTAGAGGTGTGTGCAAACGCAATGCATACGTATGCGGCCTTCGATTCAAGGGTAGGCTTTGAGAGGGAAATTTCTTGACACGAGTACCATTGATTTAGGAGAGTGGGGCAACAATGGTGAAAGTCAACCTGTGGCAGAGCAAAGATAGATATTTGACAGCCACAATGGTTTTCACATTAGACAGAGAATAGGCCACGATATATCCACGCAAGAAGTCTGCTTAGGCGAACCATGTGACTATCCACCACATCACTATGTACTATTATGAACGACCACCGCCGCACTCACTTTCATTTTATTTTCGGTTGATCCAAGTTTGAAGCGCTTAAACGATGTAGAGCGCAGAATCGAATGCGATTACTTCGCCTTCAAACTTCATGGATCATGATCAGCCCTATTTTTGTCCTATTCAAACATAGCTTCAGTTCCTTGATCAGTGATGAGAACACTTCCAAATCAATGAGAAGCGTGACAGAGCTTGGGAGGTTTTGGTACTTAGAAAGAAAAACACGTCGGTGTGCGCAACGTGTTTTACGTGAGGTTTTGAAGCGTTTTGTTCCTTCAGGTTGCTTTACCCCAACCCTGGGTTAACGCGAGCTGGTTTGAGCTGATTGTCGTTCGAAATGTCTGGGACTCCGTGGCTTGAGTGGTTCGAACGTCGTAATGTTCGTTCAATTTCTCCCGTCTACGAGGACCACCAACCGAGCTAGTGGACCATTCACACCTTTAGATGGAATATAAACTGACTGAGGGCCAGATTGAAAGTGCTTCCGAACGATAGGAGTTCGAGGGAAGTATGTTCGATGAGGTGAATCTTTCAGAGATGTAACACGTCGATTCACTATGTCCCGAGAAGGTAAGAATGGTATATATAATGAGAATGCACCCAGTATGGTGGTACTTTTGATACAAACACAAAGAGAGCAATAAATCCAGTCACCGAATCGTGCTCCCTGCCATAAGTTAAGCTTGCCCACGGCTCGGTACCAGTCCCTGCAGAGCACCTATGCGCTCTGCGCCACGTATCACAAAGAATATCGCCAATATAGTTGGAGGAAATGTTCGACGTGGCGGCGTTTATTTCGTGAACGCGCGGATGACTTTCGCTGAGATGTGCAGGAAAAAGATGGATCCAATGAAGGATAGCGAAAGGACGAGAACAATGAAAGGGTCTCTGGAAAACACGCAAACCCAGGTCAATACTCGTCTCCGAATATAATTGGTCACATACACTCGGAGACCTGGTGAATCATCGGTGTACAGTTTCAACATCGTGTTCGAGAGCCGCCTGCACCAGCAGCGCGAGATGAGTTAGGCCGTGACACCGTTGAAGCACCTGCTGCACGTCGGCTGGTATTGCAGAAGTATAAGTGTACCGCACATGTAGTATACTGGAAACTACGCACCGAATCTGAGCCCCTGGTGGTTTGGCGACAGCCGACGCACCACGTCCTGCAGCTGGGCGAGAAGAATCGGAGTCGGACTACAGATAAATGTTGAGTATTATAACCAGCCTTTACGAATAAATGACAGACCATGGTGGGGTAAATGAAGGTGAAAGGTAAGATGTGTTTCCGACGTGTGCTGGCAAATCTCACAACTCCAGTGCAACGTATACGGGGTAATGACCGTGGGACTATTAAGTAGAGCTCCACGTGATCGACACGTTTAGCACAGCCATGAGCGCATGGGGCACTACATGAATCCATCCGTATCGTGTTCAAATCATATTGAAACAATTGAGTATCTCTTTAAATTGGTACAACCTATCATGCAATTTATTGGAGAATATTACAGACTAGCTTCTACAACAGATCTATTATTCCATCCTGCCGAGAAGCATAAATAGAATAACTTTCAACATTTGTGGCTGCGAAACAAGTCGCAAGTCCCCAATTTGAGTGGACTCCATTGGAGACCCAAGAACATAGAATTCAGTGTCAATTATACCAGCGATATATATATCAGAATTAACTAAGAAATATGAGCTGGAAGGACATGAATGGAGATGCAAAAAAAAAATACTCGCGATCACCGCGATTGTGAGGTTGCTGGAGTGATCTAACGTGAATCTCGGGCCGACGATAACTTGCGAAAGCAGAATTTGAGGTTGCTCGGGGTCGGAGTAAGTCTAGCACAAGCAGCGGGGGAGGTCAAGAAAGGCGCGCGATGTGGCCGAATTTGGGAATGCGCACGCGATAAATCCATCAAACGCGCAACGGGCGCCTGTCATTGCCATCAGCGCCTGTCGCGTGGCCCGCGCAGATATGTGGGGACGCTGCCAATGCGCGGGTTCCAATGTAGGTAATGGACAGAACCGCGGTAATTTGCGCAACGAGTGCAGCACTGGATGGATGGATGTGAATGGATATGAATGGATAGTAATACGGGCTAAGCAGATGGTATTGATTTGGTATTGATGCCATCCAACAGCGGGTATAAGACTGCCTACAGCAACTATACCATGAGGCATATAGCATCACTATTTGCAGGGACTCCATCCATTCACCTGCCAACATCTGTGAGTAGAACAGCCGCGTGTAAATATCTTATCCTGCGTACATCTTTGTCTTATCTTGATCAAATTAAAACGGTGTTATTTGGGCACAGAACTATCGCGAGACCTGAAGAGAGGATGAAAATTGGAAACTTGACAACAAATTCCGTGGACTTATCTTTTCGATGCCTGTGCTGCCTAAGACATACCTTATCTTTAGTTAATTAAAATGCTCACAGTCGACGTCCACTCTACTTCATTGCCGTAGTCCTACGAGAATGATAAAGATATGCTGAGGGGGTTTTATATCTCTACGGGCACAGATAATCTTTGAGATGGGATATAAGATCGTCATAGATAAGAATTCGCTAATACAAATTCAGCACAACACATACGTACTAACGCTCGGTGTGAATAATATCATTGCCAATGCCATTGCGATGGATTTTCATATACAACGATCAATCACGGGGTCGGCCACTGAGAAGTGGGAAGAGAGAATCAGATGATGGACTTGGTCCAGATTAACAAGTCCACGAACCGCAAGTTCAACATTCGTTTGTCTATACGACGACGAAGCCTGAAATGGAATGGGTTGGCACGAGGATCACAGCACTCTAAATATGGATAGATCTAGAGGCATGCCGCCCGCTGTTGCTGCGTTGGCTGAAGAGGCAAAATACCAGGACGACCCGAATCACCCATTCCAGAGTGTCTTCGATCCAGCTCTATCTTCCCAAGAAGATCCACTATTAGTTGTTTTACGCGACGCCTAAAATATTTACAGCATTTCATTAGAGCTTGTGCAGACCCGCCGTCTCTTTCTTGTTTTTCTGAGAATGGAGCCAAATATAATTACGCAGTCTTTCTATAATCTAATTAGTTTTGAGCAGCTTTAGTCGGCCTATAACATCGACCGCGGTGTCAGTGAGAACTTCGTATCAATACCATTAAGTAAATAACATTTGACGGAGATTAATAGTTGTTAATATTAGCGATGCTTCATTATCTAGCCTAAAATTCCCTTAAGTCCAATCAAAATTCAATGTTAACACCATTCTAGTTCTGTTGAGGATTTAAGTAGACAACACTAAAGCTATATGCAGCGTTGAATGCAAGTTGAATGCGCTCGCTGCCGCCACAGCGGCGCGACAGTTGGGCGGCGCGCCTGATCACATGCGCTTATCAGATAACGTCACATGTGACCTATTGCCTTGGAATTGTCACGGCGATGATGTTACCTCGTCAACCACCTTCCATCCAAGTTCCAACATCACCATAACGTCCAATCGATCTTCTCTTTGCTTAGATGAAAATGACTAATGATGCATTGATGATGAAATGAACGGTTGAATGGAATCTCTACGGAAGCTGTGCTCGTCAGGACAGTGAAGTAATTATTTTATTTTCTGATAGCTTTTCATAAAGCCTTTACTGACGCGGAAAATAGGCCAGCGTCCTCACGATTTTTTCGGCGCTTAATGATTTCCATCCATCCATCTTTCGCTTAGGTACTCGCCAGGTAGCTCAAGCCATCTTAACATTTTGTGCAGTATGGCCTGGAGTCTCCTTTAACCGCCAACATGAGGCCAAACCGTGCCGTGTCTCCGATCCCGAAGTTCCAGTCACGCGGAGGACCATGTCCCTCATGTACCAATTTCAGGCAAGCCATTCGGAATAGAAAGTGATTTGGTTCGATTTAGCCTGGTTCCGTTTCCTGTTCCATTCAAGAATGTCCAATGACATGCCGAGGACCTCAAGATTGTGTCGTGATTCACCTCGTTACAGGGTGTGTTAACCTTATCTTGTGCGGAAGACTTGTGCGTCAAGTCCGATTCCAGCACATCCACACGTCAAACAGGTGGCTTGACCTGACGATTTTCGGCGACTCAATGAGGAGCGAATTAACAACACATTCTTTGTGACGAAGAAGCTAGGGACCACCGGACGGCGACAAATGTTCGATTCGGAATACTTGATCCCCCTTGCTCTCCGAGTAAGTTCTCGTTCGCTTAGCCGCCTCGTGCCTTTCCGTACTTATAATCCTGAGTAGTCTGATGTTTCCATAATGCCTGGGCAATTGTCCACCCCCTCTGATATTGCACGCGCTTCCGCTCCCGATCGCGTATTTTCCATCCAACTTCCCTCCGACGAGTGATACCTCGTCTCGTAATTTGCATCCCTTTCACGTTCGTTGATCGACCACCATGCTCAGTATCGGTCCTGCTTCCAGCTGCGACATATGTTATGAACAATTCGGACAGGATCCGAAAGCGCCTTGGTCGATAGAATGCGGTCACGTCTTCTGTGGAGAGTACGTAAATTTCCCTCTTGAATTTCCCTCCATTTATTGTTGCCTACAGGTGTATTCAGAACGTTGATGACCCCCGTCTATGCCCCATGTGCCGATCCCCTTTTGAGCATGAATCTTGTATCAAGCTTCATGTCGACCTTGATCTTGCCCCGGGAGAGCCCTCATCTGTAGCAGCAGCAGACATAAAGGAGGCTCGACGCATCCAACATGCTATTGCCAGCATTCCAGAGACCGGAGCCACAGAGCCAAGTCTCCGGCAGCTCATCCAGGAAGGCAACAAGTTTTTGTCCAGCCAGCCTCGGAATGCAGTATGTACCCATTCAGTTTTGAGCGTCAACTCCGTTAACAAATGCATATCAGCATAAAGATCTCAGAAGCGCACATCGGATTATCGCCTATCTGTATGAAGTGAAGATGCTGCATCGATCTCAGGCCCAAGCCATTGATTCGATAAAGGAGCAGGCTAGCCAACTCACGCAGGAGAAGGAAGAGCTCCAAAAGCAATTGGAGAAAATGGAAGAAACGCGGCAATACGAGAGCGAAACGGCAGCAGCCGTAGAGAACACCCTTCGCGAGCACTGCGCACAAGCGAAGCAGGCCCAGAAAGTTACATCAGAGTAAGTGATTTTGTCAACTATTCAACGAACGTAACTCACTTTATGGATAGACAGGTTCGTTGTTGTTTACCTCGAAGATATAACGCCAACTCACAGTTTATTTTAGCTAAAGAAACTGAACGAAGAAAATGACGACCTGAAGAAGCAGGTCAAATTCCTCATGGGCAACTCCACTTCGAGGCCTGTATATGGTCCCTCAAACCAACAGGAAACGTATCCGACATACAAGACGATACCATCTTCAGTTTTTGACAAATTAGACATGAAAAGCGTGGCGATCCAGGATCCATCATCATTCCTGATATCACCCCTACCCCAATTCACGAGTGCTCTACCAGCCATGTTCGATAGCTTTGCACCTCTGCCCGATTTAGCGGAGGATGAGGATGACGCTCAGGGGAGCACTGATGACGAAGACGAAGAGGTCGTTACACCAGATAGCTCGCAGCAACAGCTCGTCCCTCAGAATCACGAGAGGCTAGGACGTCTCAATTCGCTCCAGAACCTGTCCAGCCTTCTCGTCCGCCAGCAAGAGGGCCCTTGGAGCCTTCCGGACTCTCGCGCACTGCACCTTATCGCGAGCATCGACGAGAGAGATCGAGCTCCAATCCCGTTCAACCTACCAGCCGTAGCCAGAGTCCTTTCGATAGTATTGTGACTTCTACTATTCCTACTCCTCCTGTCCAGACTTCAGGCCATTCGACCCCTTCTCGAGATACTTATGTGCCTCGCCCGCTCACGACAGGGACATTCTTCGATCGCGCTTGCAGGACATCCTCCGCGATTCTTCCACTTCTTCTTCTCTGCCGATTCTCTCTTCTAGCCATTTTCCATCCTCTTTCACTCGCGATGCTAGTGCCCCACACAAAGATGACCGCTCTCAAGCCGGATCATCCAAATCTACCGAAGTGTTAGTAACGGCCGCTCCGCAACAGATACCAATCAGCTCGTCGTCCAGTTCTCAGTCTTCTTCCTCTTCCTCCAAGCCTCCTCGGTCCACATCTCCAAACCATCTCGTGGGTACACGGATGTCCTCTGCCAGCGCGGAAGCGAAGAAGCTGGAAGATGAACGCAGACGACGACACAGGGAAGAGAAGTATGGCCCGGACCACGATAGGCAACCAACCGAACCAGATCGCGATTCTCGTCGGTATACTGCGCCTTCAAATCTCTCGAATACTGTCCTCAATTCATCCAGTGCCAGCCAGGCGGCACGTCGGGAGCAACAGCCTTATGGAAATCCTCTTAATCCGAATTCAACGTCGAGCTTGAAACGAAGTTCAACCATGAACAGTGTAAATCATGGAAGATCGGGACTGGGCGGCCTACAACCTGGTCAAGAACAAGGGATGGCGCCCTCCAGCCGTCCTCCCTACGTTACCTCGAAAAGCTCTCCCAAGATTGCTGTCCCGGCAACCATACAACGAGTATTTACACATGATCTGGACCGTTTTTGATACCCTCAGGGACATCCTTTCTCTCTTTCTTTCTTCATTCATTTTATTACCTTCGTTTTATTGAATGGCAGTGGACACCAGGTGTTGTCGAGGAGCCCTCAGTTGATAATGAGCCAGTTTCTTTTTACCGTCGTTCTTTCCAGCACGACCAACATTATATTTTTTTCTCTTCGCAAAGAGCTGTTCACATATCTCCTCTCGGCTTTCTCTTATGCATCTCCATTGGCTGTATTTCTACCTACCTATGTTGTGTCCTATCGATATCGCTACTGTACTAATCAATTATCTGTATTGATTCAATTGATCTCCACTCTAAAGATATGACATCCGTTGGTTCAATTAAGTGACAAGTTTGAGACCATATGACCTCTCGATCTTCAATCTACGAGCGTTTGACAAGTTACTATGTATGTAAGGTTCCTTATCATAGGGTCCATTTTCCCGGTTCTGGTGTTATGGATGCCTTACCGATCTTTCCAGTGACAGCGAAAAATAGATGTTAGAAATGGCTTATATCGATTGTTCGCAAAGTTTGCATGAAGCGCTAGGTGTCATAAGATACTAGGGCAAGGTGGATATACAACGGACCAGCCATTTACTAGAATATCCACGCATACTATGATATACAATGACCGCCCGATGCTGTGGCCCACAAGTTGTGAGCTTAAGTACGGAATGACCTAAGCTTTTGAGAAAGTCATTCAATGTACACCTTGGGCTATCTATATCCGCTGCCTTTCCTCCTTCACATTCCGTCCTCCGAGACCGGCTGTCCAGGACCTTCTAAAGCTTGTTGAACGTAAACATTCTGGAGTATGGGAGGTGTATATTTAGTTTCTGCAGTGCTATGCCGATGATAGGCCTTTCGCAAATTCATCTTCAATCGCAAAGGTACATCTGGGTAACCGAAGTCCATGCAGAATGTCATGAACGGAGAAAAGACCGGGGCACGTTGAAAGTTAACGTCTGTTAATGTTGAACCGCCGGGCGAACATTGAAAACGTCAACCTTGTGATCTCAACTTTGCGTGCGCAGTCCAGGAGCTTCTAGCGGACTCTGTGTGTACCCACTTGTCGTATGTCCTTAAATATGGAGAACGAAAGCTGTCCTATCAATACGCTCGGGGTATCAGTGCACCCACAGGAGTGCACACGTTGCCGAAGCGGATTGATAGAAGAGGTCCGATAATCAACTCCGAAGACGCTGGAAATAAGAAAAGACTGGATCTGGTTTCTGCAATTGAATGCCTTCTTCCGGAAACAGTTGTGTTGCAGCGATAAGCCGGATCTTCAAAGAGGCTGCTGACCCCACAGATGGACTGACGTGCTCAAGCCGATTCACATGAACATATCTCGGAAAAGAAATGATATACATACAAGACTGATGACGATGGTGATGATGATACAGTTGCATACTTCGAGGAGTCGGCGTGCAACTAAAAGGAGGGTTTACAGTGTGGGGCATATGTTTAGATGTCGTGTGTAGGTACCGATGATCACGGATAAGAAGAGGATAAGATATATCACCACGAGTGTTTGAAATCGTGAGTGTCCAAGCTGGAAAAAATATGAAAACACCTGATGAGAATAGAGAAATACCGATGATGGGATGTTTATCAATCTGTTTTGGGCTTTGAACCACATTGGTTGAGTCCAGGGCCACAGACTTGGGCCACGAGAATCCACAAGAAAATCTGGAAGTTCAGTTCGTTCACGTCGTAGATAGAGATAAAAATCCGCTCACTAGTGCCACCAGCACAGATAATGCAATTATTTTCTTGTTCTTCCACCACATCTCTCTCCGGACGGTCCGGGCGCCTCTCCGGAATGCGGTGGCCTGTCCAGCCATGACATCCGTCTTGTCCACCAGTAGCTCAATCCTCTCGCCTCTACTTAAGATTTGCTCCACGTTTTGTACCATGATATCTTTGACTTGGTTCAGTTCCGTTTGTGCACGCGTGAGTTCATCGGCAGGTGGGGATGTGTTGTATGTGTGCATCAAGTTCGCGATGACGGGGCCGAAACTGCCTTGAAGCCCATACGCTGGTATCTCTTCCGACGATGACGATGAGGGTGCAGACGTAAACTGTGCGTTCAGCCCTGTGAATTTCCCTATTCAAGGAATGTTAACTAAATATATACCTTCGTTGTAAGTCAGCTAGGAACGCAAATGGCATTCTCCTGTGATAGAGTTTGAATTAGATACAATGTTTGGGTGTACGATAGGAACACACCGTCCGGCGGAGTCGTCTGCCATGACCAGATACGTAAAGCCTCCTTCTGAGATATAGTGAAATAGATATTGTTCCCAACATAGGTCAATTTGCTGTTGGTGGGTTTATGAGCTGAGTGCGAACAAGCGAATATGTTTCTTAAACTCACCTATTGTTGGGCGGGATCTTCGACAGAATTGTCTGCGTAGCTAATCACTCGATTAGCTCATGGCTTATCCTCACGATATTCATCGGCATACCTTGCGAGAAATCCCTCTTTCCCGCCTGATGCTCAGCCAAAATTGTGGAGCCTTGCGCAACCAAAGCGTGTATCTGCACCAATATGGCATGTTAGGTGGCTAGCATCTTTCTTGGACAACGCGGTACTCGCCAAAGACATCGTTGAGGTCGTGCGAGGTTGCCTACAGACAGAATGTGTAGCTTTGTGGTGCTGAATTGGTGCTGAACAACGTCGCGGGTTGTCATTGTAAGCTGGGCCACCGTCTATCAGCGCTATTCCCACGGTCACGGAACCGTGCTATTAATGGCCTCCGAGTATTGCAGCGGCCAGCCTCAGGTGTGGGTTGAGGTGGCCGATCTAAATATTTTGAGTGCATAGCAAGTGCATAGATTTCTATCGATTCGTATACACTAAAATTTGAGATATTCTGTCATGAGCGCTATACAGCAGAGGTATTTTTGATTGAATAACATCGAAAATTCAAACCCAAATACAAGGCGAATATAGCTAACGTTCAATCATTTATTTTCAATCTCTGCAACTGCAAGAAAAAGTAAAGAGTATAACTTACGAAGTATGCAAGACTCCAGCAGCTACTGATGATAATTGTGATGAAAACAATAAAAGGATCTCTGCCTACCGATGCAGAAGCCTGCAGATGACCCCCTCGGAGAATTTGGCTGGGTAAGATTTATTTATTGATCGTTTCCTGGTACTCTGTATTTGATATAGTTTTAGACCCCCTGATTCTCAATCTTTTTACCTATAATTGTGATTGGAGAGAATATGTGCACCCGAAATAGATAACTGCCTGCCTATTTAAGAAGGACACTCAAGGGATGCACAACAGTTTAAACGTTCGTGCATCATGTCATGTCGGGTTGCGTTGAATCAAGAAAAAAAGAATCTCAAAAAATTAACATCGTGTCCCATAAAAGCTTGATAAAGCCAATGAAATTGGACTCGGCGATCGGAGGAATTATGATGATTTATGGGACTTAAAGTAGATCTTATCTAAGTCTATATCTGCATGCAGGTACCAAGTCACTTGCTAATATACATTCAAAGGAACGGGCTTTATATTTACAACATGCAGGATCTCTTAGTTACTAGATTGTTAACTACAACTTGAATTTATCGTCCTGTCGGCGTGATAGGCAACATAATGGAATGGTTGAAGTTAATGGACCTTGAATCTTTCAAACAGTAGCATGGACACCAGTATGAGGGACCTGGAGTTAGTGTATGAGTGTGTTAGAAATCTTAAAACAATAAAAATGTAGGCATACACTGCTAGTGATGCCGAGGACCTTAGCAATCGAGTTGAATTCGGCCTCGGTGGTCTTGTCTTTGCGTTGACAACTATAGGTGGGCACTTGTTGGTTAGATGATATCATTTGATAGGGTAGTCAAAGCTTACTGTCAAGGACGTGCTGCTCGGATTGACCGAGAGCAGTTGCGACCTGAGCCCATGAGAGTCCTAACAGTAACCCGATCGAGTTCGTCAGGAGCCACTCGGTTTTAAGAAGAGGCTTAAGATGGTCGGCGTACCTTTCTTCTCCTTAGCAGCAATGAGAGCGGCGCACTGTGGGTTGGATGCCATTTCTGAGGTATTTGATGGTGAAAGAAGGGTGGGGTCTGTATTGAATGAAAGAGTGTTTGTCAGATAATCAGGTCCTTATATACTCCATCGGCCTAGGTGTGACCGGCAAGCTAACAGTCAAGAGTAATGCCTATGCGGACCACATTGTTGAATTGATCTTCATACACGGTCAGATATAGATTGATTAACATTGGCTAGAAGACAGGGAAATCGAAGGAGTGATATCAGATGATCTCATGAGGTGCTGATAAGATTACGAACAGATAAACATCGCCTTTTGAAGCTTCATAAGTACATAATACTCATATATATGGGTTGTAGCTTGGCTGTTGTATTGGAGTTTATAAGAGTCTGTATTCTTCGGTTCCCTGATTGACTTCACTGCAAGCCCATTAGAGAGCGCAACCAGTGAGGTCAAGCCACCATATTACTGTAAAGAAATTTCCTGTGATAAATTCAAATTCATTTTGAAGAGACATTTAGAAAGACAATTAATGGACCATTGTAATATCAGTGTAAAAACAAATCCGATAGTCCAGGGAGTCTATTGCAGTTCTTAACGTTCATTGCTGAGCGCTGTTGAAGAGATGGCGACCGTCTGACTGAAAGCCAAAATAGGGGCTAGCGGCGAACACCGCAGCTCTGTTTGTCCTTGTTAGTGATCGGGTGCTGAAAGATCTGGTATCTGCTCGTCGTTGCCTGCTCGTCGTTCTCCTCGTCATCCTCAAGCTACCACCCCAAATTCGTCAAGATGGTGCGTCGAATCTCTCGTTCTGCTGCAGGAATGAAGGACTATCCAACTTTCCGCTGCGAAATCGGTTCATAAATGTTGGATTGCAAAGCTGACTTGTGGATGATGTTCGCGTAGCCCCCCAAAAAAGTCAAGGTTCAAAAGGAGGAGAACACTGTCTCCCTCGGCCCCCAGGTCGCTGACGGCGAGCTCGTTTTCGGCGTTGCGCACATCTTCGCGTCATTCAACGACACCTTCGTCCACATCACCGATCTGTCTGGCAAAGAAACCATCTCCCGTGTCACCGGTACGATTCAATACCTTGGATTCTTCGAATGCAGTCGATCTCATAAATTGGACAATTTTAAGGTGGAATGAAGGTCAAGGCTGATCGTGATGAGTCCTCCCCCTACGCTGCCATGTTGGCTGCCCAGGACGTCGCTGTCCGCTGCCGCGAGGTTGGCATCACCGCCCTCCACATCAAGCTTCGCGCTACCGGTGGAACTGGCACCAAGACCCCTGGCCCCGGTGCCCAGAGCGCTCTCCGTGCTCTTGCCCGTGCTGGCATGCGCATTGGACGCATTGAGGATGTTACCCCCGTCCCCACCGACTCCACCAGGCGCAAGGTGCGTAATCATGGATGTTACTTTTTTCTATCGCTAATTTACCATCTGTTTTATTAGGGTGGTCGCCGTGGTCGTCGTCTCTGATTTCCTCGCTTCTCCGTATTGTCGCACTTCATCGATTACATATCCTGGCCGTATTCCATTCTACTTCGCATCCACCTATTGTATCTTTGTTGATCTGCAATGCAAAATGTCGCCGCTCGACGCGCATCAGGCTCATTTCAATGACCTGACCCGTGGTCGTCCACTCCAAATTTGCTGTGTTGGCGTTTTAAATTCTTCGCTCAACGCCCTGATTTTTCCAAATGACAGCAAGAAATCTCAGCGCCAGGTCAAGTATCTGCATTGGCACATGGTCTTGAAGAATAAAGCCTGGTAGAGCTGTTCTAACAGCAATCTACGTTAATTCTGCTCTAGGAAAATTTCAAGTTAACAATGATTGTATCTATAAATTGTTCGTTCACGATTGGGAAGTAGTTTTCAATGTCAGTTGCTTCGCGCTCACGTCCGACGCGTAGCGGCGGGCATTAAGCCTGTGTCAGTTGAATAGAGGACGTCAGATACCGTGACGAAATGTGTCATCACAATATTTCATGCTTGCCTTGATCTTGGCCCGCGATATTGCTATGACTATAGCCATGCTTGTCGATTGCGAGCCACCTAGTGCTGACGGACTGGCGTGGGCTCTACCCGACGTAACCATCAAAACACAACTTGGTCTCAACCAACATGGAGCTGAAGCTCGTCTATCGCGCTCTGCGCAAGATATCCGACTGGACGGTGGCTGGATACTATTCGGAAACATACATTGAAGGGCAGGAGAACATTCCGAAGGACGGACCTCTCATTATGTGTGTGCTGAAAGCCGTTCTGAAGAATCGGAGCTGATTTCTTGTTCTCTAGTGCATCAACCCACCATAATGAAATAATAGATATCGCAACGCTGGGTGCGTCTTTATCCTGGAGCGTATAGTGTTGGCCTCAAGCCCTATATTGCAACAGCCGCAACGATACCCCACCGACGGCATCTGTCGTTCTGGGCCAAGTCGACGATGTTCGCGAACCCGATTTCAGGCGCCATACTCTCCTCTTCTGGAGCAATACCCGTCAGACGGAACCCAAACAACAGCTCTCCCGCGTCTGGGATGACAAACCCACAAGACCCATCCTCTTCTACTTCTGCAGATCTGGGCAGACGCACGGAAGTGCTCAATGCTGCACTTTCGAACGAAGGCGCATCCAGAGCAGCGCTGTTCCGGGATACCTCGAAGGCACTCGCCGCGAACCAGGTAGTGGGAGTGTTCCCAGAAGGAACGAGCTATACCCAGGCGAGTATTGTGCAGATATTGCCTGGTGCAGCGTGGGCGCTGTCGAGTATCAGCGATATGCGCGTGGACAGGGCTTCGCAGAGGAAGGAAGTAACGCAAATGGGAAGGGAAAGGCGAAAGCTGCGGAGAATACAAGGGAAACTGGGCTACGAATCGTGCCTGTGGCCATCGTGTATACTGATAAAGCGCGGTACCTGAGTCGGGTGAGTAACTATTGTCAGGTCTGTGCTCGATTCTGACAAGTTCTACCTGATAGATATTATTAAGTACGGAGAACCGATTCTTATCGACTCTATGCAGAAGAACTCTCTGTGGGGACCGGGATGACACGTCGAAAGCAGTAGTAAGAAGATCATGGCCCAGATGGAAAAACAACTTCGGGAAATGACCGTGAACGCACCAGATTGGTATGTACGCGTCCGAAAGCGTCGATCTCGCGTTGATGTGGTTATAGGGATACTATATGCGCTGTCGCAATGACAAGACGTATTCTTTGGGACGATGAGGACAACATTTCTTCAAAAGACTGGGTGGAAGTTTCCCAGAGGTTCGTTTTTGAGATTGAAATAATAACAAAGTCTCAACGGCCCTTTCAGGCTTGTCCGGATCTTCGAAGATCCACAAGAATCCACGCAGCATGTAAAAGCAGCTCTGACGAAATATCATGCCCTGCTGCATTACGCAGGCATCAAGCACTCGGTCCTCCTATCGCTTCTTCCGCTCTCCACAACATCGATACTCGATATACCTCCACCAAATTCTGTTCCAGGAATTGCCACGCTCTTCCGGCCTACGATTTCAATTTTAGCTGGGCTGCCACTAGCCCTTATCCAGTTGGTGCTGTTTGTGCCTCCCTTCTGTTCCATCTCCCGGGATACGCTACAGGCCCGCTGTTGGCGAAGTGCCTTGCGGTACCGGGAGAAGAGGAATCTCCTGCCCAGTTCAAGGCAGTGGGTGGGGGATTGGGAATTGGCGCGACTATGGCGTTGGCCTTGGGTTTCTGTGGAAGCGGGACAAGTTGGGGACTTTGACTACTTATGGGATTGAACGAGGACGATACGACGCTCAAGCGGATTCTGGGCCTCTTTGGGAGTGTTTATCTTGGTGTTTTAGTCCTCGTTAAGTGGCATAAGCTACTGGTGAAAGGTATGAGTCTTTGGTTCTTCTGTCATTGGGTTCTACTGACGATTATACTCTCCACTTGCTTCACACCCCAACTAGCTAACTACAGACAGTAAGGATCTAGATTTTCACATCTGTATTTGGGCAATTCATACCTTCTTTGTGCAGGCTACAACGATTGCTGACTTACCATAAATTGGTCTTGGCGCTTGCATTCACTCGTGGTTCTGACAGCCTCAGCACAGCAGAAGCTGATGTCTACAGTCATCCACCACTTCCTGCCGCGAACGTCTTCATCAAGAAGCAGAAGCTTCGCCTTCCGATCATGATAGCAAGCTTACAGGATGACACAATGACGATATCAAAGGGCGACATCCACCGCCCGCGAGGAAATTGGTCAAGCACCTGCTGCAGGCCCGGAGCCGAGCGTGTGCTGCGTTGTCCACTCATTTGCGGATGAGCGAGGATAAGGAATTGTTGAGATTTTTACAGAGCAAAGGAGCCAAGATTCGTCCTGATTATTTGATCTGTATGTAAGTACTGTGTACATGTAATTTATATCGAGGCCGTTCACCCATGGAGTGAACGGTGTCAAATGGGTTTGGGACTTATATGGTGCCTTCCTTGAGAGGAGTGCCGTATCTGCTTTGTGATGATTCTGTAATTTCTAATCCCTTCGGGTTATTTGAAGTCTCTTTTGTAATACCAAAACCAATAATACAGTCTTTTCTATCAAAACATCTTTCCATTCAACGACCGGAATCACAATTGGCACCTGTCCTGGAATGGTATTCCGGGGCCAGAGTGCGGGCCGACAGTAATGATGATTGTCCCCAATTAGAACAAGCTACGGCCGCGAGGCCTTCTTCATGCGGCGGACCCTCGGCGAGCAGTGCACGGCTGTGCAGGTTTCTTATCCCTGTAAGCGACTCCGACGGTAGTGCAATCTGGAATTAGCACGCCTAGGACATACCCATTGTTCCTTCTCGCCACCTCAACGGCCCATGCTGGTCGTACACTCCTCAAGTCGGTGCGACGTCTGCTTGTCGGAGTATTCATGGGATACATCAAGCAAGCGACCC
Source organism: Pholiota molesta (assembly GCA_014925825.1). Taxonomy (NCBI): domain Eukaryota; kingdom Fungi; phylum Basidiomycota; class Agaricomycetes; order Agaricales; family Strophariaceae; genus Pholiota; species Pholiota molesta. The sequence continues at coordinate 75,777 of JACGCK010000022.1, forward strand.
CACGCCATTGCCTGTGGCCATATATTCTGTCGCGAGTGAGTGTTTTTCGGTTTTATGTGTGGGCGCGATGATTGACGATGTTGAGGAAATTGTAGTTGTCTGTACGCGAATACTCCTCCGTTGTGCCCACTATGCCGCCACATCTATCAGCCAAACAAGATGAAGAGACTTCATGTCGACAAACCAGAGGATATTGACGATCACAAGGAAGTTGATCTTCTACAACGGCTTATTGTCTCTTGGGACACGCCACCAGAACAACTGCAGGAGGTCATGGACGAGGTGGATCTATGGCTGGACAATCGTTCCGAGGAAGCGGTGAGTCAGATTGCCAGTGGTGTGCCCTAATCTGACTAAACTTATCTTCCCATGGCCAGTGTGTGGCATTGCGCAAGGCGCGACACGCATTGAGTCGAACCCGGGAGCTCAAGGATGACGAAAGGCATCTCCTGAATGCCGTGCATAGCTTGGAGGACGAGATACAGCAGCGCGATGCCAGTATGACACGAGAGCAGGTAAAGTCAAGGACCGCCAGGGAATTATTCACGGCTCAGATTGACAGCATGACGAAGTGAGTGCTTAACAACCTTCGAACACCTCTGTACCGAGTCTGAATATTCTTGTTTTAGAGAAGTAAGGAGTCGTGTATTTAGTTTTGGGCATTGATTCTCATATTTTTATTGCAGATCTATGACCTAAGAGCTCAGGTCGAGCGTTTCCAGACTCATTATTACTCCTCCAAATATACGAGCAAAAATCCCCTTCCTGCCCCTCCACGACCCCTTTTGACTCCGAATTTACCAAGTTTCGAGCAGGCCCTCTCAGAATCAGGCTCAGGTACGCGCATCATGGAGCTTCCATCCTCACCGATGTCACAGTATCCCAAGTTCGAGGTAGAGACCCATAAGAAACCGAAACGAAGATCGAACTTGGCAGAGCAACATTATACTAGTAGTGCCTATGATGATCCAAGATACCAACAAGGATCCTCGATTCAGGCAGCACCGACCCGCGAAGTTACCCCTCACATTATGTGCAAGCGCATATTAACGTAGTCACTCATGACCAATCCCCCCAAGCCCATTCCATCCATTCACAGCCCGAGCTCGAAAGCACAAATCCATCATTGGATGTTTATACGATCACTCACGCATATCTTCGCGAATACTCAACTGGATTTCTCAGCGGACAGCAAGCTGCCATGGCAATGGTCGGAGAAAGGGTGCAACGCGTGGCATATATGCCCCTCGCCAACCCACGCAACCTGCGACTGCCTTCGAGCAACCCGTGGATGAATATAGACCGTCCAGCACAAATATATACCGCAATCACCCTCATCCGCACCTGCCACTCGCGAAGTGCCTCCTCTACGTACACAGCCCAGACGGAATACCGCACAATCATCGATCTTATCTTCGAGTCGTCCCCAGTGCACAGTGGGTCCGATTCTTCAAGATCGAGATCAAGGTCACGCGGGGCGCTGGTCTTCAGCTTCTCTTACCAAGATGTCCAATTTTCTAATTCGCGTCTGGCCTCGATTATGTTGGGAGCTGAGCCGGGCCCGCCTGAGCCTCCATTACTCCGTCAACCCAGTCCCATTCGATCTCCTCCTCTGCCCCCTCAAGAGCTGGATCAACCGCCAGCTTCTAACCGCCCGCGCTCGTCGAGTGATCGCAGGGGCTCGCCATCCGCTCAGTCGCGGAGGACTTGGGATAGCGGTCTTGGGGCACGCCGGCCCTTCCCATCTAACGGATGGAAGTGTTATATCAGGGTTGCGCTTCTTCCGCTCTGGCGTGCCACGGCCGACGTCGTTGACGGCCAGGAAATTACTAATTTCCTCTTTAATTCCGATGGGCAAAGTGTTAGGACGCGGCAATCCATCAGTGATTTAGGACATGACGAATCGACGTTGCAGATCTCGCGCTCTCCGCCAAGCCTGTTGACACGATGGTTGGCGTCATTCCAGTGACCTTAATCCGGGTCTGTATAGAAACGCGTATTCTGAAAGCCATTTGCTTCAACATTTCAATTCAAATGGACATGCTGCTCGGCCACTCACTCATCTGGCCACTACGGCCGAGATGAAGACAGATTCCCGCCGCAAGAAAGTAGAAATCCATTGAATGGCCATTCAAACAGCCACCCCGAGCGACATGTGCGTCCACTCACGAAGAACGCTCGCAATACCGATCTCCGGCTCCGCTCGATTCCCCAGTCCCCGAACCAGCGTGGGGAGACCCTTGGGCAAGTGGCCAAGGGAACGGATATGCCACCAACGGCAGCTCATGGCCTTACCCCAATGATGTGCACCCTCCACCAAAGCCGAGCATCGACACCTTCCTGGACAGGCTCGGACGAAAACGCGCGCCGTGGTCGTCCCCGCCGCACCCGCCTGCTCAGGCCTCCCTGCAGAGTCACCGCGATGCAGCTGCGGATTATGGCTACGGCGATTCGTACGGGGCGCAGCCGCACACTGGGCACGGAGCTGCCCCGAGGATAGTGGGGCATGCGGAGCCAGAGCCGCGCCGCCGTCGTCGTTCATGGGCAATGCGCTTGGCCTTGAGTTGGCGGCGGGGCCGACATCGTCTATCAATGCTCCGACACCGATGGTGCCGCTGACGTTGCTGCGGTCTTGGAGTCAAGATCATTAGGCAACGTTATTCATATATCTGCGGCTCTGTGAGCCCTGCCTATATATTTTGAGAGCCAGAAATTGGCTCTCTGGAATCATACGAATATTTGTATTTCGACCATATTATATCGCTTGCATTGTATATTTTATCAAGTACCATTGTTTTTTGCTCTCTGCTCTCTGTTTTTCGATAGTTGCATGCTTTCTGATTCCTGTAGTTTATGTACATTCACTTCTTTGTCATGTTAAATGTACCCTGGTCTGTATAAAAGTTATTCCATGTGAAATCTTGAAGCTTGCGGGTTGGACCAAACCGTGTGTTGACAGCAAATTTGGGTGTTTGAGTTTGGATACTATAATAGTAGATCTACCCTCAAAGATTGCAAGATGAATTCTAGATTATCGATGATCATTGGCCGATCATATTGCAAATCATGAACTTCAATCAGACAGAACTTAATGGTCGCTGCGTTTGAATCAATGTTCTTATATTACCGACTTGACAGGCAAAAATTACAACAGTCAATGGGCGATTCTTCGGATCGAGTCGCTCGAGGAACATTTGCCAAAGTTTGGCCAAGGTTGCATTTAAATATTTACGTCTTCAAGATGGTACAAGTACGTGAGTCCGGGGGTTGGAGGTGGAGATTTAAATATGTGCAGTATTGAAGAGTCGAGATAAAAGATGAAGCAATCGCGAAATCATGAAGCCAATAGATTAGACGATACGCTGAAAGTGCCTTGCGACGGTGGACCTTCGTCATATTCAGTACGTTGCCAGTAGGCCTTGGACAAAAGCTGATTAAGAATATTGGCTCCATTTCATACGACTGTAAGGATAAAATGGGAAATTGTACTTCCATATTCGAACCCGCACAGGGCCAAGGAGCTTTGTCAAGTAGACCTTTGAGAGGATTAGTTCTTCATTATCTAATCTGATAACCGGCATCGTGTACGCCGTCAATTTGTTGTCAATTTGAGTCTTGCCAACTTTGCTCTCTACCATCATCTCCTCGCTCGACTCTCCTACGACTGCTTCCTCTGGGGTATCAATACCCGGCTGCTTTATCCCCAAGATTAGCTACATGCCAATGAATATCTAGCATAACTGACTGGTGCGAAAATCCTGCCATTGGACAGTCTATGAAAGGCCGAAGTCACGAGTTGAACGTTGAACTGCAACAACCTCCTTTCTCTACGACTCAGAGACTCTTGCTCGTCCTCAACCCTTCAACCCACGAAGTGGACCGTCTTTACGGACCTCGAGGACTAGGAGACCTCGTCGAATTCAGCTTCAGCAAGCCAGCCTGCTTTCATTGACAGTATTGTCAGTTTGGGTCGCAACGGTTCGAAAATATTACCAAACCTCTCAGGGTTCATCGACATGCTTCTCTCGAAAATCAAAACGATTACTCGGCTGGAGCTTGATACTGAAACTTCGTTTTCCTGTGCGTGTGCGGCTCCGCCTGCGTATCTTAACTGTCCGCCGGGTCTTCAAGTGTCTCAACTATTGAATCAAGCTGGATAGTTTTGTCTTCGCAACTGGGCACCAATGAAATAACCGGCCACCGTCCACTATACGTGATCCACCGGATCATGGTCAAGATGTAGCCGCAGTCGAATCCGGAGCTTGCTTTGCCAAAGGGGCCCAAGTTGGTACCGAACGGTGGAACAAAATTCTATACTGCTTATGGCGCAGCTGCAATGGCGCACAAGCGTACTTATGTTCCTCATGTAGGCGTAGCGAACAACAGAAAGTATCATAGCTGCATCCACTCTTATTTTTGGATTTGGTCTACTACATGCCGCAACTTCATTTTCTTTCGCATCCGTTAAACTAACGAGCTCCTTCTCCAACGGTCTTCAAATCCATTTATCTCAAAATAGCTACGAGAGCTATGTATCTGAGGCCATCAGACCAGGTTTCCTTTCTTGCATGCTCGAGCAGCCTGTACATACGTTAAAACGTGGCCGAGGTTGAATCAGAACTCTGCTGGTCAACCTCGTGGATCCTGCTTTGTCTGAAGCTGTCATTATCATTTCTCGCGTGGGCTAATGTCCTGCTGCCCATGATTAACCTGGTTACTAGGAATTAGAAGCATCATAAATTATGACCGAGCGTTGGTGAAGTTCCTCTGCCTCACCCCTTGACTGAAAACGGAAATTATTTCCCTTCTCTCTGGCTGGACTCCCCGAATCATGCAAGGTTTCTCCATCATTTAAGGTTTTTATATGCGATTAGATTGTGCAATTGGGGATGGCAAAGGTTATCGTATAAGCGTGGTTGATCGGACAACCTTAATCTAGGCCCGCACACGACCAAGAATACGCAGGTTTTGAGCCGCATGCTACGAGTCGTCCGCCAGGGGTTGTATGAAGGTTGGTAAACGAGTGTTGTGGTTGCCAATTTCCCTATGCGGTCTCTTCTGTCGACGGTATGTTAGCACTGCCAACGGCGTCTCCCCTCGGTATTCAGGGAGCGAGCTTCTCGACTAATAGACGGCGTCGACACCTCATCCATGCATCAAACGCGATCGAATTCTAGTATTCAGTACGCCGCTTTGTATCTTTCTTTCCCAGCGAAAGCATCCGCAGAGACCAGAGGTAAAAAGACTAAAATTCTATCATTCTTGAGCGACCATGTTACTTTAGGCTCACGCGATTCTAGATTCTTGCCAGGGTATGCAAATCAAGCGGAATTCTTGTGATTACGGTTCTTAAGGAACTTGTTATGCATTCTCTGCTCCATCGTTGGATCCGGAATCCAACAGACCTTCTCCACAACGAGGACGCAAGCCTGTTGTTCTGTCTGCTAGCTCCCTCAACCTTGCCTGCGCTTGCCTCGTGTACTAGCTTCCCAGACTCGCTATCAACATTCACTGTCTTTTCTCTACTTCAACACTGTGCGGATATTAACATCAGTATATCCCACAGAACGATTCAACCATCCGTGCGCGTCGAATACTAGTTGTCGCATTTGCTATTACCGATCGTTGTATTTTATTGGGTCCTCAGGCCTCAGAATTTATCATTGGTTGGCTCTTATCCTGCGCATTTTTCCAGTCATCGTCATGCAAAGTCTTCATACAAATGGTACCGCTGTACGATCGATTGACCATCAATACGAAATGTCCTTGCTATCATCTGCCACTTCTTGTGCGTTTCCGTTGTTTCAAAGTCACGAAATTTCTTCGTGATTCAATAACCGTCATAATGTCTGTCGCTCAACTCCCTAGCCTGTATATCAATATCCTTTGTGAGATTGGGGGACGATTGTGCTGACCCTGACATATGAGATCCATACCCTCATTGTTTCAATTTCCGTGGACTTATGGAAGCGCATGACGGTATGGCTTCTTCTTAGTATTCCTCTTCCTTCATCCCGCCATATCGTTCACGATCGAGTGAGTTTGAATGTTCTCTTCGCTCCTGGTCTTATCTGACTGACTACACAATTTACAGCACATACTCTGAGTTCATTCACGCTATCTCATACTGATATTTGCTTCTTATTCCTCCGTATCTCACGCTCATTACAGATGGACAATTTTAATCCCACACCCACATTCATATTGCATACGATACGTGAGCTAGCAGGAGAGATAATCGATGCAGATAATAATGTCAGACAAATCATTACTTACATTGTCAATCGTGTATTGATGGAATTAGGGTAAGTTCTGGCGAAGTGAAAGGAAATCGCCACAAAGCGCTATCGTAAAGTACTAGTTCATATTTTGGGCAATGGGTAAATTAAAACTAAAGTCTGATATCGTGGGGTGGTGCCAACTCGTTGGAAGGCCTCGTTGCAATTCATAAGTACCATGACTGATTCTTCGAACCTAATCCTGAGAAGTCATTGGGTCTTGGATAAAGAAATTCCAATCAAATCGTAGTATGTTCTTTTGGAAGGCTTCTATGTTGGCACTGGGCAGAAGAATTATATCTTGACTGCCTAAACTTCGCTTTGGTCTATCGCCCATTCAAAGCTTGCTTTCCTCTATCTCTTTCATATCCTTGCTATCGTACTCTACCAAGTAGATAGGCACACTTTCTCTGTTAATAAAAAGGTGAACATGGTCAGAGCTTCTTCCTACTGGAAACATTTTTATCGAAGGCATTGTGCATTACTGGCCTCGAGGATATGTTATTTATTTCGTGTCCTTGACATCGAAGCCGCATCAAACCGCCATCCAACACTCTGGCGCCCGCTCCCCACATTACGTTCACCGTTAGCACTATTGTAGCGGTAGACTTTGAATTAACGAGCTTAAATTGCGAAAGAAGTCATTGCAAGGTAGGTCTGGCGGCCCAGTCAAAAAGTCTATTGCCATCTTGGCCGCATCATATGTCGCATGATCGAAGCCTTGCCTTGCGATCATGCCAAGTGTCTGTTTGACTTCATCTAGCGTGGCCGAATTCAATGGACCACTGCATGTAACGGTATTTGACCGCCTCAGTTCCGCGTGCGGGGCTTCTCATTGAGGTACGTAGTGCGGGGAAGCGTGGTCTATTCATCAGTAGTCCTAGTACGATATCATATTTAATAGCATTGACAGGGCTATATGTCAACAATGACGGAAGAAAAGTCCTAAAGATGTTGCCCAAACCATTTTACCAGAGACACGCACGCACACGCATGCACGCCACCGCACTAGAATACATTGCTTGAAATAGTTGTTCTGCCCAGAAGGCGCTCATGCGCACGCAATCTCGGAAAATCCATGTAAGTACTATGCCACCGACATGCCACGACCCACGTCGGTCAGCGGCGTTTATACTACTGAGATTTCTCTGTGGCACTTCGACAACGTCATAACATGCCAGTGCGTCGATAAAACGCGCAACACGCGGCCTCCGCGCGACCTTCATAGGCGCGTGAAAGGCTGTTTCTCACCTGAGTCCCGGCGTGAGAGGAAGTAATCCCCAAAGTCAACGCTCGCAAGTGGAATAGTACGGCGCTCAACTGAGCGGTTTTACGAAGGAACTCTATGTCCAAAAGACTCACTTACTTAGTTGGGCGGTGCTATTGAATATACGTTGTTCAGCGATTTGAGGCATTTGTCACACTAGTGCCGTCGCCGACGCGAGTTGGAGGTTCATTAAGGCCGCCTCTGGTAGTAGATTCCTTCTGGGCGCGTTAGCTATTATCTAGATTGCGTAAGGTGCCGCTGGCCACTGGCAATTCGGAATACACACATAGTTAGATGCTTACTTACTCGCATAGACTGGAGTAGGAAGTTGGCGGGGATTATGACGTACTCGTTCTTTTTCTAAAGTTTAATTTTATTAGCATGCAGCTCGGTGCACGTTTTATGGGCTGGCCGGACTTTGGAGATTCCCATTATCGATCTGTCCATCTCGAAGATATCTTGAATAAGCCTAAAAACAAATGGGACCTAGCAAAGACTGTTTCTTTAGGATTCTGGAACAAGCAGGGCATATATTACTGTTTCAATTTCTCCCATAGCTGCGCACGTTTTATGTGCAACATCGACTGATCCGTGAGCTCTTTCCGGGAGCGGAATCCCGCAAAGCATCCTCGGGTACGATTGTACAAGCCGAGGTAGACGTCGACAAAATGCGATAATCAGTGAGAAACGGTGTTTTCGTCATGTTTTGCTAGACTAAAAGCTCAAAGAAAAAAACAATGGACCTTGCCCGAATCACATCTGACATCTCGCCGAGCTCCCTCAGGCATTTCAAACTCACGCGTAGCCAAGAAAATTTTGACAACGAAGGGGAAGGGCTCGAAACGCCGAAGGGTCCCAGAAAAACCTGACACGATCATCGATAATCGATTCAGATCGTCCCTCCGCACATGGTGTGGAATCCACCTATTTGGCTTCGAGACAAAGAACGCCTATTTCCAAAATTTAGGCCCAATCCTTGATAGATGTCCTACATATACTTAGGCGATCCCAGATCCTCGCCACCATTTGATAATACTATGTGCTCTACCGCCCACCCGATTTCGAGCACCACGCTGCACCACCCCAACGCCCGCGTCCCCCGTTCCGTCATTGATTCAGAGCCTCATGGCCGGTGATTGCGCCGTTCCTCCCACGCTAATATTTAACATGAGCCCCTGCACATCCCAGCATCCTGGCGTTGTTTTTAATGTGCCAGTGGGAAGGAATCCAGACAATGAGCAGTGCAGACGTCTGTACGTCCTTCTTTGCGCCTAGATGATAGATAGATAGGTGCACGCTTAGATAGATGCCGCTAGATTAAAAACAACAATTCATGATGGTGACTACCACGGCCGATAACAATTTCAAGCCAAGTACTTACGAGCGAAGACACAGGTCCGAGGCCGAAATAGCATCTATCCACTGCAGTGGTCTCTGGGGTGGGATGTATTCATAGATGTGTTCTATAGATTCTATAGATATGAATTCTCCTATAGACATGGACATCTCGGAAATGACGCGTACGATAAGCAGGGAAAACGGAATTTGAGAGAATAGACGTGCAGGTGAGGTGAGGCGTGTTTTGGCAGAGAACATTCGATTCTAGATCTATGAGATCTCGGGGAGATCTGCGAGCGGACGATGTGATGGATGAGAAAGGAAGTTGAGCGTCGACGGCAAGCAATGCGGCGGGATGACGTGATGTCATCGCGCCGGCGGGAAGGCGCACACAGTGTACTACAACGCCAGACTCATTTATGGGCAATGCGAGTCCATCGTAGTACACCATTCGAGTTAGAAAACTAACGCCTCCTAAGATGGCCACACATCAAGGTGATAGAATTACGATGTACATGTACGATTGCGAGGCCACCGAGCACCCGATTTGGCAATTTCTCAGTGGCACCGGCCGCGGCGTACGATCGCAAAGCGCTCACATTCACAGACGATTTATGCGCCGCGGCAGGCCAGGTATTTATACTCATACTCGGAAATTTATGCCAATGGGGGTACTGCTTTTCTTGAATCTCTAATCACACGGGGACGGGCGCGCGACCGAGTCATCCGGCGTAACATGAATGCATAATTGAATGGCGATGGGTAGGACAAACAAGCGCCCGTGCAAAGTAGAATGTAGATTAAGGTCAGCTATGACGCAACGGTAGTGGTATTATTTTTGAGATTGCGACGAGATGGGGATAGGAGCTGCATGTACCGTAAGCTAAATAAGGCGCCAGAGGAGAGCTGAGTGTTTGTATGACTCGAACGACGAGGGTTATGGCAAAATAATTTTTTCAAGTGTCCAAGTAACGTTTGAATCTGCATGTACTATGAGCCAAATAAGGTGCCAGAGGAGAGCTGTTGAATTTAAGTGTTTAAATGACTCGAACGACGAGGGGTTATTGTAAAATAGATTTTTAGATGTCCAAGTAACGATTGAATGAATGAAGGCAGGAGCAGCGACCCACAACGCGCACCCCATATGTGCATGCGTGCGCATAGGCAGCGCACACACCACCGCGGATCAGGGACCGCGTGCGTGCAGGGGCTTGTGAAATAGAGGAGGAGGAACCACTGGGGCCAGGGGAGAGCGGGTAATGCAGGATTGGATTCGACGATGGGGTTTTTAAGATATGATAACGCGTACATACGCGCGGAGGCTCGGAGCGTGGGGCGTGGAGCGGCCGAGCGCCCCCGTCGTCGTCCCTGCATGAAACGTAAACGGTAATTAAGACCGTGAAAGTTACGAGACCATGACACAAAGAATAGGCGCTAACGCGGACCAAGCATGGACTAGGCAACGCTAGGGAATATTGAGCATGGGCCCGCTTGGCGTGGGGCTGTGGCCAGCGGCGTCGGTCGCAGCTTGGCGCGGAGGGCATCGGCGGCGTACATTTTAAGCATTGCAGCGCTTGTGAGGCACGATATGGCGTGCACACAATGCGTCGATGAATGCTCAGGCCTGCCATCCCCATCCGCGGCCGCGCGGCCGGTGCGTGTGCACATGCAACGACGGAATGAAAAATGAGAAAGAAAAAAGAAAAGAGAAGAGAAAAAAAAACAGAAATCTGTAGGCAAGGCACGACAAAACAAACACAATAGACGCGAACAAGGACGGACCAGGCAAGAACGGGAGATATGTATGAAGCGCGATCCTGCTTGGCGCGGGCGCTGTGGCTAAGTAGCGGCGTCGGTCGCGGCTTGGCGCGGAGGAGGCGGAAGATGATCTTCATGTTCGAATCCAGCATTGCAGCGCGTGTGAGGGCACGATATGGCGTGCACACACTGCGTAGGTGAATGCTCTGGTCTGCCAACCCCATCCGCGGCCGCGCGGCCGGCGCGTGTGCATATCCAACGATGGAATAGAAAAATGAAAGAAAAGAAAGAAAGAAAAAACAGAAATCTGTATGCAAACCGCGAAAAAACAAAACAAATAGACGCGAACAAGGAAGGACCAGCAAGAACGAGAGATATGAACGCGATCCTGCTTGGCGCGGGCGTCGTGGCTGAGTAGCGGCGTCGGTCGCGGCGTGGCGCGGAGGGAATAGGGGGGTGCACTTCTAGTATTGCAACGCTTATGGGGGTCACGATACGCTTTCGGGCGCGCGCGCGTGTCCCCACTGCGTATGTGAATGCTCAGGCCTGCCAATCCCGTCCGCGGCCGCGCGGCCGGCGCGTGTGTACGTGTATCGAGCGACGGAGTGAGGAATGGACGAACCAAAAACCATGGACGCGGAGGAGGACCAGGCATACGGGAGATATCGAGTGGATCCGCTTGGTGTTCCGCTTGGTGTTGGGGCATTGTGGTGGCGCGGATGGAGTTTTTGGCTGCCACTTCTAAGCATTGCAGCGCTTGTGGGCCACGATCTCGCTGTTGGGCGTGCGTGTATCACTGCGTGGGTGTATGCTCAGGCCCCGCAACTCCGTCCGCGTCCGCGATGCCAACGATCAGCGCTTGTGCATATGTAGCCATGGTCTGGTCAATGAAAGAACCAGAAAGAGCCAGACAAGGCTGCGCTGCGCATGTTTATCATTGTGGCTGCGTATAGCAGTGTGTTTTATCGTTGAGGAGAAAGCATCAGTAAGCTGCTGATGACGAGTGTGTTGTGGACGATGGGCGGCTGGGATCCGATGGATGGTTGGGTGGATGACTGATGCGCGTTCGGCGGTGGGGAGAGTTCTTGTTAATTGAGTTTTTTTGAATTATGGGCCGAAAGCGATGACGAAGCGAAGGCGGAGAGCGGGGAGCAGAGAGTCTGGAAGGTGGCATTGGAAGGCCAAGGTGGCGACATTTCGGGAGATTGGGTGACGTTGCCACGGAGGTTGGATGACAATCTATGACAATACGTTGAAAGGGGTGCCGAATTGGGGAGTTTGTTGTGACGAGAGACAAAAGATGGGATGGATATGTATAGTCGGGCTCGACAGAGGCTATTGTGCGCATCGAGCGAGGCGTGGGAGCGAGCTACTTATAACACTCATGGGCGCGCCACGTCAGGGATGGGTGGCCTCGTGTTTCAGCGTTCGGCGTCGTGAGAGGCCGTGCTCGACGTGCCACGCGGCGAGGATGCCCTTGCCCAGCTCCAGCCTGGAGGCAGCCATCGATCTGGCGAGATCTGGGAGATCTGGAGGAGCAAGGGGCCGAAACGGGAGATGAAAAGCAAAAGCCAAAGGACGCAAAAGCCGATCGGGAGGAGGTGTTTGTACGAGATTTCCTAAAGGGGATGAGGGAGTGGAATAGTATTTATGGTAGATCACTGTGCGAGCCGGCCATTTTCCCCTTCGCCCTACCACCCAGCTACCTCCAAAGCGCCCCAAGCGACTCCAGGCAAATGCTCACTCTCACCCCCGGGTGCGCCTGCGATGTCTGCGCTGAAGAATATGGCACCCATCGTCCCCCCCACTCTATTCCATGCGGTGCGTGCAACTAAACAACAAAAAAAAACACTTACTAACGGTGAAAAATTAAAAAAAAATTAAAAATCACAGGCCACGTCCTCTGCGCGAGCTGCATCCAGACGATCGTCGAGAAGACGAGCTCGCGCCTGGGCCCCGTATGCCCCTTCTGCCGCGAGTCCTTCACCCGCGACGGCGCGCGCCTCATCCGTATGGACTTTGCCACCAGCGGCTGGACCACCCCGCGCCGCTTCCCCGCCGCCGACACCCTCAACACTATCAACTCAGACCTTCTCCAGCGCAGGACCGCAAACCTCTTTAGCGCACCCCCCGACGGGCCCCGCGCGCGCATCGAGGTCCGCCGGCTCGAAGACAAGGTCGCCCGCATCGCCGCCAAGAAATGTTCCGTTGAGGAAGTCTCGATGCTCTATAAAGAACTGGAGGATTGGCTGCTTTCAGAGAAGGATGACCAGGTGCGTTTGCGTCTCTTGCCCGTCTCTTTCCTGCGCGCCGTGCAAATTTTTTTTTCAACCATACGCCCTTTCGCCCTGGCTACGCACACTTTTCCCCTTTCGTCACTTCCCCCGAGTGACTCGCCTTTTTCTTCCTCTGGACACCCCGTTCCACCCACTGTCAGGGTGCCCGCTCTAACCCGCGCTGTCCGCCATGTCCATCTTGCAATCCCCTTGATTATTCCGCCATCGCTTTCCCCCATCATTGCTATCACCAACGATCCCCATGCTGACCAATCCCCTTTTCTCCATAGACTTCCTCTCTTTTCCTCAGCGCCGCCCTCCTGCGCGCCATCCTTATGAACCACCTAGCGCACTCGGAAGCGAGCAAGGCCGCCAAGACCACCGACGCAAACCTGCGCCACAAAATTGAAGACCTCGAGCTGAATAATACCAAGTATGAGGCTGAGCTGAAGAGGTGCACACTTTTTGCTTGTTCGGGTTATAGCGCGGAATTGACTGATATGCTTGTTGTATTGTTTTATGATTTATAGACAGGTAAGCTTATTTAAAATTATATACATATATATGTACCGCCGCTGACCGTGCGCTTTTTTTTTTTTTTCGCAGCGCGCCCAATACACACAAAAGGAACGAGAATGCGCCCAGCTCCGCACAGACGTCAGCCAGCTCCGCGCGCTCGCCACCACCCTCGGCGGCAGCAACGACATCCCCTCCCCCACGTCCGCGCACCCCACCTACGCGACCTCGCCCGCCTCGCCCCCGCACTCCACCTCCACCTCGCCCACCCCATACAGCTCGTCCCAGTCGCACTACCCCTCCTCCAGCGCCTCCGCCGCGGCCGCCGCGCCCCTCCTCGCGCGCTTCAACTCCATGCACAGCCGCTCCGCCTCCGCCTCCGCGCGGCCGACGACGCCCGCGCAGCTCGCGCACGCGTACTCGCAGCAGCCCACGCCCTCCCCGCCGCGCTCGCACACGCCCGCGCCGCGCAGCCACACGCCCGGCCCGCCCGCGAGCGCGTCGGCCGCGTTCAACGCCGCGTACACGACGTCGCCGCCGCGCAGCCACACGCCTGCGGGCCACTCGTCCGCGTCCGCGCAGGCGAGGAGCCACACGCCCGCGCCGCGGAGCCACACGCCGTCGCTGATGCGCAGTCATACGCCCGCGCCAGCGGCGGTGCCCGCGGTGCCGGCGCTCCCTGCAAGGTACGCGACGCCGACGCCCGGCGGCGGCGGCGGTGGGTACGGGCTGGGCAGCGGTGCGTCTGCGCTGTATAACTCGCACGGGCACGGGCACTCGAACAGTCTGTCGGGGTACGGCGGGCTGCGGGCGCAGACGCCGGGCCCGCTGGTGCCGCCGAAGCCGCGGCGGCTGTCGCTGAGCGGGACGGCGGGCGGGAGTCCGCCGCGGCTGGTGGTGCGCTCGACGAGCGAGGAGAAGGCGGAGGCGCACCAGCGGTGGCTGCCGTCGAAATATGATGTTTAGGGGTGGAGAGCGTGATGCTGCTGCTGCTGATGATGATGATGATGATGATGAAGACGACGATGTTGAAGAAGAAAAAAAAGGCGGAAAAGAAGCAAAAAAAAGCACCCATGATGATGCTTATGAGCTTTTATGAAGTATGATGTTTACTTTATTATTTTTTCGCCACGACTATGACCGCGATATGTTTCTATGACCCCAACCCGCCCAACCACCCACCACCCAACCACCAACCCAGTCCACCACCACCATTCCCCACCCACTTGCACTTATCCCATCCCATCCATTGATCCATTGACGATTTCCGCACATGTATCTATTAGCATGGCTCCGGCTCTTTTCCCTTTCTCGTTCCCGTTATCGATCTCATTTTCCCTGTTCCCTCGCCATCCATTCCACATCCTACACCCACCCATGATATCTTACCAGCTCCCATTTATTGCTCTCCTTTATCTCTTTTTCTTGCTCTTGCTTTCTTTCTTGGATTATCGGCTCGTGGTTCTTTTTTGAATACCCTAATGCTTCGTCCTTTTCTTCATACCTCTGTGGGCGATCTGTTGCCCCTAGTGTATGGTTTTTATTGAGCGGGTGCTCGCTTTCATTTTCTCGTTTCGATTTTTTTTTTTTTTTGATTGCTGTATCTAGTCCTTCTCGTTCGGATTTTCATTTTCTCGCTTTATCTGTTTCTTTTCTTTCCTTTCCTTCCTTTCCATACCCTGTCATTTCTTTCCGTCCCTCGTGGTCCGATACACCATCCTCCGATTCCGATTCCGACGCCGAGACGCTCGCTCGCCCGCAACCCATCCATCCATCCGTCCATCCAGATCCACTTGAACCCAGAAACTGCCTCAGTAGGCATATAAAAAATATATCGGTGATCCGATATTCCTCCGTCCCATCCCACCCCTACCCACCCACCCACCCACCCATCCATCTATCTAGCCATCCATCCAATCCATCGGCCCATGGATCCAATTTATCTGGCCCATGGATCCCTATCCATATCCATATCCGTCGATCGATCATTAGCGCGTGTTGCATGCCGCAGCGTGTGCGTGTGCGTGGCCCCTATCGATATGAACGCTATCGATGCGATGCGATGGTGCACCGCGACCACATTCACTCGGAGTCTGCCCCTCCACCCCACCCCACCCATTCACACAGGCCCGTCGCGTCCCGCGCTTCCGCCGCCTGGGTCCTGCGCCGCGGCCCCGGTCCATGGCGCGGGATTCCACTGCGGTCTCGGCGTGCGCACGCTGTCTGTCTGCTCTATTCCGATGCGCCTCTGTGACTGTCTGTTTGTGCTTTTCTTTTCCTTTTCTTGTTTTATAGTAGTGTTTTTACTGTTTATAGTTTACGGCTATCTCTGTCTGCTTCCATCTCTCCATCCATTCATTCATTCACTTCTGCCATCCACCCATCCATTCTATCCCCGTCTCGTCTTGTCCTAGTACCACATACACGTTCTGTTTTGTTAGTCATAGCTGCTACTCGATTCCGATTTCTTTTTTCTCTTGCATATCATCGTGCATTCCATACTCACCCACCATAGATTTCTCGTTTTTTTCGTATCACGTTCAGCCTCAAGCCAAGCGGCTATTACATCCATCCTACTGGCCACCGCGCCAGCCACCCCTTGTTTGTGTGTCCGTTTTATTTTATCCTCTGGTTATTGGAGTCCGTTTTAACCCTGTTTATTACCTTTTTTTCGCCCTGTTCGCCGTTTTTTTGTGCTCTCCTGCGATTCTAGTCCTGGTTCCGTCCATATTCTTTTAGGTCCGGCTGTTTGTCGACTGCGTATCCTGCTTGTTGGATTCGCCGCGTCGGCGTGCTGGTTCCTCCCCCATTCCCCGTCCCCGTTCCGTCCCACGTTCCTGTACTCTGTCGATCTGTCGAACTCGACTGCATTCCCTACATCCCACCGAGGCCGTCCCGTCGTGCGCTCCGTCTCGGTCCCCCCTAAAATTCGTCCTTCGCCCTTCGCCTTCCCCGCCGCTGCCCACTCCGTCCGCGTCCGCAGCGGCGTCTCCGTTTTTAGTGCTCCGTCTTATTTCTGGCCCGCTTGCGCCCGCCGCCCGTGTACCATATACGCCTGCTCCTCTCCGTCTGCCCATTCCATTCCACACACCGCACCACACCACACCGTCTGACACTCCTCCGTGCATCCCCGCGCGGTGCGCAACCGGCCACCTCCCCATGCCACGTTAACCCCGTTATGAACCGTCATGAAATTAATTATCTATTCCACCTCACACCCCGGCGCCCAGTCGCGGTGGCGTCTCGCGCGCCGCCGTCACCGGGCGTCGGCACGTCGACTTATGCAGATCCATGAGGATCATTAGGGTATTTGATTTTACTTATTCTGGGCTCTACACATGCCCTGTATGCTGCGTTTTTTTTTTCTTTTAGTAGGGAAGTTAATTAACTTATTCCATTGTTTTTTGGTTGGCTGTGTTGCATTGCGTAGTTAGAGTAGTGTATTTGGTGTGCGTGGTTTGGACTTGGAGGTAGAGGAGTTGTATATACGGCGCGCTTTTTGTATCTTATACATCCTTATTAATCATTTAGTGCTCTTTTCATCGCTGGGCGCCGTGCCGTTTGAGAGGAAAGAGGAGGTAAGATGCATGTCCTTGACGGTGTGCCAAGTTCAACTTCTAATGCCAGTGGTGTGCTAAGTACTCGTTTCTGGTGTGGCGCACGTTCTTTGTGTCTATGAATTAAGCATGGTATGTTTCTGTGATATACCTCTGTTATATGGTGGCATGCCGGCCTGCTCACGTATAGTGCCGTTAGAACGGGCTCCTTTAGTGAGGCCTTAATAGTGCAGTGCTGGTGGCACGCGTACTACTTCTCTGCACAAGGCGTCGTGCGGCGTGAGCACACTGCGCTCTATGACCTCCAGATTCAAGTAGGTCAGCATATCACTGACATTAATAGATTCAGTGAACGAGAGCGTACTGTACCGACAACACGAACCGCCCTCCTCTGATCAAAATAGCAGACACGACTTTTTTACAATGTCAATAGATAAGGGGAAGCGCCTGGCTCCAAGAAGACCGAAGTTCACAAAGTCGTAAACTCTAGATCGATCTCAAGGAATACATAAATCACGTATGTATGAAAAGATAAGTATCGCATGCAATTCTCGGGCATAATTAATTCAACCTGGTCGTAATAGTTCAGTTTACCCTTCGAGAAAGGTGTTTATGTCTAGCGCTGTGGGAATGAGAAGGATATGGGCTGGATGATCGAATTCGCGCGTGTACTGCAAATGTACTGTGGGACTAGAACGCGCACTAGGCGCACTGGCGTTCGCCGCCGCCGTGTCATGCTACCTTGACTGCGAATATCTTAGGAAGCAAAGTAGTACTAGGAGGTCATCGAAGTCTTGCAACCGCAAGTCCCAACTTGAGGCTTCCCCGGAGTTGGGCCACTCAATTCTATCGATACGGAATTCAAAACTTAGATGGTTCGCCTCAAGATGAATCGCTCGCCCCGCATATTATCCCCGACAGAATGAACATGAGCCAGATTACTGGTGGGCATTTAATATGCCAGAGATATGGCCTGCGCTCTCCCTATTTACCAACCTCCGCCATATGTACCGCACGCTCCAAGGCGCACCCAGATGTCTGGACATATCATATGTTTGTACCCGTGCGCATGGCATATAGACACCAATTAAGGAACATTTGCCATTTGCTACTGGGCACGCGGCCTCCTGCAGGCAGCGCCCGACTAGGGTGCAGCACCACAAACGCGTGTTTTCCAATTTGCCTTACGGATTCTCCTACCTCCGTGGGCTCTGTTCGCACCGCTCGCATTCCTTTTTGTTTCAAATCCCTTTCCAGCGCGGAGGTGGTCGTAAAGTTGCGTGCTCATACAGCGTCGGCCGAAAGGCAGAGGCATAGCGCTCGGTGGGCCGCCGTTCTGCCGTGGAAAGAGCGAAAATGGGGCTCAGACAGCAAGGTAGCCTGGTTATGGCGATAGTGGGATCGGGTTGCACATCAGTTCTACGTTCAACTCATCTGGAACTTGGTACGTTTAGTTCCTTGATTATCTGGTGTTCTACGGACTAATGATCCCTTTGTGATGTGTACGGTGAGAGCATTCTGCCAGACCCTTTGTGGCCTTCTGTATCCCGTCACTGCGTATCTTGCTTGATGGTTCCAGAAATAATAACGAGCAGGATTATCACCCTTCTTGAACGTCCATCGCCCCCAAATAAGTCCCGCCAGGCATAATAACAATTCGGTACCAAGAGCATAAGAACTTTCTAAGTTCTCGAAGTCGTTTTTAGGAGATAGAAGGCATTCCGGGCTTCGCGCTATCGCTATCCTTCACTTCATTTATTGGAAAAATCCCTCATGATTCCATTTGTGAGGCAAAGATAAACCTGCGCCACTGGCACGCTTTCCTTTGATTGCATATTAACCTAGACTTAATCATCTTCGTGCACGCAGAAGCGATACGAACTCAACCTGCCTCTGGCACCGTATTCATATGCTGCTTGATCAAATGTGGGCTCGTTCGCTACCTACGATTTCTACCGACGGCTATCGTCTCTGGAATATCTCTAGAGATCTATCATATCTCTCGGCACACGATTCCAGGCCCCACCCACGCCCATATACAGCACTGAGAGCTACAAAAACCTTAAGCCATGAATGCGGAAGTCAACTCCCAGGTGCGTTATTAACCCGAAGTTATTTACTGATATCAACTTTCTATCGAGTGACTAGCGATAACGCAGAGTTGACGCAGAGCATCAAGATTATTATATACTAACACGCGTACGTTACACCATTTGTCGATGCACCTTACCCTTGTGTTACTTTGAACTAAGGCCTGCCTGAGATAGATATTGCCCCACCACTAACGCAATCTTGACTGTTATCAGCTCCATTTTCTTCCGAGAATAACGCTCTGCACCGGTCCGTATCTGGATACACGACTGAGTCTTATGATCAAGCTTCCAGTCTGAAATGCGGTTTGCCTGATTCATGTATTTATTTCCTTCCATTTTCTCGATTCCATGTCATTCATATATCGAATATAGAGACACGAGCTCAGCATCTGTGCGAAATTACCACGGAAGGCTGTTTCCGAGCGCGCACATTGGCGCTGCAAACCCTAAAGTCCGAGCTGCCTCGAGGCAACACTATCATCGGCCACGCAGCCTTCTTGGGCACAGGACAAATGAAAATTTCACCCACTTAGCCGTATCCCTTGCTACGCGAAACAATTTCGGAATATACGGCCCAGAGGCCCCAAAGATCTAGAACAGTATCGTGACATGCTGCGCTCACTGCCCACCGCCCACTCCTGAAGTTTTCCAATTTTCTTAGGCGAAGGAGCCAAATGCCTACAGGCTACATGAACATCTTGCTGGCCCTGTGTAGAAGTTTTGGCTTCCTATGATTAAATTATCTTGTGGCCACGACTTCGCGCTCTCTCGGCCGTGATTTTCCTCGAGGCTGGAGATACAGGGTTTTCTCTTCCGTCGCCGACGCCCCTCCCTGGGAGGGTATGCAGGTCCATTCCTTAGAATGATTGCATTGATCGCGATTGAAATTGGTTGCACCCTCTTGCGGGGGTGCTTTGATATTCGGAGCGCACTTGCCAGTTAGGTATGCGCACACGCGCCTTCGCGCACACGCAACCAACATCATGTCAATATTCTTATATCCAACAAGATCTGATTAGACCAAATTGGAACAAGATCCCACGCCCGCACCGGCGCTTAACTACAATTCAACACTGATGCATTAATGCATCACCAATGACGCATCGATCATCGCATACGCACTGCACATTTCGAAGAACTAGAGAATTGCATCCACATTGCGGTTGATATGATTACTTATAGTCAACTGAGCCACTGTAACCGGCGCTGGAAAACAAAGGTTGAACTTGAATACATAGACAAGGTCATATATATGTTGGTAGATATGTACGAGCTAGAATAACAGGATTCGTGTATATGAAGGGTTCAATTACATCCTAGACGATATAAGTATGACGGCCATTTATATAATGCCAAACATCCGCATTAATTATCCTCAACAACACTGTCATGGATGAGTGCTTCTGCGGCGCGGCTGCGAGGCTTGATGTCACATTTGAAGGGGACAGGATAACTAGTTTCAAAAAAATTAACTTAAACTACCAATATATAGCAAACCGCAGAGTTACTTACGACAGAAGCCACTGGTAACTTCAGCCTTGAGTTTCACAGGCTGCCATGTTCGTCGACGGGTGCAGTGATGTTATAACAGCAAGAACGGAAGATACAATGGCGTATAGAGAATTATCGCTGAAGTGTCTTCCTGGACACATCCTGTATTGTTGCGTGAATAATTGTTATGAGCCGGACAAAAAGATCGCACTTGCCTGCGTCCGAAACCGAATGCTCCAGTATCTGGTTGTCTGACATCAGGATCAAGCTGACCATCCTTAGGTAACGTTCTGGTTGGTATTCTAAGGGATCCTTAAAGACAGTCGGATCGTGAAGTATGGCCCTTTAATGTGCCATATACATTAGCTAGAGACCCAAAGCAAAGCGGAGTGCGTAAAAACAACTAACCAACCGTTCCCAAGCACAACGGTTCCTTTTGGAATAAAGTATCCATCGTACTCATCGTCCTCGGTAGCCATATGTCCAACAGCTACGAGACATAATAAATTAGGGCAATTAGTTTGACAATATATAACACACCTAGAGGAATAATGGACTGCCAGCGCATCGATTCCTTGATGAGAGCATTGATGTAAGGGAGAGCGTGCCGATCGCTGAACTCAGGAAGCCTTCCATTCCAATTACGGCGTCAATTTCGGCCTGAGCTTTCTTCTGTACTTCCGGGTACATGGACATGGCAAGGAAGAAGCACTGGACAGCTGAGACGGTCTATCATGATGAAAATATTTAGCCATAAACATGTCGACGAATTGGTAGTCAATGGGCTCACAGTATCTGCTCCAGCTTTTAAGAAATACGAGTAAACAAAACATAAAAATCCAGAATTTGTCCAAAATTAAGAACGTGTGCGTACCAACATATGTAACGGCGCAAATATTCATGCGACCTTCCTTTCTTCCCCTCTTGAAGGATCGCCTTCTTCAGGAAGCATTTCAATTAAAGTCGAGGCTAGACAAGGAAGCGCTGTTCCTTTTTCTGCGGGGTTATGATACATTGGAGTGTCGTATAGCAATATCGAAATGGCGCATACATACCATTTGTCCTCCACAGACTGGAAAGGCTTCATGTACACTTCTTTGTTTACTTTATTCCATCGATCCGCCTTTCTCTTGAACGTAGCACCGGGAACCAGTTCGGCACATATTTCAAGAAGGGTAAGAAGTCGACCAAGAATGTACCTGGGATACCAGCCTCTGCAAGACCATGAAGAGCTTCTTCGGCATTTAGAATGTATGGGTCATCGGCGTCTTTGACTTTAATTCCATATGCAACATTCATTATGGTTGCTGCAAATGCGCTATCCACACAAAATATATCGGGATCAGCAAGAAGAAAAGACTTTCGAAAAGAAAAACATACTGTCGAATATGGTGCAAAAGTTGTCGGGCGTAGTCAGCAGGCGATTGAGGAAGGCTCTGACTTCTCGAGCTTGCATTGGTTGATATTTCCAGATAGTACTAGCATGGAAATGTTCATTGAAAGTTCGACGGTGTCTACGCCACCATGTTCCATAAGGCAACATAGCCATGTTATAGTACCAATCCATTCTGACAATGCTTGAATATAGAACAAAGTGACCAAGATTGACACTTACAGTTCGAGTACCATAGGCATCCTCATTCTGTCTGAATAATTTGACGACCGCTTCTCGAAGAGATCTTGAACCCTTTCAAGGTTGTTTAGAACCAAGAATCTTTGCCCGAGGACCTCAAAGTAGATCATATCACCTATCGCAATGGTATAAATAACCAATACACAAGGTGGTAGTAATGCAGGCACATACCGTACGTCTTCGCCCATTCGTTGTAAGCAAGCCATGGTTTCTCGATCGGGGCATCGAATAAGTTGCCTATGAGTGGATAGCCTTTCGGACCTGGAGGCAGCGGAAGATTACGCGGGTTCCGTCTCAGATAGCCGATCCGCGTTTTTGTAAATAGGAAGACCAGAAGGATCGGTAAAGACGCATAGAAAGGATGAGCCCGGAATAAATGGGTGGTCAATGAGAATAAGTTCGACATTTGGTGAATGTTGGCGAGGACGTACGAGCTTAAAAGGAATTCATGGTATAGAACTATCCAATAAGAATGTATTGCGAAGATACGGAAACGGAAATGGTCCCTGGAAATGTTAGGAACCAAGGAAGCATTCAGTAAAACTGCCAACGTCCTCACGAGATGTCGAGCATATGGACATTCCGGTGCAATGTGTTAGCCGCTATCGTAAGCGCTAGCCTTGTGAGGTAGATCCCCAAATCTGCTTCTCGAGTGCGAAATATTTCCTATCACCTTGGTCTTGAGAGTAGGAACCAGCTCTTCTGAGACAAAGAAAAGTGTTGACCTGATGGTGTCCTGTGAGCTGCAGTTATCATAAAGCGTTTAAGTCCTGGGTAATGTAAAACATACCTGCGAAAACATTAGGAAGCATTCAAATAGCCGGATGTCCAATTCTAGGGATTTGGCCATTCAATGTCCACATTGGTGGCACTTGGAAACTTGAGAGGTGTGATAATAGAAAACAATTCTCACCAGGCGTGAAGTCCGCTTTCCGCCCACTGGATCGCTATCATCGAGAACCTTTCTCTATATTTCTGGCCTGTATTATATTGGAAGAAATGATCCTGAACGGTTACGACAGTAGACCTGAGAAGAAGAAATAAATTTAAAATATTCGAATTCAATGCTCATTCAGAATCTTGAGAGCAAAATCAATGCGTGCTAGTAATGCACCAGATTAGATCGCCTAATTTTGGGTCACCAGCTCTTTACGTACTGTGTACAACTGATAAATTGCGACATACGATGCATAATCACTTCAGGGTGGTCCTCTTCCGGTTCTTACTCATTCATATTCTTAGTGTTGACATTATCATGCCCGCTGTTCAACCAACGCCATTTAGTTCATTCGATATTCAATCACACGAGTAGAAACAAACTCACAATCCAATGAACAAGAGTCACGAGCGTTCATTTTACTTCGCCAATCTTTGGCCTCTTCTTTGTCGGAAATCTTGTAACTATCTCCCAAATGACGCGAAATTCCTTGAGACCTCCTATTTGCTTCAGGACTATTGATTGTCTTCTGGAACTGTCAGAAGTAAGAAAATTATCCACGGGCTTACACTCAGCTTCACGGTAACTCCCATTCCCATACTCCGAGATGTATGGGAGTTCGAGATTTGTTGATTATCAATTACGAGAGATTTAAAAAAAGGAAGACTGAAAGACTGGTACCGACGAAGAACTCGAAACGGTGTGTTATGCACATGAGGTCGAGGAGATTGAATGCCGGTGCTAGAGAACGCTCTCCCATTTCTGCTTATTCAGTTCTGTCAGAAAGATAGTTGGAGTAGACATAGAAAGGAATCCTTTATGAGAATCTACCCGCCACCCGAGTTACAGACGTAAGTGAGGATCATGGGTCTTCTGTCTTCATGTATGAGAGTGAGTCGTATTGAAAGCCGCCGGCCGCTTCCGGATGTCATGAGATTGAACGAAGGAAATAATCTAGTGATACAAAGTGACAAATGCAAAGATATAGAGTAACGTACAGATAGCGATAACACAGTCACAAGGGAGCAAATAATGGCTTGTTATGACGGTATTCCGTTCATGATATTCTCCAAAGTGACCATCACGCGTGTCCGAGCAGCGGCGCCCTCTGTCGAGTCTCCGCCGATGAGTTTGCCTTTCTCGTATCCCTCAGTGATGCCTTCATGGATAAGGGCAAGCACCTTGACCCATTGTTGGCCCCATATATCGAGAGCTTCGAGACCGAGCACATCGAGACCAGCTGGTGAAAGACAGTAAATATTCGCAGTCAGGACTTTGTGAAATACACCGAGAAAAATGAAAGGAAGACGTACTATAGAGAAGTTGAGGCGCAACGGGATCCCGAAGAAGTCTCGTGTCGTTCGTCATTCGTGCAAACCACGTCCAATACCTAGGAAGTTGGAACATGCTCTCCAATGGCTTGTTCATAGGGCGGATCTTCAAACATGGAAATATACGCGCATCACTGCCGAAATGCGGTTCGAGTATTCCTCGGTAGTTTCGAGACCATCTCCACTAGTGCTACGCCTGACGCCTGAGGCTTTGACACGATCCTCAGTCGCGTTCCACGGAAGCTCGTCGATGTCAAGCATAGGGACGACGATGGGGATGGGCCATCCTCCCAGCGCTGCACAAGCTTAGCATGAAAATGGTTGGGAAATGTTCGAGCGATTCGAGTAAGTTAAACGCCACTTGTGCAAGGGGACCGGCGCTGCGTTTCTCGGCTGTTACTTCCGTTTCAGCTTGCAGTAGTATGGATTTAGCCATGGAGGAACATAATGCGAGGTAGATAGATGGGTCATGAGGTGGCTGATTAGTGGGTTTGGCAATTTCGATAAGTTGTCGTGACTATAGTTCATGATGAGTTTCTTGTTAATATGAAGGGGAAATTAAAGGAGCTCACAATTCGGGAAATGGATTCGGGATCATTTGTGAGTTGACCAACTTTGGGGACAATCTGACGACGCAGTTTTCCCCACTCAGCCTTGAGCTCCTTGTGGCTCTTGACATGGCGCATAGGGCCCGATTTTAGGCTCTGCAAAAATAATGAGCACAAAAGGCATGGTGACACGGCTAAAATCATTACCTGCAAATTGGTTCGAGCTACTCGCCAATCGTCGCTACTTGAAGAGAGATTCAGCATCCGCCGTAGCTCAACCTCCCCTTCGTTTGCTGCTGTCGCTCCTCTTCCAATTTTTTTGCTTCTCTTCTTCCTCCTTCTCCTGGCGCTCTTTCTCTTCTTGAAGGCGTTTCTTCTCCTCTGCTGCCTTCTTCCTGTCTTCCTCCTCCTTCAGTAGCTTTTCTGCCTCCAGTCGCTTCTTCAATTCGACTTCTTTTCGTTTCCGCTCCTCTTCCTCCTTGACTTTGCGCTCCTCTTCCAGCCGCTTGGCCAACTTCTCCTCTTCTAATTTTATCACCCGTTCGATTCGGTCCCATAATTCTTTGTCGCGCTTCTTCCAAGCGTCCTTCAGCTTGGCTTCATCGTCGCGTATTTGTTTATGAAACCCCTCCGCTTGGCGTTGAGCGTCATTCTGCTGCCTGAGGCTTTGCTCCGCATGCAGTTTCTCCAGTTCAGTTTCTGTCCGTTGCTGTATCTCGGAGAGACGTGTATGTGTGGCCGAGAGCTCCTTCCGTGCAGTTCTCTAGAGAGAGAAAAAAAACATAAATGTTATGAACTGATAAGGTCAATACGCGACTCACGAATGCATCTTTCCTCGTCTGCTTTTCCCATTCTTCATAAGGATCAACATATCGGGCTCTGAGACGAATTGCCGCGACCGTATCATCTATCTGGCGTTGTTCCAAAGGAGTTCGTGTGATGTGTGGAGTTCGTCTGGAAAAGGAGTCAGGAAAGGAGAAACGCACGGCTTGGACTACTGACATTGAAAGTTTGTTGATGTCGGCTACTAGGGCAAACGACGAGCTGCCAGACGATGAACTACTAGCAATGGAGATGGCATCGTCATCGGAGTCTACGTTGAAGCTCGAATCTAGTTCCGATTCATATTCCTCAGAGTCCGAGTCTGATTGAAGGCCAAAAGTTGACGAATTTCGTGGTTTGTTGTACCCTCTCTCTGGGGAAGGTGACACAGATCTTGGAGCCCTAAACGCATTATAGCGGCAAGGTCCACGTCCTTTGCAGAGTTAGATTCTTTAGCTAGTCCGCCGGAATCGTGGTCATAAGCAAGGTGAGGCCAGGCGGTGGCACCTCGTTGTACGTGTCACGTGCTCGTTCCAATGGCAGGCACTCAGAGTCAATTAGCATGGCACTTCCAAGTTCCAGCACTTCATCGATTCATCTGTCTATCAAGTGCCTACCGAGTTCTTGTCTGCCTATACTCGTTCAATAACTAATGGAGACAGAGGAAAGGCTGATAGTAAGTCATCATGTTTTTGAAAGGTATCGTAGTTTTTATGGGACTTCGGACACAGGAATTGCAGTACCAAAGCTCGGAAACTGGTATTTTACTCATACATTGGGTATTTTAACATTTGTCCAGCTCAATCAAACGCGAAAGGCTCAGTCTTCTGTAAAAAAATATTTATCAACAAGCTATCAAATGAGGCTCAAAGGTACTCACTCCATATCCTCATCTTATGACGAGCGATGTCCCACAGTTCGTCGCATCCGAAGGTGGCTGGATCTGGCGTCGTTTCACCTGGATGGAAGTTCATATCACAATAGCATTGATGATCTGGGATGGTCTTATCGAAATCAATCAACCTAATGTCGCCGTCTCTTTGAAGAACGTTGCGTTCGGCGAAGTCACCATGAAGATAGCCTTGTCTGTGGATTTCTCCTAGGCATTCAGATACGAACCCTTGTCATAGTAGGGCCTTGATCATTTATCCTTTCTGAACGACAGACTTTGCTTACCTGACTTCCATTGGAAGTAGGTCAAATCTCTGCGGAATGATGTCTCCGCAGTATTCCAGGACCAACATGCTATCTCTTGGTCGTCTTCTGTTCCAGCATATAAACCATAGAACTGAGGAACGGTCGAACCCTGCAATGGTTCTAGCGGTCCGAGGTACATTTCTGTCTCCTCTATGAGATCGGTGATCAAGTCCCCGCGCATTGCGAATTTGAGAGCCACGGCAACTTTCTCGTGTGGACGCCGAGGTCTTTCAAGATGCCCTCGAAATACTGGGGAATCCGAATAGTAATCACTCAGCGCTTTCGGATGGACATTCACGGTCCACACTTCGGAGTTCGATGAATTATAGTCAGATTCGGATGACTGCGAGTCGGAATCGTCGATTGCGGAGGCGAGGTTACATTCTCGTATATTCCACCCAGGCCAAGCGTCCGGAAAATTGATGCGAAGAGTGTTAACCATGTCGATATTTTGGCTGTCCTGCCGAGTTGGGGAAGGAGTGAGTGATGGATCCTTTTTGCGGGATCGTTTGATGAACACAAAGGAGTACAACCAGCTGTCGACCTTCAACGCTCCACCTTATCGTGATTTTGTGGGTACCATGCGTATGTCACATGTATGATATCACTGAATGGCATTAGTGACTTTCTGCTTTTGGAAAGCGCCCGTAGAAACCACGAAGGTGAAACAAAACACGGAATATAGGCGCCCAGGCACACGTACCACAGTGCGGTGGGGACTCGTACTGAGTACTGAGCGCTAACTAGATCTAGTCAGCATTCAAACATCCACAGGCGTTTCATGCTCACCCTTCAAACGCGTATGGAACTACATTATAATGCGACATTGATGCGACGCCGAGGGAAAACGTGATTTAATCACCCCGCTTGAACGACGACCAGTGTTCTCGGTGAGTTAACAGTAATAGACATGGGCGAATTTGTGTTCACAAAAAACCGAGATGGTCGTCGTTTGAGTTAAGGAGAGGAAGAGGGCAGGAGGAGATGATATAGAGTTTTGAGCTGGGATTGGTTGTGTTTGTCCTCCACCCGATCGCTATCCTCTAGTGTGGCCTGCAACGATAGCTTTCAGGATCGTCGAGGATGGGCCTGAGCGATGTGGTTGAGTATTAAAAGGAACCGTGCTGAAGCAATTTTAGCAACGTCTGAATCACTGCGGGAAGAATTGGCACAAGCCGGCATTCTAACACTGTTCTGTGACGATGGGCGTTGGATGGGGGCTTCCGCTTCGGCGCTAAGTAATTCTACATTGAACAGTCTGAGGCTGACCTTCGACTAACTCTGAAACGAGTTCCATCTATTAAAACATCAACTATCTAAGTGGCGTCGAGAATCCATGAAGTCGGGGTCATATGACAATTGTCATTTCGTCCCTTTCCTACATTCAAATTCAATCCCAGTTCCATCGATAGCATTCCAATGCGACCTTTTATCGACAGTGAGCTAATCATACTAGTACCTACTCGCAAGCTCTTCCAATAGCACATTATTCCCGAATTATGTGCACAAGAACCAGATGAGAGAACGAACAAGGTCTTGTATTCAGTAGCAACGAATTAAAATTACATTCAGGGTCAAGTAAGGTAAACTTCACAAAGCATCTACGTACGACGAAAGCTGACAGCAAAACAGAGCGACGATAGCAAGAGGCAAACGTTGGAGTCCATGATAGCGAGAAGGATAACTGTCGAGAGCGAATTTCAAAGCACATTTGTTGAGAGGTAGGAAGCAAACCAAAGCAAGGTGAAGGGACTGGACCGAGAGTTTCCAAAGGAACGGGTATATATGGAAGCGACTGAGCCATAGAGCAGGTGGGAAAGCGATTTATCTCTATGATGGGTATACTGGCTGGAGGGATTATTGGTTTTTCATGACGTACATTCGTGGGCATACAAGCGACCCAAACTGTTGAAAACAGAGAAGGTCCACGCAGAATTTGGTTTTAGCGCCAGCTTGACGGGGCAGCTTTATAGGCGTAAGGGCGACTTGCGCTCGCCCATGAGAGGATGATGAAGGCACAGGGAAGGCGGATGACTCCCACGGCCGGGCTGTAGCGCTGGAGTTACAAGCAGGCGCGCTGCGAAATGAACTTGACATTGGCAGGTGATGGGCGAAGGCGTCACAAGCGAAGGGAGAACACCCTGAGAACGCGGGTGGTACGCAGGTGTGTTTCCCCTATGCAAATGGTGGGAAGTCTGGGATGGCGCGACTTTGATTGCGAAGAAGCAAGCGCAGGTAAAGGCGGCGAGGAAGTGGGACTGCCCATGGTCTGTGCCCGCGTGCGTGTAATATAACTAAAACACGAAAATAAAGTGGTTAATATACAACAGCAAGGAGATAAATTATAAATAATTCAACGTACGTTCCAGCTCGAATCAGCTCACAAGCCTGGGATGCTTCTTGGCCTGGAGGAAAAAAACCAGTACTCGGGATGCCTGAGTACCTTCCAGAGTAGGGCTCGGAGGCATCACAGCCGCGACCGGTCCAGCTAAAGGTCTTTCGCTGAACATGGGCCTCCTCTGGAATAAGAAGCATCCCGACCACCCATGCCATCGTCCAAGATATACGCTCCAATGCCGGATTCCTGCTGACCCGCAATATCGCCTCGTTCCACACACTAGGCAGATGGGTGGACAGCGTATGCAGCTTCGGTCGAGTGCTCAAAGAGCGCGTCAGCGTGGCGGCCGGTCCTTCCAGGTACTCGATTCCATTCCCGGAGGTAATCCGCGCCAGCATGTGACCGGAGTCGTCAGACAGGCGGAATGGTATATCGGCGTGTTCCTAGGTGTACGATGAGCATAGAATAGAGTTGTGAAATGGAAGAAATGAAACATACCAATTCGTTCCAGCTCTGCATCGCCTCTGCGAGCTCAAGCAGCACAGCTCGAGGTTTCGGCTGGGTCAGGTAGACATTCCCGGGTTTTCGGACCACGATATGCGTCAACGAAGTAATTTCCGTTAAGCCCTTGCAAAACTCCTCCGCGTCTATATCGCGGATGGGCGCGCGCACCGCAGGCGAGAGTTGGGCCACGTCCAAGGTCAGGTCCAGCGTCCTGAGGTTGTAATTGCATCGATGCAGGAGCTCGCCCCCATCTGCCCATATCCCCGAGAACACCAGGCGACGAATGTAACTCGCCAAAACGGGTTCGGTCGTAATGCGTTGGAAAGAAGGCGATGTAGCTGTTGAGCCGAATAACGTGAACGGTGTGATAGAATAATGGGGTGCATATTCGTAAGAACGTCTTGGAGACCAGGAGAAGGGCAATACGTCCGCGTATCGGTGCCTGTGCAGGGGGAGATCCCGCTGTTTATGCCATGGAGGTCGAGGTGCTAGGGTGGTAGGCGAACTACACATTGGATCAAGATTCGCTCCAACAGCTCTTCCGGGAACGATAATAGATCGAGGGACGACATTGGATCCTGACGAGGCTAGTCGAGTTCAAAGAGCTGAGAAAGTGTCGCTGGCCTGTTATGAGGTTGAGAATAGTGAACGTTGGAGCAGTTATGGAGAGAATTACAGTCCAAGCGCAGTCGCGAGGACGTCTGCGTGGTGTGGGTTAGATAATGATCCCGGGATTGCCGAACCCTTAGAGTAGCGTTCAAGAGCTGGAAAGGATAGTGGAATAATGTGGCTTGAGAAACGATGTCCTCTCGTGAAACAGATAAAATGAGCGAAGTACCGGGCTAGATTTAAGTAGCTCGGGTTGGATTGAGGGGAGGAGAACCTTGTAATCCAGGGAAACCTTGAGGAGAGTTTAAGCTTAAGACACGGCGGAGGTCGGTATGGATGAGGTTGGATAAGGGGCGGCTGAAACCTATGGATGATGTTTCAGGGAAAGTGGATGTGTATGGTCTGCCAGCTAGAGCATATAACCCTTTCGTAAAGAAACCGACGATGGTTATATCCAGCTATCGATCTCGGTGTTATGACTCCGGATTGGCGTTAAGACCAAGGTACGTGCCACTGGGGAAGCTAGAAGAAGATTAAGCTCGCGAGTTTCCAACGAGCTCGTAGGGGAGTGGCAGCGTTGGATAGGATCGAGTGGCGGATGGCTGAGACCTGCTGAACCTATGTATGATGAGAATGGCCTGGCGGGCGAATATGCAGGTGCGTCTCGCGCTCTCGCGGACAGTGAAATGAAAGTGTCTTAAGGAAAAAGCCCAACTATTAGTTAGGCTGAGACTCGCTCGAGTGTCGGTAGGGAGAACGTAAAGGGGGAAAGCTTCTCCGCGCAGACGCAGGCTTCTTTCCAGACTCCGAGTTCCAGGTTCTCACCCAATTTGGTCCTGATGCCCCAGGCGGATAGTGCGGTCGATGGAATTTTCCAATTCTCCCCGCTTGTGGTCCGTGGAACGATTGTGTGGAGGTTGCGCTTGCGTTGCGCACACCAACGCCAGCGAGATGGTGGAAGTTGAAAGGATGGGAAGATTCCGTTGACAGGGAGGGCAGAATTCAGGGTCTTTTCTGATCTTGCCGCTTATCCTGCGCTTGCTTATAATCATCTTTGGTGACGCTGTGGCGGCTGTGCTCTTTCTTGCCAACATCTCCAAAATGGTCGGGGCTGTCCTCGAGGATGGTAAGAAAGAGAGGAGGAAACACTATGAGAAAGAGTAAGCGAGAAATCTCAAACATGACAGTGATGATTAGAACAAAAGCAAAACAAAAAGATAATTATCTCCTTGTTTTCATGAATCACACAAGAATCACAACATATCTTTTGCAAGCGCTTGGGTCCCGGAGTCAATTGCGTCAACCGACCGGCAATCCTTCGAACCTTCAGGCTTCTAGATTTCGTCTTTGTGATATACATGTCTCCAACCGTCCTGCCTACAAAACACAATGCACTCGTCAAGACTCGTCATTGAGAACTCACTCCGACAATAAGCTCGAATTTCAAAAAGACCTATACATACTGGAACAATGGGCAACGTTGAAGAATGATGAGCAAAGGCAGTGCGCACGAGATCAATGCATAGCGATACTTATGACATAGCTTCTCGTTCTTCTCAAATTTCCTCCCACATCCTGGACGGTGGTGCTTCTGATGGCAGTATATGGGTAGAAACGCCCTCGAAGTAAATTTTTCTATTTCCACCGATGTTGAGCGCGTACGGCATCTGATCTCTTCAATTTTTAGGCCGAACCTCAACCAAAAAATATTCATTCTGAGGGTCCTCTTTCAACCATGAACAAATGAAGGAATCAAGCGCGACCGCCCTAGAAACCCTCCTTACGCAAGGATCTCCCTTTGTCACCTGTAGGCAGACTTTGGCAGACTCCGAAAATGCGGTTGATGATAAGTCGAACTTGGCAGATCTCCCTCAAAACCAATCAGCCTCATATAGTACTGTTTGGGGCTGACGAGGCCTTGTGCCATTCACGACTTCACCAGAGTTCAAACGTTCAAGTGACACTGACACGGGCGCGTCGCGCCGTTAAGCGCCGAGCGTCACCTTCTTCATCACGTGCACCAAGTTTCGATGATTCACAGGATGGTCCGTGCGCATTTGGCGGGGATATATAAACCTGGGTCCGACGACTGGAAACCTCACCACTCTGGCCTTTTGGCTTAGATCAAGTGTAGTATCTGTTCTTAATAGTTTAACCACTATTATGGAGGCACCGCCTCCATTTCTGGTTATCTTATTTTTGCCGCCCCAGTCCCTTGGGCTCTGCTTGCACCCCTTGGGCGCGATGACCTTGCCGCTGCACTACTGGCTTGTGTCGTCGGGGGATCCTCCTTTCGAGGTCCTTTTGTCTTTGCTGAATACTTGACTTCACATCAATCGATGTGCACGTCGAATTCAGCAAACGCGAATGCCTTGAGAAGGTTTATATTTTATATTGCCTGTCTTCTGTATATTATTTTGAAGTTTGCGTTGGCAGGTTATAATCCTATGCAAATTATATACAGTGACTTTGATTTGCAGTCTTCTTACAACAGAAACTCCTTCGTATGAATCAGTTACTGATGAGCGCTGAGCGCCTATTTGATTATTGGATGCTATTTCATGAATGATTCTAGTTCATTTCTGTTTGTTTGGAAAAGGGTAGAATACTTATCCCTGCGGCACTGGCAGATACCTCGGCTTGTACGATGGTCAAGTTTTGATGCAGTATCAGGGATTCACAATTGCCGTTTAATGATAAAATTAACTACTTACCCACTGTCAGACATCATTTCCCTTTTCCAACCAACAAAAATCATGCTCGCACAAGTACTACTGGTGAAGTTGGCGAGAGTTTGATCACACTCGGAGAGTACTCTGAATCATTCCGCAAATTAGTTTTCCATCCGACAAGCTACCCGCCCTAGCAAGCCTCGCTGAGGTCTTTCAGGCTCTCCGGAAAGACCAGTATCTCGCCATAGCCCACCTTTTAAACGATCTTCTGTGGGAGGTCTGGTGTTCCATCGAGCCGAATGCAGTCCCTCTGCCTCGCCACCAGGTTATCGCGCTCCAATATGGTCGTGGGCATCCGTTGACGCGGCATTGGACTTCTCATACGCACGGCGGGCTATGAAGCAGAGATCATAACATCCGAGGTAACTCTGAAAACAGCACATTATTTTTCGGTGAAGTTACCGGATGGGAGATTGACAATGAGAGTGAAGATGCATTCGCGAATGCGCGACGGGTGGAAATGCGCGTTTATACAGCGGAAAGGGATATTCGAGAGATATGGAAATGCAACACAATGGTCTTGGAGTCCTCCCGTGGGGAACTGTTTCGAGCCTGGAATGTTTTCGATAGGCGGGGCCACTGATGATGAAGAGCGGTCAGGAATAGGATATATCACGTTTGATTGCCTCGAAGGAACAGAACAAGATTGTCAGCAGGACTTCGATGTCATTATTTTGCGTGAAGGCAGAAATAGGAAAATTTGAGATCCTAAGATAGGTTGGATGCAAGATCTCATCGTGCTGCGAATTGACGGCGAAGTGGACCAATAGAGGAGGGTGGCGAAGTTCGAGCTCAACAGGGTTTTCAATGGCTGGATTGGTTTGATGCTATGCCACTTAAAACGATCACTTTAATCCGAAATTTAATATTTTGAATTGACTAAATTCGAACAGTCTTGTCTCGGGCGATCTGTCGTTTTGCGTAAGGTTCATAAGAGACATACTGCTTGAGTATGAGTATTAAAAAGAGATACTAGGCAATCCTAACAATACAAGTTCAGTAACATGGAAGGTCTGATTCTGATGACATTTAATCCTCATCATCTTGAACCAAATCTTCCTCCATCCGCGTCTGTCTATCCAGCTGATATTGATATCCAACGAAATTCATCACGCTATAGAAGAATATCATGAGCAACTTTCAAATCTGAACCCGTTGACATGGCACAAGACTCACTAAATTGTTCCATCCGCACATCCTATCACCACTTCCTCATGGCTGAGCTGCATCGACATAGGGTTCTTCTCTGGTGTAGCCAGCCCAGCGAACTTCGGTGGGAGCTGGCCAAGGAGGCCTTTCACACCTGCAGTAGATCCCAGTGAGGTTTCCGCCAGTGCGCCCCAGGCACCTGACAAGGGCACGACATCTCTGTCGATATCAACAGACGGAACCGGCGGCGCCATCTGCGTAATAAAGTTCAGATCATCCTCTTCATCCGCATTTTCACTAATCTGCGCAGGCAGTGCCTTTTCCTTGTCCTGGTGCGTCGACATAAATATCTGTGATCCGCCGAGATTAGCCTTGCAATCCTTCTAGCAGCAGATAAACAAGACCTACACGCCGATCCGCTCCAGCACGCGAGCTGAAACGCGTAGCCGTAACAACGCGTCTTTTCTTTGGGTCCACGCGCCAACAGCCACATCGGGTGTTCGACAATAGCCACCAATTTCGGTGGGGCGGTCAAGATAGCCGCACGCCCAAAGCGAACGGAGAACCCGTCAGGCGCAGGCGTTCCTTCTCTTGGTGAAGGACTCAGCGGTGTCGTAGGCGTTCTCGTTCCGCTCAAGCTGAACCGCGATTTGTTCAATGCGTTGGGTACGTTCCCAGGCGAAGGCGCTGCGAGCGAGATTCGGCGCTGTGAAGTGGAGATGCTGTTCGAAGTAGTCGAGCGGCCCATAACAGAGCCTGTTCGTATACGTGGAGGTCCTTGACTGGTGCTCATAGACACAGGCGAGTCCGCAGTGAGCGTAGCTGAGGCAATGGGTGTTGTGTCGCCTTCTTGCCACTGGAGATGCAAAATGACAGATTTTGTTGCACACTGCAAGTCGTTGCAAATCAGGTCAAATAGTTAAGATAACGTTCCAAAATTGAACATACTGTCATCTGTGTACCCTTGGCCGCAAACCATCTATGACGTAGGCAAGTCAGAATATGCGACACTTGGAAGGGGAACACATACTGGAGCATATTATTAGGGCAGTCCAACATTGAACATTTGGCGTTCAAAACCGGGTCTCCAGCTCCAAGCTCCGCCAACTTGAACTGAGACATCATTTCACGGCGTTCTGTCCGATTTACATCAACTTCATAACAAGAATGGCGAAGACCGAATTCACTCACTGATAGAAAACACCCTAACAATTCCGTCGATAGTCACACCGACGACCCTCTCGCCCTCGTCGGAGGCACCACTTCCTCCATCGCCTGCAATTAATTGCACACCGATATTGATCGTTGTCTGTTGGCCAAACCGCACAATCTTCGTGCCAGCACGCCAGTCCCAGCATACAAGCGCTTTATCAGCGCCAGCTGAAACCAAGTTCTTTGACGAAAGGGCACAGCGCGGATGCCATTGAGATGACCAGCTAATTGTTGCAGAGGTGTAAATGTGACCGAGGAGAAAAGGTGGACACGGCTGGAGTTAATTTCAAAAAATAGAATGAATAAGAAAGGAATCAAATGAGCACAGGACTTAAAGACGCACCCAACATCGTGGAAACCGACCACGAAAACCTCTACCAGAATCGAAGTTCGTCAGTTACAAAAGTTGAATAGATCAAACCATCACACGCACCTTCCTCGGCCAAGAAGTCAACACAGCTGACTGGTTCTTTACTTGCAGACATTTCTTCATTTCTCCAGTTTCAATATCCCAGAACCGGATAGTCTCGTCATAACTACCACTGATCAGTCTCTTTCCGCGTAACAGAAGCGTCGTGCAAAAGTTGGTGTGTCCGTTGAGGAACCTGATGGACTGTGGAAGGGCGTGACGGAAGTTAGACTCTCGGTGGTGGAGAGAACGATACAGAGGTTCCCTAAGGAAAGAGGTCAAACGAGTCAATCATGAGGGTTAAGCAAGGGCATACCATCCTTCGGCTTCGCTGGAGGGATAACCGGAGATGGGTCGTTGGCAGTTATTCTCAGACAATGATACTGCCATAAAGCGGGATGATGCACTATCTGTTGCCATTTTCGTGAGACCTGGGCCAAGGGAACACAACGATTAGAAATGCATATTGATATCGTATAGCACAACGCACGGGTTCATAGCAAGCAACTCGCGGACGGATAGATGTTTGAGAATTCGGAATGAAGGTCAGGAGACACATTGCCGAGGACATCGAATGTGGATTTGGCGTATTTTTCGAGGAGTAGGATTTGGAGACGAATGTCTCCCGGAAGGCAGGCTATCAAAGAAAAGAAAAGTTAACAACAATCGACGGAGCACAAGCAAAATAAAAACCCCACAATCTAAGATAATAGCAATTCTAGCAAGGTTTTATTTAGCAACAAGCACGAAGACGAAAAGATAGACTTACAGTCTCATCCGTTCTTCCCTCTTCAACCCTCTGAGGGCCTTCCTTACCTCTAACTCGCTGAATTGCCCATTACCATCACCGCGGATGGCCTTTGCCAGATCCCCAGCATCATCAAATTCCTCGTCGTCACGATAACCACTCCAATAGCCTTTCCTCTTTTTCCCGCCACAGACGCATAGGCCATCGATATCCGCTCCTAGTAATTGATGGACCTGAGCCGCAGAGACAGAGGAAGGTGACGCCTCTCTCATAGCGCGCACTTGTGCCTGGAGCGCATGTAGTTGGGCGGCTGTTGACGCCTGTGCGCGCTCCAGCAGACGCTTGTAATGCAGAATCTTTCGGGTATGCATGTTGAGAACACCCTGCAGAGCGGTGTCCATGTCCTCGTCGACGTCGCCATCGTTTATGTCAGTGACCATCTCCACTGACATGTCGTCGCCATCCCAGAATGCATTTCCAAGCCCGTCATCTGTAGCTACCGCTGTGCCCGTTCCATTGCTTTGCACCCTGCTGCTGGCTGGCGGAGAGAAAACACCGTCATTGCCTTTCGACGGTGTCCTCTCGACCTTCTTTGGGGTTGTTTTCGGGGTAGCTGATGACTGCTTTGATGGGCTCGCTTGCAAGGAGAACTTCGGAGGCGTGGATTGTGGGTCATTTGTGATTTTATTTTTGCTTGTGGACTTGGAGTTGTCAGACTAATCGAAGGCGAGGACGAAAGAAGGAATGGGAAGAAGGTGATTTTGAGACAGAGTCGGACGATGGCTGTCTTCGCGAGGGAGTCATGGACGTAATGCGCGATCGAATGCGGGTAGGCGACGTGTCTGGTCCCTGAGCTGTTGGGGTCTTAGCGGCGGGGGAGGACATGAACAAGGACGTGGTACGATTCGACCGCATCGATCCTGAAATCGAGGGCGCCCCTGCCAGCTTTGGAGGGGGGCCAGGGGTGGACGAGGTCGGATCGAAGCGGGGAAAGTTCTGCACCGGTGCGGATATGCGCCTGCTGTTGCCACCGAGGGAGGGTATGGAACTCGACAGTCGTTTCGCGCTCACAGAGGGCACAGGAACGGGTGTTCCGTTAGGGGGTCGGTGAGAGGGGGTGGGCATCTTATTGCTGGTGCGAACGGTCGTACTTCCACTGGCAAGAGACACGAGAGACGCGTTGGACGACGCCCTAGGCTTGGATATGCCTGTCGACGACATGGAAGATCCCAACGTGGACGAGCGCCTGGAGAAACGCGTCGAGGATTCCGAGGGGACTTGAGAGGCCATTGAAACGCGGTTTAATGGTATTCTATGCTTTTCTACGAGTGTTTCGGGCTTCGATCCAGACTAAAGTGATAGAAAGGACAGGACTTCGGGGTTTCTGTCAAAGGTACAATCAGCCTAGACAATATGAAGCTCAACCAAAAGATGACTGACGATGTTACACAACACGAGTTAATCCAAAAAAGGTTCCAGATGGCCACGTATCGACCGTGGCGTTATTCAAGAAATGAGGAAGACTGAGGACATGAGAGGAGATAACAAGG
Source organism: Pholiota molesta (assembly GCA_014925825.1). Taxonomy (NCBI): domain Eukaryota; kingdom Fungi; phylum Basidiomycota; class Agaricomycetes; order Agaricales; family Strophariaceae; genus Pholiota; species Pholiota molesta. Next base: position 114,070 of record JACGCK010000022.1, read on the forward strand.
TGGTTGTCACTGTAACCAGTAACAGTCAACACACTTATTTAGACAATCGTAATGGACGATCCAAACACGCCCTAACTACTCTACTAATGCCGCTATTAAGTAGGTCATAGCCCCCCAAATTTAAGTTTCCCCGCATAGGCATAGCCAACCCCCGTATACATAGAGTACTGCCGCCCCCGCGTCTTATCTCACTTATTGTGGTTGCGAGTATGATCTATTTCACCAACACATTGCCTGCGAAGCAATTTGAATAGGGAGAAATCTAAGATATTATAGGAAAAAATTAGGATAGTGAAAAAAGATCAATGAAACTACGGTTGGGTCTCAAACGCGTGAGCCCTTGAATTGGGAGAAAGACGTCAACTTGAAGTAAGCTTTGGCTCCACTTGCGAACGAGTTAAACTTTAAGCGGCATCATGCCTATTCGATGCATTTGGTCTGCTCTGGCACTGATGAACCGATTGAGAGACCGCCTTGTCTCCTCCAGAGCTTGCTTCTTTACTGGGTCTTCGGAATTACTGCCACTGCCATTAATAACATATGTCTGAAGCTTGGGAAATATCTTGTCCAAGTAGTAGGCAAATTGGCCAGGGTCCTCCAACCGAGATATAGTTAAATAGAGGGAACAGAGATTGTGTGAAAGCAAAGGGACTTGCGCTGGAGGCGGTAAAAGATGGGCATCTAATGCCAGACAGAGTACCCTAAGGTTAGGAAGTCCCCGCGCAATATCGATCAACGAGCTGAAATTGGTTTGCGCCGGTAATTGTGCGATGAGAATGAGAGAAGTGAGAGAAGGGAATGAGGTGATTATCTTGTGAATGTCGGCATTTGTGATCGTTGGGAAAATGGGGAACGCTATCCGTAATCGCGTCAATTTGAGGAGACTCAAATCTGGAATATCTGATAACGAAAGCGTCGGCCATTCCGGTTTTGGCTTCCGCACATTGAAGGTAGGACTTTCAATATTCAAAGATTTCAACCCTGGTGACGTCTTCAAGCAGAGGGTTTTGAAGAATTGGACCCAAGGCATGGCAGCGATAACCTTCCATCCATCATCTGGTACCTGGGGAAATTTTAGCCGTAGTTCATCGAGGTGTTCGAATTTGCCTATGTCGAGAAGGTGGATAATTTTCGATAGCTGACTCGGCTGTGAATAAATCCAAAGATTATTGAGTGCCGGGAAGACGGGAGAATTTGACAAGGTCAGGTTCTCGATTGATGTGTCAAGAGAGATGGAAAGGACGAGTTTGGTGAGATATTGAAATTTGGAGATGGTTTGAAAAAAGTTAGAATTCAAGGTCGTTGGGCCCCTGGATGAATTGTAAAGCACCAAGTATTTAAGGTTCGATAGTTGGGTTATCGCCTTTAGACAAGAATCAGGGAGGATCAGATCCAATTTGAGATATCGTAAAGATCCCTTCCTTGAGTTAGCGGAAATGTGAACCAAAGTCCAGATGTCGACAGGAGGTGTTTCGGTGACTGAGGGACGGCAACAAAGAGCAAGAAGGGAATTGCCAGTACCGACAACATATTGTAGCTCCGGATAGGATACCGTGGTGGAAAGATATAGAAGGGATGGTAGAAGTGCGCGGGTTTGTCGTGCTTGCATGAGTTGAATGTAAGCAGAAGTTCCAACGCGATCTTTTCCCTGGCATTTGTAATACCGCACTCTGTTGGCGTACTTTTCGAAACGAGCAAGTTGAGGACCTGACAATGGTCCATCCTATAGTTTGATCAGTCAGACAAATTCAGACAATTAGGAACCAAGGCATCGACGTACGAAATATGTCCCTCGAAAGCCCGGTAGTATCTTGAACAAAGGCGTCAGGTCGTCTAATGCCATCCAAAGTGCATCCAAGGCGTGTCGGCTGAGCATATGACACGTTAACGCGAGAGAATGTAGGGTGTGTGCGGAACTGGCGCCCAGGACCGGCGGGAGCAACAGCTCGAATTCCTTCATTTCCGAATCCCGCTCGTCATGTTGTGTGATTTGTTGAATTATTTCGCGGATGACGATTCCATTCCTTAGTGCGCGGTGCATAATATCGAAATCAAAGCGGCTTGAGAAAAAAGATAGGCGCCAAGGGTATTTAGGCTCTTACAGCCCTGTGCATAACGTAAAAATAACAGTGAGCGCGTAGCGCGACGCGATGAATACTTTGGCGCAGTCATGTGATGCTTTCCCACGGCCAAATGAGTAGTTTGAGAGGAGTCTGACGACGGCTCACCGCTCACCGCTCACCGCTCTCGACGCAATCTCTCGACGGCTAGCCTGAGATATTCCAATGATCACTTGATGTTCACTAGCACTGGGCATGCATTGGTTTAAACATATTCATAAGAAGTAGCGGTTTATGTAGGTGCTCAGCGGTTGATGGCCAGCCGATCAACCCAAGATCAACCTGGATTCACTAGTAGGACATATGTAACCCGAAAAGATTAGTGTCCGAATTGAATGAGATGCGGATAAGGAAGTAAATGATCAGTAAAGCTCACATCGCCTCAAAACGCGTGAGCCCATCGTCTGAAGGAGATGAAGCACTTTGGAAGCACTCACCATCAAGGAAGTCAACTAAGGGTCAGCTTCGCTTGCGAACGAGAAAGACGCAGACGCGGGTCTGTGCTTATTAACTGACGCGTTTGGAGTGCTTGAGCACGGGAGAATTGAGCGAGACACTGCTTCACCTCCTCCAGAGCTCGCTTCTGGACAGGGTCTTCAGAACCGCTGCCACTCCCGTAAATATCGAATGTTTGAAGCTTGTGAAATATTCTATCCAGGTAAAAAGCGAATTGGCGGGGATCCTGCAGTCGAGATACGACCAACTTGAGGCTGCATAGACGGTGTGAAAGCAAAGGAATCTGTGATTCTGGCGGCAAAGAATGGGCATTCAATCCCAGAGAGAGCTCACGGAGATTAGGAAGCCCTTTTGCAATGGCAATCATCGACATAAAATCGGTTTGCCATGGTAATCGTGTAACGAGGTCAAGTGAGATAAGAGAAGGAAATGAAGAAACCATCTTGTAAATGTCGGCGTTCGAGATTGTTGTAAAGATAGGAAATGCTATCCGTAGTCGCGTCAATTTGAGGAGACAAAAATCTGGAACATCCGCCAGCGAGAACATCGGCCATTCTGCTATTGGTTTCTCCGCATTGAAAGGGGAACAACTGTCTACGACCAAAGATTTGAACCGTGGTGACGTCTTCAAACGGAGTATTTTGAAAAAGTGTATCCAAGGCATGGTAACGATATCCTTCCATCCGTCGTCTGGCAAGGGAGGAAAGTTTAGCCACAACGTATCGAGGCGTTCAAATTTGCCCATGTCGAGAAATCGAATGATCCTTGATAGCTGAGTCGGATGTAACGAAATCCAAAGATTATTGAGTACTGGGAAGGCTGGCAAATTCGATGCGGGGAGATTCTCAGTTGATAGAGAGAGAGAACCAGAAAGGACAAGTTTGGTGAGGCATTCGAACTTGGAGATCGTTTGTAAAAATTCAAAATCCAAAGTCATTGGTCGTTCGGCTGGATTGTAAAGCGCCAGATATTTCAGGTTCGATAGTTGGATTATCGACCTTATGTGATAATCAGAGAGGAAGAGATTTAGTTTGAGATAGCGCAGAGTTGGCTTTTTTGACGTTGTGCAAGTATGAATCAAATTCCAAATGTCGATAGGGGATGTCTCAGTGATTGGAGGACTGCAACAGAGCGCAAGAAGGGAGCTGCCCGAGAGATATTGTAACGCGGGATAGGATGCTGTGGTGGAAAGATATAGAAGGGATGGTAGAAGTGTGCGGGTATGGCGTGCTTGCATGAGTTGGACGTAAGCAGAAGTTCCAATGCGATCTTTTCCATGGCATTTGTAAAACCGCACTCTGTTGGCGTACTCTTCGAAGCGAGCAAGTTGAGGACCTGACAATGGTCCATCCTATAACTTGATCAGTCAGACACAGGCAGACAACTAGAACTATGCATCAACGTACAAAACGGTTCCCTCGAAAGCTCGGTAGTATCTTTAACAAAGGCGTCAAGTCATCTAATGCCATCCACAGTGCATCCAAGGCATGTCGACTAAGGATATGACACGTTAAAGCCAGGGCGTATAGAGTGTGTGCTGAACTGGAGCCCAGGACCGACGGGACCAACAGACCAAGTTCTTGCATTTCCATGTCCAGCTCATCATGTCGTATAATCTGTTGAATTATCTCGAGGATGATAACCCCGTTCATTAATGCGCGGTGCATAATGTCGAAGTCGAGGGACTCAAAAAGCTACGCAGATGGAAGGTGCAAAGCTGTGCAAAGGTTATTCAGGCCATAAGTACATTGAACTTCAATGAATGTACGTAGATCTGGCTCACTGGATTCTTTGAGGGTCCCTATTGTCGAAAATATAAGTGAAGTTGGAGACATTCGGGAATTTACGGACACCAGTCAGAAAAACGATGCATAGGAGTTGTATAGGAGAATGTTGACCCGTATCTCGAGCAAACCCAGCACTTACACTACTAATAATTTTAATACTTTATCACATCACATGGCCGTGTGGCGAAATGGCATCGCGTCTGACTACGACTCAACGCGAATCAGGAGATTGCAGGTTCGACCCCTGTCTCGGTCATCTTTTTACTCTATTTTATTTTTTCCATATTTTGTATTTCAGACTTTCTAAGTACCTGTGCCACTGCTTGACTCAATTAACTTGCTTGAGCCTTTCAACAATCTCGTTCAAAATTGGTGATAACTTTGCAGGAAAATTTTCTCATATAAACAGCTAAATTGTATGATAAATCCATTATAATCCGATTCTTTAGCATCCATTGTACAATTAGCCCTTCCAAAAATTGTCATATGAAGCGCTGGCATTGACGCCCTGGAGAGATACTCTCGTTACCAAACATATCATATATTTGGGATAGGTAGGGACTCACCATTGTAATATAAGCGACGAGGCCTTGAGAGAGCACTCCACCGAGCAGATGGACCTTAAAGACTGGGTTATACTTTCCCTCGGGGCCATGGCTATCTTGGAAAATGTTCAATGAATCTTGGGAGTTGCGCGTGCGGCCACGAATATCTTTGATTGGGTTGGTGACATAGGGATACATCTTGTCGATGACCATATTCAGATCCTCGTCGAAGAACCATTGGCCGGTGTGTGCGAGACGGCCAGCCTTGAACGTATTGTTCTCGGGAATTACCGACCATTCGGGGAAGACTTTGGTGTGGATGTGGGTTGCGCGACCGGTATAGTAACCAGGATAGATGCCTAAGATTGTAAGTCAATGGGGTGTTAAAGCAACTGTGATGGCGGGCTTACTAGTAAATTGAACAACGCCATTTTTGTCCGTTGGCCATGCTCCTCGGAGCCAAGTTTCTTCAACTATTGTGCGAGGATATGCCGGCAAAAGTCCCCTTCGCACTCCCTCAGTTGCTGGCCCCACATTAGCGAGGTGGGGGTGGGGGAGCGGGTGACCTATATTTAGACTGAGCACTGAACATAAAACAAGATCCAGCTTTTGGCTGACCTGCATAATAGCCAGTAGCATTGGCTTGCCATATATCCACCAGGACATTAGGAAGAGGCTGACATGTCTCCACATCGATGACGCCGATGTCAAGGAGCTACGAACAGTGTGTCAGAGCAGATGATAAAGTAAATCAAACATACCAGTAACAAACCATCCTGCAGCTCTGCAATGTTCTGGCGCAATACATGGCCTTCATTGTGATAGTAGGGTCCTTCTGTAACCTCAGGAGCGAGAACACATGTATTATTCTGGATGTGCGTATCGGATATCGGGGTACAGTTCATCAGTGTATCGTCGTCATTAGCTTGGGCATGTGATGACCCTCAATATCAGCGTATCTGTCGGCAGAGAACAACTCCTGCTGTCCTGGAAGATTCGGTATGCCTGCGAGAGCGCGCTGAGCCCATAATCGTTTTCGAGAGGCTGTGAACGATTCAACTGCTGGCGCGCACTAGCATATCCTATTAGTGAAATGAACCTAACGAATAGAAACAAGGAGAGCTCGTACATGATAAGCAGCAGCTTGTAAAGCGCGCTGCACCTCTATCTCGTGCTCTGTCTTTGGAGAGTTGTGTGCCAACGACTGATGAATGCACAAAAGTGCGAGGTAGAACAGGCCGATCATGGTAGACAGACGATGCGAGGCAATGCGATGGCGCGGCCCTTGAAGTACAGGTTTAAGTAACGTTCATGGACTCGCCGTGCGCGACGCTCATGGGTTCACATGAGAATCTTGCGAATGTCTAAAAGGGTGTGAAGAAGACCCGTCCGGTAGGACCGCACAGGGCACGTACATGCTCCGGATCAATATTTAACCTTATTGATCATCATTCTATGTAGGCCACTGGCCAGGCGCCACAGGACTCACCTCGCTATGTCCTTGAATAGTATCCATTTGCAAAGGACCTCCTCGAATATCACCAAGAAATTTTGATTCTTTAGTTTTCGAATGTGAATATAATTTGGATACTAAATACTACCAAGTCCATAAATTGATTGAATATTAATCAGTACTCAATCTTTGTCGACAATAGTAGAAGCGCGCAGATCATTAATATAGAGATCCTCGGTATCAACTTGCGCTACCCACAACTGCCACGCTCGCCCCAAGCTAGACCGACATGAGCTTTGTGCATGTAAAACATGGGAACGCACTCACAGTGAAGCACTTTCAGTCGTAGTTGCACCATCCATCGCCTCTCTTGCCGTAAGCCCTACGTCCTTTCCCAACATCCTAGCCTGGAATTGTACTTTCGCGTCCTGCAGCGTATAAAACGCCCTAAAGACCGCATCGCGCACGGAGGATCCACGTACGGCCATTCCATGCCCTTTCATCAGAACGACCTGTGTAGAATTCTAGAATGAGTCTAGTCTTTCAATTGTGGGATGATTTTATCGTACGCCGCTATCTGTTGAAAACGAGCCAGCTAGGGCATCGCCCAAGGCTTCTGTACGGATTAGCATATCGTGAAGTTGATCCTCGGGAAGTATACTTGTCGGCAGTTTTCCGGTGTCGAATATGGGTGTTCCTTTTGTGCCAATCGATCCTGCCTTGAATGGTGCAAGATATATGAAGGGCGGTGAATATATCATTAAATATTGCGCGAAGATAGAAAATGACCTACTGTGTGCATTTGTGCTGTAAGAGGTATGCCTGCCGCCGCAAATGGGAGAATATCTGTTGTGTGACTATGGACAACACCTTGCACATCGGGGAATGCTTGATAGATCTGAGTAATAGTGAAGATGTTAGAACATATTCTGACCAATTTAAACGGGCTACAAAACTACCTGAGAATGAATGAAGCGCTCTGCAAAGCCAGCTGGGACATTAGCGCCCGTAACGGAAGTGTTAAAAGTCAAGGATAATGCCGTTGCATTGTTGATATCGTAGCTGGTGGAAAATATAACAGCAATAAGACAATTAATTGGCCAATGCCTTCTGAATTACATACGTGATGATTGATTGAGAAGTTGCAAGCGCTGGTGCCAGAGAGAATGACCTGTATCGCTTTAAACTTCAGCTACCGAAAGCAAATTGGCCATTTTCATACTCACATAAAGAATTCGCTCGTGTTATCGGGGTTTCGTACGGATACATGTCCAAAGGCGTCAACAATATCTAAGAAATGCAGAATATCTGGGGTCCAATTGAGCGCACACGGCCATCAGTCTCAAGCCCGAATAAAGAATCAAACTAGCGAACGTACGCCCCGCATCCAAAAGGTCTGTTGTGGCGCTCAGGACTGCTGGAGAGACGCTCTTCGCCGCCTTAGAAATTGCGAATGCGCCGGTCCATGTGTATGCAAATGCGAGCCCGCACAAAATTCGGGAGATGTGCATTTCAAGTTCGGGAGGAGGCGCGGAGGAGGCGTTCGACGTCGCCCACTGCTGAGTTTTATGTATTTTTGAGACTGCGCTATTTCGTTAATTTCCCGTGGGATGCGACTCAGAATATAGGCGTTCCAGAAGCGATTGTGTCCAACTTCTTCCAAACTACGTCTCTGCAGGACGGAAATCGCAGCAAAAGCAATTCATAGACTTGGTCACCTGTGCACTGATCTTGACTATAAGTTGAAGAAGCCACATATGATCTATCACAGAATCGCGCATAAATAGCACGCTCCGTATTTTTGGATGAAGCGGATATTGCGGGCCTCCCTATCCAAATCAGCAGCTTTTCAGAAAGGTACTACTTGGGTACTACTTGCAATAGCTCAGTAATCGATTGACTGACCAAGGTTGGAAGACTTCACGCATTTACACGCTAGTGGGGCTCGTCTACCTCTGGATTGGTGATGATTTGTTGGACTAACAATACAGATGAGAATTCTCCCACAAGACTTACCGAAACGCAGCAGTCGTGTTTATTCTTGAACAGCTGAGAGTTATCTTGGCACGAATACCACATCTGGGTCTGTTGACAATGAGGTTGATCATTATTGAGAGAACTTAGCTGCGAGTACATCTGGGATTTCAGGATTGGGAAATATCAAGTCAACCATAACTCATCTTCATCAGCTCTTCCTGAAATTCTTGATTTCGTTATTGGTCGTTCTCGATGTGCCCGGCCTTTTTCCATTGATTCCACTCCAAGACGCGTACTGCACGGGCCGTTCTTCACCCGTTCTTAATGCAATTATTGTCGTCCGTGAGAAGGATCACCAGAGGTATTTTTGCTTCAACCATGGATGATCAGTCTGCGGGGATAGTTTCGAGGGGCGAAGAGGGTAGGGAAAAGTTGTCTTTTGTACAAGAAATGACACAGAGAGGAAGATGTGGAGAGGACAAGGGCGGCGTCGGCCAATGCACGAGGGTAAGTAATCGTAAATTTGTCTCCAGCATGGAATCATTCTTATGAAGTGTACATGCATCATCTAAAGACGACACTCTTTCAGTTCCACCTTGGAGAAACTTACTAGCTATATAGTTCGATTTGGGTGGGACATCAATCCAACCATATCGCATGGCTCGCTCCTTGTATTCTCTTCTCTTGCGAATTCATAGATGCTTCGTCGGTATTTGAGGGCCACTCCGCCACGACATTGACACCGCCATTGCCCCATCCATTCCACTCCAAAACGCGTACTGCACCCGTCCCGAGGCAGACGCAGTCTCGTCGTCGTCATCGGTGAGAAGAATCCACAATCCATCACCGGATGAGTCTTTGGTCGAGATATCGATTGCGTTGGCTTTACCGCCCGACGTAGGCGTCTGATATCGTTCGGCGTCGGTGGGATGGGATGTGAAACGCCCTTCTTCGTCGAGGGGGAATATACTAAGCCACCCTCGTGTGTCAGATGTCGCTCCGCGTGTGGTAGCAATTAGTACTTTCGGGTTTGGACTGGCCGAAGTCGAGGGAGAGAGCATGAGGGTGTCGCCGCGAAAAGAGTGGGACAGGTCCGAGGGGCTCGTCAGGTCATTTGGTAGAAGAGAGCGAGAGTGAATGTATTCAAGCGTTGTTGGCAGGATTTGATATGCGTCCACATAATTCGCTAGAATAACAAGGACTCAGCCTTTGATAATTTTGGGAGCATGTTCTGACGAACAATGTTCAGTTACACAATATAGTACCTTGCCATTGGGATGGATTTTGACATGGCGAGGACCGTCGTTCGCATTTGTTCCACGTGGCGAAACAACGGAAGAAACATGCGTTAGAAGACCATTCGCTGATCGAAGGTACACCTCGATGGAGTGGGTGCCTAGTACAGGTACAAATGCTTGTTCACCAGATGGTGTGAATTCGATACCATGGGACCCATATCGCTATAAGTGATGTCTTCAGCGTTACAGTATAGTTATTATGACTTCATTGAACAGACCAATGCTTTCCTAGTCTTGTCCGCTTTCTCTAGTTCGCCATCTGATACAAAAATATTTCTTGGATCTTTTCCTCTAGTTGCCCTGTGTTCGGGTTAATTAGGTGTGTTTCACCCGTGGGTCCGCCGGTCGAATAAGCATATTTATAAGGCGGAGGAATTGTGATGTACGATGAAGTAGCCGCTGGAAATGCTTGAAAAGAAGAAATTTGTATAAATGACTTCATGAACTCACTGATTGGGACAGTGTTGATGTGGGTGACCCTCCATGGATCCGAGCGCTCTACATTCCAACTCGAAAGGGAAGGTGGGAGCGCCCAGCTAGTGGTATATATGTGGTCTTTGTGTTGGCTGGCTGCCAGATACTGATGGGGTCCATACGCAGGTACCGTTTGCAAGCAAGATATTGATCGGTCAGAGGGAGAAAAGGCTAGCAGAAATAGAGATAGAGATCGAAATGAGCCCGATAAGATATGACGAATAGGAGCAGGATCCGTGTTATTTCCCCAGGAAGTACTTGTATGCCCAAGGTCTAGAACGTTTTGGATGTCCATAGCAGTTTATTAGCAGGTCAGAGTCGAAGCCAGCAATTTGAGGCACTGATTCGGGAAAGCGTCGGAGTCGGGCTGATTGATGATGCTGGGTAGTAGTAGTTGGCCTTTTCTTGGTCCGTCTAGTATCTCACTTGGAACTAGAATACGTCAGGAATTAGGCCAGGATGGGTATTGTACGCAGATCAGCTAGCTGAAGCTGCATCAACTGAGCATGAACGAAGCCGAGCCCCTGTATAATGCATTGAATCGGAGATCAAATAGCAACTGATGTGGCTTGGTCCTATGAGTCGATATTCGATACCTGTTAACGCTACTAACGAAGTACTGCCTGGCGAAAAAGACATATTGCGAACTGCGTTTACGAGACCTCAGCTCATGGCCTCGGGCGTTAACATTCAAATTCATCCTGCAAGGAATACGGATCTCTGACCCACCAAGACTCAATGCGGAAGTTGCCGAGTTACTGGTTCCCGGACTCCCTATCTCTCCCGACCTTCCATCGCCCCCATCTCAATTGGACTCGAACGAAGTTAAGGCCACTAATCTGACCTAAAGTTAACTGCTTTGTGACAAGGTACTAGAAGAACTCGGTTCACATTGCTCGAGTGAGTCCCGGTTTATCACTGTAACCCTCATCGATTTACGATATTCTGTTGGGCTCCTCATTGTCTGCCTTGACATTACCTTTTTTGTCGAAGAAACCTCTCAATAGATCAGCAGAACCACGATTATGCCTGCTTCTGTCGGGATCGATATGGATTTCACTTACGATGATCTTCCGCCAGAACTTGTGGATCATATTCTCCGATATGCGTGCATCCTGTCGCCCTCGTTCTGTCTTGTTTTGAGCCAGACATCTTCTTGGGCCCGTAAACTTGCGCTGCCATACCTCTACTCAACGATGATTCTCAAGGACGTGCGGACAACCAAGCTCGTCTGGGAGAATATGGTCAAGCGTCCAATTGATGATCAAGCTCTAGGTTATCATGTTCGAAGTGTCTGGACTAAATTCGTATGCGAGAAGTTTCTGGATATATTTCGCAGATGTGATCAACTATCCAAACTGGCTCTGAGGGAACAGGATTTTCGCTTCATTATATACCTTTCTTCCGTTCAACTCCCCACTTCGGAACTATACATCTCGGAACAAACCATCTCTTGTAAACCAGATATACATCTCCTCATATTCAGCGCCAGAAATGGAAGCTGGTCCTTTCCACCCCCCGACGCCATGCTCGGACTGCCCGTTTCACCTTTCTATAGTAAGATTACCCATCTGCGACTTGGACAGATGGGGCCATACGAATATAGAAACCTGGCTCATTTGACCCGTCTTTCCCATATTGCGTTCCCTTATCACCTCCCCCGAGAGCAATTTCTACCAAACCTCCTCGCGTGTTTGATCTTCCATCAATGACATCCCTTGTTGTGGTGCTGCTGACAGACAAACTGTCCGAAGAGGAGCGCTTCACGCTCTAAAGTGGGTTGTCGATATGCGCAAAAAGAGCCATCGAGTGTCGGCCGTTCTTTCAAAACTGGATGATCTACAAATGGAATGGGAAGAAGAAGCGCGATATGGACTGAGTATCTGGGAAAAGCCGATTTATTCACGCAATCTTTTTTCGTGGTAAGTTCCAACTTTGAAATATTTCTGCGAGTAAACTTATTTTTTTTAGCGCGGTCTAGACATCCCTCTGCATTATCTACAACTGCTTGTTGGGTTCTTCCACAGTTCGCACCCCTAAAGGTACACTTGAAATTTTTATTGCTTCTGTTCAATTTCCGTTAGCGATGAGGAATTGCTTGTATATCATTTTCTGAAATCACTCTTTAGCTGCGGTCTTCTTCAGCTCGTCAATTGACAATGTGTGCCGTAACATCAAGCTCCAAAAGGGCGGCGCCATGGTCCTTCAGATCCTGATCGTATGGAACGACTGCGTGCGAGTAGCATGACCTTGTCCCCTCGCTTAAGCGCAGCCAGGGTCGGTTCGCGGCCTATACTATTCCCTTCAGATTAATGCAGTTCAGGCGAATCACTGGCGCTAAGCCTTTTATGACAAGGGCGCTTAATTAGACCGTACCAAAGACAAGTTCAGATCCCGTGCGATTTGGCTTTAAGTTGTATATAGCTACTTTGGGGAATATTCCACTTCTTTCCAAGCTATGGACATGATTTCATGGTGAAATCACTGATAATCCATTCGAGGCGGTTACTGATATCAGGATTGGATGAAGATCGGTGTGAGAAGCGTAAATTAGAACAGAACATCTATCTCGTATAATTGATTCCATACACCCTATAAATGTAATCAGATCTTCGACTATATCCTTCTCCTTCAACCTGCAGTAAAACGCGAGGCAGCATAGATAATCCAATCGGATCGTTGGTTTCTCGCTACAATGATCATGATAGGTTGCATCCGTGTGTCGCCATTTTATATAAAACAAAGAAGGCGACGGAAAGATGGATCTCATGACCTTCGTATGCTACTTCGGTGCTACTGTATGAAACTTCTCCACGACAAGCAAGACCCGGAAATGAGATAACCATTTACATACTTAACTATAGTTAGACAGCGACTTTGTCCCCAATTTGTTGTCCCTTGCATTTTTCGGACCACAGGCAGTAGCTTGCGTTTGCCAGCATAGCTCAATGTACTGTATAAAATCCAAAGAAGTTCTGTTTCGGGAATGAGTATGAACATAGTAAAGCAATACTTTATGTGATGCATCGTCCTTGGTTTTGTACACCTACTGCGATCCATGGTTACACTAAGGTGAACCCATAAATCGTGATGACATCATGGATCGACGGTCCTAAAATAGAAATCTGCCGCCACCTCCGAATCCGACGTGCGCCTCCTTATTGGAGGCGGGCTCGGGCGGAGTCCAGATGATGCCGAGAGCGTCATTGCGGATTGACATCATCTGGCCTCTTCCGCAGCGTCAAAACCTCTTTATAAGACCCCTTTCTTCAACTACCTCTCTTTCTTCTACAATTCAATCCACAACCATGTCTAACAACGTCAACAACGTTAAATCTGAACTCTCTGAGTCACCAAGGGTGTGCCACCAACTTTGGGGCCAATAGTGGCAGGCAAGGCTCGTCTCAATCGCAAGAGCCTACGTACTCCATCCAACCTCACCCTGCTGTATGTGTTTATTTCTCCTTTCCGCATCTTCAATTACGAGCTGACCTGCGGCCTTAGAAAAGCAATGACCCCGCCGACCTTCAACCCAGTGGTGGGTTGCGACAGGGTGGTCCCATGGACGCCTTCCATGCGCGCGTCCATATGTCCGAGCGAGCAGATCAAGAATAGCATGCCCGCCCTCTGGTACGCTTAATGGATGATGGTCTTATCGTGTTTGGGATCTTTTGACTGTCTTCAAACAGAGCCACGAAGAGTTGCAAGCGCAAAAAGCATCTCTCAATCAAGATCACTACCGACCTTGAAGCGGTACCAAGGAAAATATCGCCTGGAATCTGGGAATATTATATGATCTCATTTCGGTCCTTGCATTGCTTCTGATTGCTGATTATCATGAACTTCCGTATAGCACCGAGAGTTATTATTGTCAATACACTTCCCTGCGTAGCATACATCGTAATAATACCGTTATCGTCTGTATTTCTAAATTTTAGCTAGCCAACTACCTTCATTGTATGTAAATTCACGAACATTCCGCCTGCCGTAGCTCGTTAGATGAAGGTATTGGAAGGTATACTGGTGTGCAAGTGATGGATTGTTGGACATAATCTTAATATCATCATTCCAAAGAGGAGGACAAAAAGACTTACCAAGATGCACCTCTAATTAACCTTTAATGAAAATTTCTTCCCGTCTTATGACAGTATCGTTCGATAATCTTCGATAAACTGCTGGCGAATATTGTGTGCGTTATTTTTGGGCTGGTGAACTTGATGCATTCTCTACAACTTGAACGTTAGATGACGACATGTAAAATAGACGAAAAACAGAACATCTTCATTTGTACCCATGCTATGCAGCATGTTATATTGCTGTACCATATAATGACTGTTTGTTACTTGCAATTGCTATGCTTTCCTGAGATCGCGGCGGTGTTGTTGCACTGATTGCACCGCTGTGGCCACCGTGGTCAACTTCAATGTCGGAGATTGCCGTGATGCGGCTTGAGCGTTGCTATCTTAAAACAGGACTCCACTTGAGGACCATCACCGTTGAGCACCCCCACAATACTCACATCCCACTCTCCTCTAGTATCGTACTATAATGGATCAACTGGTGAGGACGCTGTGTCCCTTTCTTTGCAGACCTAAAGCGCGATATTGACACAAATTTTTGCATTCTAGTCTGAAGGTGAATAGTCTCCCTGCACCATTCGAGTCGTGGTTCTAGGGTCCAATGCTGATTGACGCCATCCGCGACCCTCTTCTTACCTTCCGCTGCCCTCAGAGCAAATCGCCGGTACGTGGCGTCTCATCGCTCTTGATCAGGCCATACAAAGCCATCTGCGAGATACGCCAGCGCTAACGGGTGCCCCTTTCTGATTAGAGTTCAAGGAGGCGTTCTCATTGTTTGATAAGGGTGAGCACCTCCCTTCCGGCGCATAAATCCACAAGGCATTCATCTCATCTTACCCACCCGTAGATGGCGATGGCACAATCACCACCAAGGAGCTCGGAACCGTCATGCGCTCACTTGGCCAAAACCCGACGGAGGCGGAGCTGCAGGACATGATCAACGAGGTCGACGCGGATGGAAACGGCACGATTGACTTCCCCGAGTTCCTGACGATGATGGCGCGTAAAATGCGCGACACTGATAGCGAAGAGGAAATCAAGGAGGCGTTCAAGGTGTTCGATAAGGATGGAAACGGCTTCATCAGTGCTGCGGAGCTACGACACGTTATGACTAATCTCGGTGCGCGCCTTTACTGCTCTGCATATCGGAATACAAAGGAATTGAGACCAAATGTCTTCCTACGTAGGCGAGAAGTTGACGGACAGCGAGGTCGACGAGATGATCCGCGAAGCAGACATTGACGGTGATGGCCAAATCAATTATGATGGTACGCCTTTGTTTTCAGTTCCTTGAAAGCATAGCTCTGACCTACTGTTGGAATACAGAATTCGTGAAGGTCCGTTGTCATTGCGCTTTTCGTTATCCTGACGCTCACTTTTAACTAACCGCTCACTATTGTAGATGATGTTGTCAAAGTAATGCTCTAATCCTGTAGTTTAGTTCATCGTAGTTCTCTCTAAATCTGGACTATTGCCTGGACTTGCCTGCAGCACAATTAAATCAAATGCTCGTCTTCTGTAAGGGCCTGTAATACTAGTCCTCTCTATACCTCTTCCCAGGAAGCAATAAACAATGATTGGCGATATCTTCCATTTCATCTCGCTAATCAAACACCCATCTCATCAGATCTCATCCTATCTCATCTCGTAAGGTCAACGACTTGGCGAATGCTCGGGAGTCGCGATATGTGCTAAAACCTGGCTAAAACTATGAGATGAGACTATTTATTAGTTTTCAATATTTAAAAATCTATCAAACAAGTCCAAAACGCCGTGGACGTGAGTAAGTAGAGGACAAAAAGAAATGCCCGCTGGCTGGTTTGAACAACCGACCTCACCATATCACCAGAGGCTTATACGAGTGGCGCGCTCTACCACTGAGCTAAGCGGGCTATGTAAGTCGTTTACTTTAGATATTCAAACCTGCCAGTAGACGATGAATTTACATGACAAGAAACAGCGCAGGCGTCGGGAAGTCCGTTGCACTCAGGCTTTGATTTGAACCACGCCCACGTTTCGTTCTCTTCCCCCCGCTGCCTGTGTAGAACGCAACAGTATACTCAACAAGTATAAGCAAAAAACTTGCTCGTCTGTTGTAGTCCTCAGAGGACTCTGTTCCCAAAGAACGCGCCCCACCGCTCAAGTTGCGCAAGACAATCCAAACCTTCGCTCTCATCCAAATAATTGTTCAGCCACTCCGCTCTCATGTTGCTCTCATGTTTTCCGTTTGCATCTAGCATTATTTATACCTTCGATGTGCCCTGGACTGAAATTTTACAAGTCGCGATGCGAACGGGCTACCTTTGTTCGCACGTCCACTCTCCTCTCCGGAACAGCTGTACTTAAAAAACTTCCAACTTTGAAGGCTCGGAGGTCTCAGCTCGGTGACACTTTGGCAGCGTGAAGGTAAATATATTAGGCCTTTGCTACATATCTTGTATTTACAATGATTGCGCCAACAGATGTCGATATCAACCTCTGAGGCAGAACTGAGCGATTGTCGGCATACTCGCAATATGATTGCTTTGAACCCCAACAGAATATAGGCATCCCGTCTAAACGTATCCAGTGAGTTACCAACTAATCTGCTATAGATCCAGTTCTCTTACGGATTCTCTTCGGGTGCGCCCAGAGACGACAACCTTGATCATGATATGACGCCGAACTTCAGAATCAATGTCATTCCTTGTGCTCAGGTAACGCTGGGGCCGTTATCACTGAAGCTCAAAAAATTATGAATATCTAATGACGTGGAATAGCGTGGAATGCGTGCCTGAATTTCAATCAGTCTCCCCTTCTTTGTTCCGCTATCTCTCTATGCTTGTCTAGACAATACAACTGGGTGGCATTGCATGCACCGCGACTCTACTGCTGTGTAATGGCATTTACCACTGGCACTACAAGTTTTCTAGGGAACACTTTGGACGAGGCCCTCGCTTTTGAGTCTATTTTTGCGACAGCTGGCATGGTATGATTCTTCTTCTGTTCTGACCATTTTGTTGATTCCCTCCGATTCTGATGAGGTGGACACATATTGTTATACGGTTGGATTCCTATATCCTCGCAAGTCGCGATGTAAGCGCCGGGTCACGCTTGTTCGCACCATTCCACATCTCCTCCTAGTGACTCACAAGAGCTATTTTTTGGAATTGTTAACTGACAGTGGTCATTATGGAGGGGGCGACGCCGCATAGCTTGTAGCGAGCCTCGACTTTGTCAAGAGTGCTCCAGGTAAATATTGAATCTAGATACTACATCTGTACCGTACTTGAACACCAGTAATTGCGCCTAAAGATATCATTATTAATTGTTGCCACTTGGGGGCATAGGCAGCGGGGCACGGAGGCACGGACACTTCTTTATGTTGAATACACATATCCAACGCATCACCTTGGGATCACCGACGAATTCTGAGCTCTACGGCGCCTACAGACACAACTTGCCTTCCTCTGCAGATTCTCTCATGGATTCTAAGTATTCGGGTGCGCTCGACGTCAGGTTTGATGATGATGAGATGATCGCCGAAAGCTTCTGCTTCCAATATTTCAAAGCCGGTCCTCGTATGGTTGTTAACAAAGTTTCGTACTTATTTAAGTAACACTCCCATTGACACCGTGGAGCGTTGCAATTGTCACTTAAGCTCGGAGTCAAAAGATATATAAATGTCTGGCGCAACCTTGGAATTCTATTTCCCACTTATTTGCTCCGCTGTTTCCTTGCAGTTGTCTCCACAAGACAGCTGAGCGGCGTGGCTCGTACCACGACTCTTCTGGCTGCGGAATGTCGTTTACCACTGGCGCCGGCGGCGATATAGCAGGGGCCTTGGGAAACATTTTGGACGAGGCGCTCGCTTTCGTGGCCATTTTCTCGACATCTGCCATGGTATGAACTTCTTTTGTTCAGGCTATCCTTGTTCTAAACTCAGATCATTCGATAAGGTGGAAACGTTGCTATATGGTTAGATTCCTTTTTTTCTTCTATTACTTCTACTACTATGGAATAATTGATCTGCATCTCAGGAATACATTTGATCCTCTTCTGCATCTGCATATTCCTATTGTTGCGAAATAGGCGCTTGACGCAATGGTTCATATCCATATCCGCTGTGGTTATGTTCGTCCTTTCGACAGCGGACATCGCCATCACATTCCGTGTAATTTCGTATGTTGTGCCCAGACTTGCCGATCCAAAAATTGCAGGGATAACAACGAAGCTGATCCATGCAAAAACCGCGATTTTTGTGGCTGATAAGTGAGTTCATCGGCCTTTAATTGTACTTTTCGAGATCCTTCAAGGTCTAAACTTTTCATTAGCTTCGTGGCTGAATTAATTTTGGTCAGTTCCTCCGTATGAGTTGTGGAAAACTTATAGTTACATCTGAACCCCGTTTTCAGCTGTATCGTTGCTATATGATTTGGGGTCGCTCAAAATACATTCTCGCCGGATGTTCACTCTTGGTTGTGGCTGATACAAGTACGTCCAAGAGTCTCCATTTATCAAATATCTGCCTAAATTCATAAATGCCAGTTTGGGGATTTCTTGGGGTGGGCCCGGCGCTTGGAATCCTAACCCCAGAACCGAACCGATTCATTCCAGTATATATTTGGAGCATTCTTGCTATCAACATTGTCTTGACGCTCATCGCAGGTAGGAATTATACCTCCTCTAACTCCTGTGGATTTTCGTCTTACCTTTTATACCCATTGTCCTAGTCTGCAGGATATTCTGGATTTCCAGAATAGCTAAACGATTAGTTGGACAGAAACAAATCAGCGTTTACCATACAGCCATTGCTATATTGTAAGTTGAACAGCCACAACTACCCATAGCTTGTTAATCAATAATGGGCAGAGTGGAGTCGAGCTTGATATACTCGATTTGTATTTTATTCTACGTTCTATTACCTTTCTCAAATCCGTATAGAGTAAGTTCTCAATTATTCCTTCTGATTTATCAGCACGACTGACTCATTAACAGGTTACTATAGTTTTAATGGCAATGCGTGTCGTGGTAAGCTTCAGAGCAAGCTCCTTTTCACCAAATCTAATGATACCGAACACGATATGTTACCAGGCAATTATGCCTACACTGTTAATCGTCCAAGTGGGATTGGGAGCCGTTGTAAAGGAGATTGACTTAACCACCCCCATGACATCAAGGTTTGAAGTACGCCCGAACTCCGTCGTGCTCAGCACAATAGGGAGCTTGATGCTTCATGCAAACCAGCACCCGGAAACAATATTCCGAAACAGTCCTCATGATGAAGAGGCAGCAGGCTCGAGTCAGACAATCGAGCTCATTGATGTCAGCAAATCGAAAACAGCAACATTTGAAGATAGACGCCCAAGAACAGTTGATTACGCCAATCATGCTGCAACACATTGATCATTGTAATTGTATTCATGACCTAATTTTAATTGTTTAAATTCTACATAGTAATTTGAGTTCCTTTGTGTTAAGACATTGACTTTCCAATATTAGTCTCTCTTGAGCGTTAGACAACTTAAGTTCGAAAAAAGAGGTGAGACTGGTGAGTGTGTTGAATGATTTGTCTTTTCTATACTTGCCTCAAAACTTAGCAAACCTTATGCCTCCATTATTCGGATTGGGGTGTAAGATGAAGTCCAGTGAAAAATCTGAGAGGTCTATGCTCAACTTCAGCCGGGAGCCCTCACCGGCTCACCCAGATTCTAGTGCAAACCTAATCCGCCAAAATTTGCGATACTTGTCGGAATCAGGACGTTCGCGGGATATTTTCAGGGCCACTCAGCCCAGCGACCTTCCCATAACGCAAATCCTCTGATGGAGAAGTGGCCCACAGTTACTAGAGAGACCAATTGATCATGACCTGGCATGGCAGCCCTGAGGCTTCGCCTATGTATTGAGTGGCATTGGAGCGGCATAAACGCCACGGAAAATTTCCATTCACTTGAAAAATCATTTATTTACAGGATCTTGCATGAAAGCATTCATAGTTGATCCATAGCTCATTTCGTACGCGTTTGGTTGACCGCAATGCAGCTAATCTACATTAGCAACTCAATAGCAACTATTGGAATTGCGCCACGAAATTTCGCCCATGATACAAAACCGCCGTGTAAAATGCGCGAACGAGAAAAGGTATATCGACAGCCGGGCTTGATATATACATTGCTGGAGCCTGGCTGAAGGCTGACATTTCTTCTGGAAACAGCCCATTTTGAACAAGTATCATGATCGTTCCGATGCAGGGCCAATGATACTTGTTCAAAGTATACTGTTTCCGAGCCATTTCCACACGAAACAGTGATTACCTCCAGCAATGATAATGAACTGACCTTTCTCTTTCCTCCAAGCGTGTCATTTCGCCTTTGCAATAATGGAATCGCGTGGACGATGACTACGACTTCGCGCGTCGTCATCCGACGCGCTCCAGCTAACCCCCTCAGCCAGGAGTTCCCCTTGTCGGAGAGCGACCTGCCGCCTATATTGGCAGCCTTTTTGGTGAGCGTACCCTTTCTCAGTTGTTATGATGATTAATTGGTATGACTGGTATATCACGCATGTGTTTAGGTAGAATCTCTTCTTTATGGTACGCACCTATCAGCAATCAGAATCAAACATTATGTGAACACCAATCCACTGGATGTCTATGCGTAGGCGTACATGCAATCCTCTTCCTCATCTGCATGCGCATCCTTCTCGGCCGTCGGAGAAGCGTGATGAAGACAGCGATGTTGATCGCTGTGGTAGTGATGTTCGGACTTGCGACGGGAGATGTCGCCGTTTCGTGGCACATTATCCTTGGGCGGACCTCGATTCTCTACACAGGGACGACGACGAAGCTTCAGCACGCGATACGACCCAAATTAGCGATACATTTTATTAACAAGTCAGTCCTGTCCTGTCCTCTTATGTTCATTGAATATTGGGAAATATTAAAAGTATGGGCCCGTACTGGATTTAGCGCCATTGCAGATTGTTTGCTGGTATGGCATTCATCCTCATACATACATTGGCCACGAAGATGCTAATCCCAGAGTTGAAAACAGCTTACCCGGTGTTATGTTGTGTTGGGAAACCGAACGATTGTATTGTATGTTGGAGGATTTGGATTGATTGTTGAGACTTGTACGTTGAACTTCTTTCTTGAACCCAAGCTGCATCAAAGAAATATTGACGCATCCTCATTAGTGTGCGGTATCATAACGGGGGCAGTGCCTGAAATACCGGACCTCATTGCAGCCTATTTCTCAATCGTTCTGGGGTTCAATTTCGTCCTAACTGCTGTGACTGGTGCGCACTCCTTTAGGGATATTGTTCACAACTTGAACTTGTTTTGATTGGCGGCTGCAGCTATCAGAATAATGTGGATCGCCAAAGAAGTAAAGAAAGCATTGGGTCCCCAAATGGCTTCGAACTATCATTTTTCTGTGGGTGTTCTGTAAGTAGCCATTCGTTTTCAAATATTGTTGGAGTGCTTACAATTGCTCTCAGAGTGGAATCCGGAATGATTTACACTAGCTCGATGTTGCTCCTAATTATTTTTGGGAAATCGATATATCTCGTAAGTTCGTTCCTATTTGTTGGGTTATAGTAAGCACCATATGAACAGTAATATCTCCTTTGAAGGTATTAGCAGCAGCCATAAACCTCCGCGTGGTCGTATGTCCTCTATCACATTCTAACTATGTTAAAATACTAACGGGTCGCATAGGGTATCGTGCCGATCCTAATCATCGTGCAAATAGCAACGGGTCAGGCAATGGAAGACGTCAAGACAACGGTGACAAGGCAGGAAGGAGGGACACAGCAAATTGTTCTGGACACCATGTTTAGCGAAGGATACGAAGCGGAAGTAGGAGGCAATCACGAACCATTTACTAGAGAAGATGAGGAGACGGGACACAGAGGGATTCCATAGGGCTCAGTGCGGCAACGTCTAAATCTTAAGCTAGCAATAATGTATGATACCCTAGATGTGCTATATACGCTTCGCGCTCTTGATAGAATCTGAGTGAGCAAATAGTCATATACTCTAGCTTACTCGTTGTTATGTTGTATGGGGAGACTTGAAAGTTTGTATTATATATTGGAGGACTCGGCCTGATTGTTGGAACGTGTGTGTCGTTCCTTGCATCTGAATCCCTCATGTCTCGGGGGAAAAAATTGCGATTAAATCAGTATGTGGTATCATATCCGCACCAGCGCCTGAAATACCATACCTCGTTTCTGCCTAGATCTTCAGCATCCTGGGGTTAATTCTGACTGCGATGACAGATATGCCCTTCTTTGGTTGTTCTTGTCAAAGCTCTTGCCTTGATTGACGAGGGCAGCTGGGAGAATAATATGGAAGAAATAGGGAAAGCGTTGGACCACATATGTTCGGTTATCATCTTCTGTGCGGATTCTGTAAGTAGTTTTTAAGGTGCTTAACTTGTCCAGGTGAAATCTAGCATGCTTTACACCGGCTCAACATTGCTGTTGGTTGCGTTTGTTGAATCGATATACTTACTGAACATTTTGCTCCTAGCTGTCAGACTGTTAGAAACTTCTCAACCTTGATCTCTCCCTTGAAGGTGGTGGCTGCGGTCATAATCCTCCGCGTTGTCCTATGTCCTCTGATGTCAAAATCCTAATAGGTCGAACAGCGTATCTTATCTTGCCAATCCTGATCATTGTGCAAATATCAATGGTCAGTTAATATGTTAAGACAGGAGCGATACAACTAATTGTTCTAGATACGATGGTCAGCGAGAGATATGATACGGAAGGAGTGGGCGATGGCGAACCATTTGGGATGATGCGATGAGCCAACATAGGACTTCGATAGGGCACAGTACAATATCTCAAGGTAGGCATGATGAGTAAGACCCCGAGATATACTTTCACGCTGGTGAAAGGACCCGACTGATTTATGCAGCAAAGGATATATCGAGGTCAATTCATTCCATGTTCGGACTGCTGAAAAGGAATTAACACGGATAGCGAAGGATACAGAGATAAATCGAGTGAGGTTGCTATGAGCTGAGAAGCTGCCCAATTTGTTTCTCCACTTCAGCCGACGAGAGGCCATCTAGTTCGGCATGTTTCTCAACGCCGCGTTCTAAAGGAACATAGTGTCATTAGTAGCGCAAATGCGTTGAACGGCCGTAGAGACTTACCAAATCTCGCAAACACGCGTGCAGGTGTTCCGGTCGCCTCTCTGATCATGACAGGGAGATCTGGGTTGTGCTTCTTGATTACTGGGTATTTCGAAACAACGAACGCCCTGTGCAGAGTGGTAATGGGATTGCATGAGTTATGATACGGATATGGCGCTTGTACTTCGGCTGACCTCGTCCCCGCCGATGCTGGACCTGTCTGCGAGAATAGAATGCGAATCTCTCGCACGGCCGGTGAAAACGCCTTTGTGAAGACAGACATTCTGAGTTGATAAATGGGAAGGACGCGGCGGGCGACAACCGGAAGGCCCAAAACGTTTATTACGTAAGCATTTACCACCTAATCTGTGTCAACAACCGCGTTTTCGAACCCACGCTTGTTCTCCGTCCACAACAACGAGCAATCCCCTCCGTCCGACGCACCCAACGACGCGCAGTCAATTCTCAGCCATGGACGACGAGAAACGGCAGCAAGACGACTGGGCAAACAGCCGCAAGAACAGGTTGCCCTCCTTTACAGAGGTGCTCTCGAGGAGAACAAGGCCTCCTGTTGATCTCTTTATGTTCTAGTGAGTGATGATCTCTTCGAAATCTATTGCAACAGACTTATGTCTATCAATCTAGTTTATTTCTGCAAAGGGAAGGCGCGGAAGACATCCTAGACTTTTGGTTGGACGTCCAACAGCACGAAAACCTCTGCCGGGCTTATTTCAAGGACGTTCGCAAATCCGGCCGCACTATCAAAGAAGACTGGCCGCAGTACTGGGAGTACGCTCGTAGACGGGGCTCCATCTACGGCACCGTTGTCGGGCTGAACCACGATGGCTTGGGCACAAAGAGGAGTACTGCAAGCACAGGAGAGATGCTATCGGAGCAGGACAAGCGCAACCTCGCTGCAGTGGGCGACGAGAAGGGCGTCGGACGTTCGACAAGCCCCCGGCCAGCAACAGGTCTTTCGGAGCATACGCGGGTAGCATCAGCTGAGCCTACAGACGCCGACCATGTGCCTCGTTCTTCCACCCCCTTCTCACTTTCAGGTCGCACGC
Organism: Pholiota molesta; assembly: GCA_014925825.1. Taxonomy (NCBI): domain Eukaryota; kingdom Fungi; phylum Basidiomycota; class Agaricomycetes; order Agaricales; family Strophariaceae; genus Pholiota; species Pholiota molesta. The sequence continues at coordinate 138,448 of JACGCK010000022.1, forward strand.
CCACCCTGTTCAACCTTCGACGGGCGTCTCGAGCGCCGACTGTCATCCCCCGCTCCTCTGCCATCACCCGCCTGGACTTATTGCCTCCGCCGAACGCATCTTCTACCGTTATCTTTCGCCAGCAGGCAACACTATCAACTCGCCCGAGAACCATGAAATCTACCTCCCACCTGCGCTGCGTATCCACAGCTTCCCGCTCAGCAGCTCGCAAGAGCCCAAGTCGCAGACGGAGCTCGCGCTCATGGCGCAGATCCCGGATATATTCCACGCGCAGAAGGAGTACTGCTTCCGAGCGATGGAACAAGACGCATTCCCTCGTTTCTTGCGTTCGAAGGCCTTCGGCAACCTGACACCAATATCCGCTCTTGTGCGTCTCATCCTGGGTCTCCTTATCTCTGGATTGGCCTCGCCGCGGCGTTTGCCCTTGTGTTCCTTGACGTCCACCCAAAGTCAAAGAGGTTCTTCGTGAGTGTGCCATCAATGTTAATGCGATGTACGCGTGCTAACCGTTGTCCTGTAATTAATTAGCTTTTCATCCCATTCTCGCTGGCTATCCTTTTCCTCGTGTCACATCAATATGAGCTCGATCCGATCCTTGTGTTTTTCGGCCAATCCGAAACACCCCCTTCCGCACACTCACCATCCGCGAGCCATATGTGAAGAAGCTCCTGTTGGGCCGGCCATTTGGGTTAGCGTGCTGGTTACGGTGTTTGTCGTTGCCTTGACGCTCCTGTTCTGGGCTGTACCTGGGCACCGCCTATAGAACCCGCCCGCCTGCTGCCAAGTAAGAAATCAAAACCAGTAGACGACATTAAGCAAGGACAAGTACACGGTATTATGTATTTTGTTGACATCTTCTTCCGGCCCCCCTTCTGCCTTCTCCTATTTATACTACACATACGCCAGTCGGCCGCAGTCGCCGAGAACGATTTCTTTTTTTGGTTCTCTTTTTTATGATCATGACCTCCCATACCATTTGTTCTACTTTAATACCTTTTTATCAGTGACCTTCTCTCTCTCCTACTTATTGTCGAATCATTGTTTTTGTTCTCCAGGCCTTTCATTTAGGATACCCCAGCCCACCCAATTTCGGTCATCGCAATCTAGTTTGCCATACCCCTTCCACCATTCCTTATCATCTCAATCTATCGTACCCTTTAAAATCTGTCTTCCATCCCCTCACATGTATCGTTTTACAAAATAGGATAAAACACCTTTCGAAGAGTTGGACAGTTAGGTATGGTACAGTATATTGACGAAACGGCAAATCTCTATAATGTTCGGTCCTGAGTTTCCTGAGAATAAACTATATCAGCGCAGGCGTCGAATAAACCCAGCGTTCATCCAGTATTTAATCCAGCGTTGAGCGTCGGTCTGCCCATGGCGGGCAGCGACTTCATCGTCGGGCTAACAGATTGTACTTTGGTCGTTGAGAACATCGCCAGTCCTCCAGTTTCAACATCTTCCTTCGCCTTCTGACGAAGAATCGCGTCCATTCCAGAGATAGAACGGAAGAAGTCGAGGAGTTTGATTGCAGGCTGGACAAGGTTGAATCAATTAGCGCCTAAAATCCAACACGAAAGACACACGGGGAAAAGGGAGACAAGGCTTACGATGTTTTCTAGGGACTCTGGTGACGAATCCTTAGCGTGGCTCTCCAGGGAAGATACCCAAGTACTGAAATCAACTACTGGAATTCTGGAAGGCGAAAGGCCCTCCTCGACTATGGCGTCGTTAATAGACGACAATATCGAATTCCATGCAATGGGTCGTGGATGCACGACATTGAGAGCGGCAGGCGCTTCGGTTGACCATGCCACATCCAGGATGGTCTGACAGACAGCATCCATCGGCAGCCATGAAGTAACCTAAAGCGAGGTAGGCGATACGTTAGAGGCCCTCAGACAATCTTTGGAGAGAAGAGAAACGTACCCCGGCACCAGACGGAAGAGCATTCATGAAAATGCTCGACTTGACAAGGATGGGCACCCAGTCTGACGTCGCCCAAGCTCCATTCGGCTGCCCTCCAGAGATTTGACCAATTCTGAACGACGTTGCTTTCAAGCCACTTTGCGCCAGAATCTGAATCAATACAGCAGTCAGCGACAGCCTAGAAAACGACAAATACAAATGAAAGCACTGACTCTTTCGGTGACGTATTTGCTTTCTCCGTAACCATTTCCTACAGCATAGCGAGCGTCTTTGAGGACCTCTTCTGGATACACGCCCTGGGATTGGTCCCAAGAGTAGGCGGAAGAGACAGACGACGTGAAGAGGAATTTGAGCGAAGCCGCATTACTGCTTGATCTGGCAAGGTCGATGAGGTTTCGCGTTCCTTGCACATTTGACTCAAATGACGATAGAGTGAGATTGAAGTCCAACCTCCATGCATTATGAATTATTGTTGTCACTGCGCTGCGAATCTACAGAAAATTGGTGAGAAATTGACCAGGATAAACCGCTAGCAAAACCTACTTCGTCATACACATTGTCGGAAAGTCCAAGGTTCTTTTGAAGTGCATCACCCTCCAAGAACACAAGGCGTTCACTCGCCAGCAATGAGGTATCGAGAGCCTTGTCCACAAAGCGCTCCGCTTGTCTTTCCTGTACCGACTTGGAGCCAGACGAGGGTCGGTTAAGCACATAGACTCTCTTTACTCTGGGATCACGCAACAGCGACTCTAAGAGCTGCGCACCAAGGTTACCTGTCGACCCAGTGAGCAATACCACAGCGTCATCCAATCGAGGGCCTGAGCGGCCATTCGCAGAGATAGGCGCAGAAAGTCCTGCGCTGTACTTGTCAATCATTGCTTCAATTATGTCCGTTTTGTTGGTGGTGAGGCAAAGTGTTCGGGATCAGTGACAGCGCCGGAGATAAAAGCCGCAAGCTTGTCGATGGAGGGGTTGTTGTAGATCGTTACTTGGTCGATCAGTTTGGCAGCTTTCTGTGTTTCCTTGGTATGCATTGCGCCAATGATACGTCGACGAAGGATGGTAGCGCTCAAACTAGATTGGAAAAAAAAATCAATAAAGATGCGATGAAAAACAAAAACAAGAACAAGAACAAAAGTTGAGACTTACCTGTCTATTCCTTGATCAAACAGATCAGCAGAGGTTGAGAACTTTCGACCCGAATGAATTTCCTCCACTTGGGATGTCAACCACGAAGCAACATCTTCGACACTCCACGATGGAGGGGGTATGACAGCGTCAGCCTTAGCTGCGCCTTCGACAATGGAATAGCTATTAACAAGAGCCAATAAGAATTTGAACATAGGAGGGCAAAGATACTCGGAGAGCTCACATTTCATCAATCTCTTTCTCATACTCAGCGACCGCCGCTTTCTTCATCACCGTCCCTTTCCCAGCTCGAGGAAGCGGCTTATCAGGGGACGCAATGAGAATCATCTCTTTAAAAATCCTACTGAACGCCGGCGCGACTTTATTGGCTTCCTCGACAATAGGCCAAAGTTTATTCCTAAGACCTGTGAGCGCCGTGGTGTCCTTGACGTCGATTGCAAAGGGAGGTTTGACTTCAATCAAGACACCTGCTTGATCACGCGAGCGCCCGAACATGACAACACCAGATACTCTATGAAGGAATGTTAGGAGGTTGTGATGTAGGAATGCAGAAATGACGAACAAAGGGCTGCTCATCATTACATCTCCATAGGTGCTGGGACCGTCTTCTCCCCAGACGTATGCACAATGACATCATCCTTGCGACCAACACTATGAAATTGAAGAGTATATTCATGGTTATTATGTTCCCAAAATTATCAAGAATGCGTCCTTACATTTTCCAGAAATAAGGTTTCGTAGGGTGTTGGACCCATATATCAGAAGTTGCATAGCCTTTCGTATCCGCAAGATTCTCAACAGCCACTTGATGTCTTTCGTTGGTCTGAAAATATTTCAGTCGATGTTATGAGCACAACGTCGTCAAAAAAACCCACCAAGAATTGTATCTCATAAGTTCCATCTCCTTGTGGGTCCCAGCGAATGTTAGTGATGTCCGAGAACCACATCCACTCCCAGTCCTTTTCATCGCCTTCTTTTCTAAAGAATCGCGATACTGCCCCAAACTCAGTTGCCCCATACGCAGGAGTGAGATATACACCAGCCTCCGTCATAAAATCGCCTTGTTTCGATGGTAATGCACCTCCGGAATAGGCCTGAAGAGCAACAGAGCCAAAATCAGTATTTGAACAGTCTTGAAAGCAAATAGAAGTCATACCACAAACTCTAGACTAGCCAATAAATCGACAGCTTTTTTGTCATGAGACCATATTTGAAGAAGGGTTGGTATAATAACCATGCAATTACACCCCGTACGCGCGGTGTGGTCCAGGATGTTATCAGGGCTGGGAATCATTGGGGTAGAAGTAGGCGTGGCGGCCACCGGGGGGTATAACCCAACAGGAGTCATGGAGTAGTGACTAACAATGATGTGCACATTGATACCCAAGGTATGGAACGCGGGCAATGCATGGCCAGCCATAGTCAGTGGCACCTTGTAGAATATGTTATCACTGACAGTCGCTTTTTGGAACACGATTAAATTCAAGTCCATGCAAAGCTGAAGTGCTAAAAGCTTACGAAGACTTGCCCAATGTACCATCGTCTTGAATGATTGAGGAATAGTCTTGGGAAATCCGGTGCTTCCTGAAGAATGAAGGTACAGAAGGACATCATCCAGAGGAGGGCGAGTTCCAGTCGGGTATTCTTCGAAAGGGTCTTCCAACGTTTCATGCCGAGTTTAGGAAATATATCAAACAGAGGTGGGACTTCGATGATTCTCAAGGGATATGTAGGATCTGAAGCTGCGAGTTCTGATTTGATCTGGTCGACAAGAGTTCCGAGAGTTTGGTAGGTTGTAAGCAGCGTATGCAAGATGTATCCTTCAAGAGCTTGATGATTGCTGCAGAGGTGTTACGTGGGGACATAGGGTAAGGCTAAACTCTTATCAACGTCAAGAATGATCCAGACAACAAAAGACACTCACAATAAATCCTGCCCTAGTAATTCCCAATGTCACCGCCTGGTAAAGGAGTGAATCTGAAAGGGCGACAAATGCCACAACTTCACGGTCTTCTCCGGCCCTCCCTGGCCTGATATAATGGGCAACTCGGTCTGCTGCTCGTCCGAATTCAAGGAAAGAGATCTTCGTAGGCTCTGGATGGCCTTCCTGTGAAAAGACATACGCAGTCTCATATGTGTTATGCTGCCTATGAAAGTCGACAACCTCCGGAAGAGTGACAGAGCAGTCGGTGGGGGGATAAACACAGTGAGGTCGATTGACTGGCATCGCGGGCGCGTAGATGGCGTATATACCGATTTCCAACCGTTTGGGTTATATACTAGGGCCTGCGCGGGTCTCCTCTAGAGATGCACTTGAAATACCGAAGAAGATCATCTGCCATGTGAGACAGAATTCCGGCTGATTCTGGATATGTTGATAAGGCGAAATTACTCATAGAACTTTATCTGGGGTACGTACCACCAGACAACATCATATGAGTTAAGCAGTTTGTGGAGAGATCATTGGAAATTTTGTTAATGTGTTCCATGACGAGCAAATCGGGATTACCTTGGATGATCCTTCCATTCTTTTCGTTAGATATACAGTAGGATTGACGGTCAAAGAAAGATTTTCAGATCGTCCAAAAGCAAATGAAGAGGCAGCGATGCATTGAAGACCGAGAAACATGAAATAGCATGGTACTGGGTTGATTGAGAGCGCAGAGTAGGACAAACAAGTCAACAGCTGCTGACTGTGTTCTATTAATAAAATCGCGCATATGTAGATCATCTAGTCGCATCATTCTTTCTCTTTCTTTCTCCAAAGATGAGATCGATGAGATTGCATGATGCACCGAAATTCATTGAACACAACAAACCCACCAACGTTTGAACACCCTGAGTCATTGAAAAGTACTTATGTATTTTAGTGATTACCGCGTGTCAAAAGACCGGCGTTGAACGTTGAATATTACGACCACTATTAAAATGGACATTCCTTCCCCAGAACCCTGTGTAGAAATTTACAAATCAAATAGATTGGACATAAAGATGACAAGCCAGAGCCTCATCTGTTGATAGTGATGGACGAGGAACCAAATCTACCTGGAGCCCGAGACCCTGTAGCCTTTCCTACCAAGTACACTAAAAATCTACACTACCCCTCACGCGCACCATTACATTGTTCTACATTTCATCGGAGCCCACTTCTCAAAAGACTACACCTTGTAACACCAGCATCTGATCAAGCAGAACTGTTGTACTTGGCCCAAACTCGCGAAGCCACAGGTCCCTTAGGACACTCGCGCCCAGTCCAAAGCTTGAACTGTTCATATCCTTGCTCCAAGAGCACCTCAAGACCAGACACGACCGCCCATTCTCCACCAGCCGCTTTCGCCAGACCAAGAAGCGGGGTCTCCGCGGGACGATAGGCCATGTCGACGACCGCCGCTGGACCTGCACGATACTCGAAGAGGGCGGACGAGAGCAGGACGGCACCGCTGGCGACTGTGCCTCTTCGGTCGTCGTCGCGGATGCAGGCACGGTGGAAACAATGACGTTTGGCTGCACGAGCCCGTCCCAGCTGGCAATCTGCTCACAACCTGAACACGCGCATCTGGGAAAGCACTTGCGAGCGCCTCGGCCTTGCTCGTGGTACGGTTGTACAGATAGATGACCCCGGCGCCTAGATGTTGCAATGCATAGATGGCTGCACGAGCGGTACCTCCAGCACCGATGACAAGCGCAGCGTGGACAGGACTCGAGCCCAACTTGGCGGCGAGGGTAGATTTGATGCCAATCCAGTCGGTGTTATCGCCAACGAGGACTTGCACGCTACTGCCTTGCTTCGAAGTAGTCTGAGGAATGATCGTGTTGACTGCTCCAATAGCTTCAGCGGCAGGCGTCAGCTTGTCGAGGAGAGGAATGACATCGAGCTTGTACGGGATCGTCACCGACGCGCCACCAAAAACCGGAGAGGTGATGGCGACCTTGATCTTCTCACCTACGTCCTGTGTCTCCAGTAGCTGGTAGTCATGCGGCAGGCCCAAAATGTCGAATGCAGTATTATGGAGGGTTGGAGACATAGATTGAGAAATAGGAGTACCGAAAAGGTAAAACTTGCGGGCAGGAAGCAGTCCCACAAGGTGCAATGCCTGCTGAATCTGCCGGAAAGATAATGACCCGGCGCTGCCTTGTTGGGAAGCAGAGGATGCGACACAGGGCTGAAAGTCGAATTAGGATGCGCGACATCTGTCCCTCGACACCCATATTGATGGCGATGATGGGCTTCGCATTGGGCTTGCTGTTGGCCGCCGAGACGAAGTCATAGAGGGCAAAGTTATCCTTGATCGTCTCAGCTTTGCCCACAATTTTGATGATATCACCGAGCTTGCTCGCCTGCTCGTACTTCTCCTTCACCAGAGCGCCATTCCATTTGAGCGCACCGGACCAATCATGCCATGATGCAATGATTTGCGAGAACCCTTTCCTCGAAGCGAGGTCCTTGATTTGCTTCTCAGGAAGGGTAATCTCGACATCGATATACTCGATACCCATCTGCAGTGCGAGCCTCAAGAGATCGATAGACTCCTTCTGGGCAGAATCAGGGAATGCGCCGCCCTGTGATTTTGTTCTGACTGTGAAAACGATGGGCAAGGAGGAAACACGTCGCAACGCAGCAACCTGTTCTTGGACATAAGCCAAAGGAGGGATCGAATGACCAAACGACTCGTAATCCTTAGGCGACCTCAAAAGGTCGACACGGAGTTCCAAAGCGTCAACCCCTTGAGTCAAATCGTCGATATGAGAGTACGCTTGGGTGATATCGGGGTAGGTGAGAGACAAGAAGTACGAGCGAGCGCCCGGCTTCAAGTTGGCCGCAAGGTTCGGCTGTTCGCCAGTGATATGCTTGAAGAAGCGCGCAACTTCTCGGAAAGTGCTTTTGTTCGCCGCGGAGTCGACATTGGCGCCAAATTGGTTGTTGAAGATGTAATTGCTGCATTCAGCGAACCAGGGCTCGCGACGACGGAAAACATCCGTGATCGACTCCTCGTATGCTGGACGAGATGTTTCTGCGTTGAGTACAAAAGGACATCGTTGATAGGACGCATGACGTGAACAACCGGCCCTTTGGTCGCAGCGTACTCCTTCAACAACGCCCTGGCAGTAGGTGTCTCGACAATTCCGCCGCCGAGACTGATGATATGGCCTTTAGCCTTTTCCTTGAAAAGCTCCTGCAGGGTCTCGGTTTCGGCCTCGCGGAAAGCGGGCCATCCGTGTTGATGGACGAATTCGCGGACTCCAATTTTGTATTTTTCTTCGAAGTAGGTGTCCGCGTCAAGACAAACCCACGAAAGAGCGGTGGCAGCCATGTTGCCAACGAAGCTCTTGCCCGTCCCACGCATTCCGATCAAGATCACGGAGGCACTGGGCTCACGAGAGTGGGTTCCACTGGCGGAGGCTTCCGCTGCGACGGCGTCGAGTTGAACACCTTCCACTTTGATGCCAATCTACAGGAAAGAAATAGGGACAATGATTAACGAACCACACCAATGAAATCAACCAGCCACAAACCTTGTTCTCGAGATCGTCCCACCAATTGGGCCAAGTTTTCTCACACATCTCTTCTCCTCAAGAATTGTACCACCAACGACAGTGCTGAGCACACTGAACGCCATAGCCACACGATGATCTCATAACAATGGACGCTGACACCATTCTTCAGCTCGGTGATGGCTTTCCGATGATTTCGAGACCATCGTCAAGCTCGTTCGTCTCAATGCCAAATTTAGCTAGAATAAAACAATGAAAATCGTGGACTGGGGAAAAAAAAACGGAGTTGACATACCGAGTTCATCAATCATCGCCTTGATGCGATTACATTCCTTGACTCGCTGATTCGCGATTCCCAAAATCCTTGTCTTTCCATGCGCACAGCAGCGAGGACAGTCGCAGTCAAAAATGCATCCGTCATCTCCGTCATATCGACTTCCTCAATCGCCTTGAGTTGCCCAATAGGAGGCCTTGCACGGTGGTCTCGGTAGGCGTCTGCACAACCTTGCAACCCATAACTTCCAAAACCTCTTTGGCGAACTTTGCATCTCCCTGCAGGGAAGCAGAGCCGATGTTTTGGATAGTGCACGAAGTACCAGTGATAGCAGCGATAGCGAGAGGGTACGTAGCACTGCTGGCGTCCGACTCGATGCTATACTCGGCCGGGTTATTGTAGACACCCGTAGGGATATCGTAGACATCGAGAAGCTTGCCGGTTTTCGCGTCCTTCCTTCGAACGACTTCAATTCCGAAAGTCTTCATCATGGCGATGGTCATGTCGATATATGGCTGAGAGATGACCTGGCCACCAGTAAGCTCGAGCGTGATAGGCTCCGATGCATAAGGAGCGCAAAGGAGGATGGACGAGACATATTGACTGGACACGCTTGCGGCCAATTGGATTCTACCGCCCTTCAAGCCTTGAGGAGCGATGGCGAGAGGCAAGCACCCTGCCGATTCGCGGAACTCGATTTCGCTGCCATTGGCTTGGAGCGCAGTTACCAAAGGTCCAATGGGACGCTGCTTCATCCTCGCATTTCCGGTGATGACGGTGCGCTCAGCGGCGATGCCGGGCGTGCACTGAACGAGAGTGCAGACCGTGGTCAAAAACGCGCAGCGGTTCCAGCGTTTCCTAAGTATAGTTCCTTCTCTTTCGGAGGAACCGTGAGCGAGCCTTGACCACCTTCGACAATCAAGGTCTCTCCTCCATCTTCCCAAGAGAATTTAGCGCCCTGGAGATATCAGAATGAATTATTAGTTATCCGAATATATGCGACCAAATTAATGCTTACCTTGAGCTCGTTTAAGGCGGCCATCATGACTTGAGTATCATCCGAATGAAGTAGGTTCTTCAAGCGGCAAGTGCCCATACCGAGGGCCGCTAAAACTAGCACACGATTGGAGATACTCTTGGATCCAGGCGTAGCCATCTTGACCGGATTATGGGCAGGAACGCCAGGAATGACCGTAGCGGCCTCTGAGAGCGTCTTCGAAATGATGGAATCATGGACAACAGTAGCCTTTTGCTCATAGGTAGCACCAATTCTGGACAGTATCACTATCTTCTTTTCGGCGCCACTATTTTTCTTGTCGATGCGCATAATATCAAGCAGGCGGTCGACGGTCAGCAGCTTGGACGCTGGGAGGCTCGCAATTCGCGGATCTGCCAACGTGACGGGCAGATTGTATGCCTTCAGGCATCGATTCAGGCGTCCGACACCCACTTGAGAGAGGATGCCCATTTGCCTCGAGACTTCGGCTTCCAGGATCATGCCAACACTGACACATTCGCCATGGAGGATAGTAGGCGTTAGAACAGCCTCGATGGCATGTCCAATGGTGTGCCCGAAGTTAACGAGGTTACGCAATCCGGTTTCGCGCTCGTCAATGGTGACTATATGCGCTTTAACGGAGATGGAGCCAACAATAACGGAGAGAAGTAGCTCCTGCGCCGCCGATCGGGTGGACTTTGAGCGTCCAGCGAAGTTTGCGGACGGGGTTTGGATTGCAGCGAAGATTTCCGCCGAGCGAGATTCGAGAGACATGAATTCGTCTTCGTTCCAAATAGCTGCGGTCTACAAATGTTTTGTGAGCGCCATGACGCCAGTATGCAACAATTGTGAGCGCACCTTGACAACTTCGGCCATTCCATTTGAGAATTCCCTAGAGGGAAGCGTTTCCAAAAAGGCGGCATCGATGAAAATGTATTCAGGCTGCCAGAACGCGCCAATAAGATTTTTTCCGTGAGGGGTATCGATGGCGGTCTTTCCGCCGACGCTGGAATCGACCATTGCCAGAAGCGTAGTGGGTATCTGAACAAAGCGGACGCCGCGCATACTGCAGGCGGAGCGGGTTAGAACTGTCCCCAGCACACATGTGGACCGAAGACGTACAAGGTGGCGGCAACAAACCCAACTAGATCGCCAATAACGCCCCCGCCAAGCGCCAAAATAACGCTGTCCCTGGTACACCTGTTGAGGAGCAGGAAGTCCTCGATGTTCGCCTTGCCCTCCCGGCTTTTGGAGGTTTCTCCAGGGGCGACGATGAAGCTCAGGAAGCGCGATTTCGAGCCCGCCTGTTCCAATACAGCATTGAATTCCTGCTCAAACGCCTTGAGATGGAAGTTGGCGATGTTCGTGTCGGTGATCAACACATAGGTGGATGAAGGGAGTGTGTTCAGAATGGTGCGGGCGATGTATGGTATAAGATGGAAGCCGCAATGGATAGACTCTTTGCCGAGGATGGAGACCTTGAAGACGTCTGTCGTCGAGGCCATTGCGGACGATGGCGGACAAGAGCACAGAGCCGGATGATGAAGAGCGGTCGCAAACCCGGATCGATTTTTATGTAGTACAGCGCGGCCCGATCACATTCCTTTTTTAGTAGTGGCTTCATCCATCGAGTCAACTGTCAGTCCAGTGTCCACTGTCTGCGGCCGAAAGGCCAAATGTCCGAATAAAACGTAGTTTCGATGAAGTAGAAGTACCATGTAACAAAAGTATACATACAAGATATACTATATAGTAGCAAGAAAATTTTAGATACGGTATGCATAAATATGTGCACAGTCAGATAATTTCTCTACAAGACCGGCGCGCCTGTGACATGTTCCGTCGTTCCATCTAAGTTTCTAATCGTCACCGACCCGTCCTGAAGGAACCTGAGTCGCATTTCAATAGAGAATATGGGTCTGAATACGCACTGGATTCCCAAAATACGCGGCTTTTGCCATTTTACAGAAGAGACCGACTTCAACTACCCCGGTTAACATCTTGATCTGTGCCATGATCTAGCGCCCATGATGTTACTAATTAGTATCTATTATTTCCACCACCAGCAAAGAAAATGAACCGACCGTGAATGGATCTTCCATAATCGCCCGGCTGAACGGTGCGTCGATGATGAAGTTTCCATTGTCAGAGACAACAGGACCAGCTAAAAGATTCTCAGCATCCACGGCAAATCTAATGGATAAATTAACGGACCCTTCTTGATAGCCATCCTGAGCGTAGCTTTTGGTGATCCCAAAATATGGTGTAGATTTTGCAGCACCTTAGCATAAGCGAATGGCACTACTTCAATCGGCACCCTTGGGCAAACTTCCAACCGAACAAAGATTAGATTAGACCCCCGAACGTTTCAATGGACGCACGTTGGTACCGAGGTATTCCACATTCTTCCGATGGTCCGCAACCAGGATGAAGCTGTGATTGTGCTAAATAGAAAAAAAAAGGGCAAAGCGAAGTACAACACGTACGTTTTGGCCGCTTCGGCGAGGACCTTTTCCCGCAAATGACACGCTCCTCCACCTTTCACGCAATTAAGGGCACGGTCGACTCTGCGAATGACTTAAGCAGGCAATAGTCGTTGAGCTGGTGATGTTCCTCACTCATCGGCGCCATCAAGAGTAACATCAATTGTGGGGTATTGGTCAACATCTCCTAGAGTAAGTCTAGCCTCGACAATTAATTGTTTCGATTGAAAACCTGGGGATGTCAAGCACGGTGGACAATTGGGCATGAATAGTGACGTACCAGTTGGGATAAACACTCGGCCCTTGTTAACGCTTTCTCCTTGCTGCACAATCCGCTCCACTACATATGGAACAGTCGAACCTAATGACACCGTCAGCAGAGGCTCCATAGCCATAGGATATTTCCCTACCAGATCCTATGCCGATCACCTGTAACTAGATTAGCGATGACCCACATCTAATCGCATCGAAAGCAATCACCCTATGTTCTGGCCGAACATGGTTATCGACCGCCTTGTAAGCAGCGAACCTCTTCGACTGCTCAATAGGATCCATCGGTGGAGGTGGAACTAAGGATGGATGGATGAGTTGAGGTTAGACAGAAAAGCTACAATTGACCCCGGTCCCACATACTTAGATTGACACGAGTGACTACGCCTTCCGGTAGGCCCAATCCGACCGGCTTAATCTCAGCAAGAACTGGGGTCACGCTGGGTCCAGAGCAAGAGGCCAAGGGCGAAAGAGCGTCGAAGTTTTGACGATACGGTCGGAGGCGGCATCGGATAAACAGGGCACCGTGATCAAGAAAGGGGGAGCAATTTGCAATTTTCATGAGCCCGAAAAGATACGGTCCAAAGGGTACTATGTGTGCTCACGGGAGATCGTCGTGGATTTGAGATGGAAGAGGCATCTTGGTGGTGTAGGTGGAGGAGAACGGTGGTGCGAACGTCGAAGCCAACGGGTGACCGGCCGCAACATAAATACCTTTTGGCCCGGTCTCCAGTCGCTCTCTTCCGCTTTGCGTGTGTACTTTCTCCTAGGAAGTCGCGATCAGCCCAGTCTCCGGTAACGATGTATAAATCTGGATTCTGAGTAGAATTCAGCAATAATAATGGCGGTCCAAAGCGACGAGCGTGAGACACTGTGACCACACCCAGCCTTGTTCCCGAACACCCGCGACAGCGGCGAGAGAGTCGACGGTGGAACCTCGTCAGCCGAATGCGAGCTATCAGAGGTGCGTTTCTCATGTATATCCCGCCTATGGCCTTGTCTTCACCATCTATTTGACTATAAATTTAGCTGTTCTGCTCACATGGTGAGCACAATCGCAACCTAAGCTGGTTGGAATTTCTCATATGGTGTACAGCGACCCGGCAGTGAAGCAAATCCTTCTTATGATGAATGAGAAGGAAAGCTTTATCATCGAGGATCTGGACGACCACCACCTCGTTATCAAAGCTGAACATGAATATCGTATAAGAAAGGAGCTGGAGACCGAAGTGCGTTGCTTTTGTCGGTTTTCTGACAACGTTTCTGACGTACTCCAGTTGGAGAAAAATACTTATAGCTTGGAAGCATAAATTCACCGATAGTTATGAAGACAGAGAATCTTGTGGTAATATAACAATACGGCCCGTCTTTATTCAATTAATCATTTGGAACGCTATCTGTACCGAGTTTGGGTCGCTGTCTCCAGAATGCTTCATTCCAACTAATCAAACGCTTCTGCCCAGATAGTGCATCTCCCACGAAAGGCTTCCAACGACACTGTTACGAAGCCTGAAGCTGATACTCCGTTGACTTAGCGTGATATTAGAATCACAACCACAAGCCGCAGACTCTCCTATAGACCTATAAGCCGGAATGCCAGCGGCGCGGAGGCAGCTGGCATAGCAAAATCATGCCGAGGATGCATCATTATTCAATCGTCAAAATGATATGTGGATAAGAGCAGATGGGATGCACGCAAGCTACGAGCAGCACGTACTGGTACTAGACGACGATTCGAAACATCATGATGATCAACACGAGTACACGACTGCAACAAAGCTCGCAACAAGGTCATAAGAAACTGTACTTATGAAAAAAATTCCGACTGGCAAGACAAAATTACAGGAGGGAATCGTAGAATCCGACTGGATAGCACGGGAAATTTGCGGGGAATTGGAGGTTAGTACGGCTCCAAGATCTTGAATCTTATCTATTGCACAGCCACATGATTGTGGAACGTCGTCATCAATCCCAAAGCTCATCTTCCTGCAAACCATTCTGCAAGATCTAGACTTGTGCCACTGAAACAGCACAAAAATCTACTTTATTTCTCCTAAATTGACTGTTTGATTTCGTTCATCATGGCATCGCCAGCACCGACACCCGACAACACACTAGTGCTAACCAAAGAGCAAGCCCGCACTATCATCCATAAATACCTTCGTGGACAAGATACCTTGGTACTTAGAAAGATAACAGAGATATCGAACAAAGGATATAGGTATGTTACACGTACCGTTAGGTCTGTCCGCTTCAGTTCAAAGCCTTTGATGTCTTCAGTTACACAGTTCACGCCAAAACATACATTCTAGACCTTGCTCCAGCGCATCATGATACCAACACGCCGCCATCCTCCTCTTGCTTCATAACAATCCAACACCCCAGCGACGGTGACCCAGATGCCTACCACCCCAATTCCCTCCCGGAAATCCACAAAGTCCTCAACCAAATCAGAAAACACACCGACATCCCTATCCCCGATCCCATCCTCGACACCACCCAGCAGCTCGTCCCGTACGACCTTCTGCTCTGCCCTCCGTCGCCGATTACCTCCTCCAATATCATCCCGCTCTCCGTCGCGCGCAGGTCTGGTTATCTAAGCTCCGAAGACGCCGCCTTCGTGGATCTGCAAATCGGGCGCTTCCTCGGCCAGCTGCACGGCGGGGTGCAGAACCACTGGTTCGGGCTGCCGCGCCTCGATGCGCCGCAGGACCCCTCCTACAGCTGGCAGGAGACCTTCACGCTCCTCCTCGAAACGCTGCTCTCCGAGTTCCAGGCGGCGGGCGTGGATCTGCCGTACGAGGACATCCGCCGGTACCTCTCGCGCGCTATTGGTTTCTTCCTGTTCGACGACGTGGAAGTGCCGTCGCTCATCTGGCTGACCGGGTCGGAGGATGATATCTACATCTCTCTTCCCTCGCACCCTGCTACCAAGACACGGGGGATTGTAGCCATCCTTCCCACTGCCGCACACGCGCTCTGGGGCGATCCGCTGCTCGAGAGCCTCTTCCTACCTCCTGCACCCTCCAAGGCAGTGTTAGAAGGGTATCTTGGAAGCGGGGGCAGTCAATTGACCGCATTCCCACGACAAAGGACCAAGAGACTTTGGTATACACTGTTTCTCGCCCTACTCGTTTTGAAGGAACGCAGGCTCACAGGACTTCCTAATGACGATTCTGAAGTTACCAGACGCTGGGCTTTAGATGTCATTAGAGAATCGACAGAACGCTTAGCTAGTGCAGCATGTTATTAACGATTATTTATTGACAGCAAAGTATTGAAATTTGCAAAAAGGAAGGACTAGTTTCAGGACGCTGGAAAGGCAGGAGATATAAGACAGTACACCATTACAATGAATTATCAAAATCGCAACCCTCGACAACGAATGAAATGAAAACAAGGAGCACCAAGAATTCAAAGAATTAAATCAAACGACGTAGACCTGCATTGTTGGGAATCCCATAGCTTTGCGTGGTTAGTTCTTTGCTTCCACTGCTGCTGCCGCTGCCTTCTCCCTTTCGTAGACTTCGATAGCACGTTGCTTGTAGGCCTTGCGTACGTAGAAGAAATTAGCAACATGGTCAAAAATAAAGGGAGAATTTGGAGATGGGAAACAAACCTCTTTCTCCTCTGCACCCATTTCGCGCCATCTCTTACCCATCTCCCTTCCTTGTTCTAGCATAGACAAAGGCGAGGTCTTATCGTAATTTTCTTTGACGAACCTAATGATGGAAATGAGGATCAGCATTTTCACATCTTTGAATGGCAGTGGGCGGTGTGGAAGAAATAAACATACTGATTATAGGGTGGCAGAGGAGCATCACGGAACTTGTGCTTGCGCAATTTCCTAGCAGCCTTTTTGTATATGGGGCTGGAGCGGTATTCGGCCGCCAACCTCTTGTACTCTTCGACCTCTTCCTTAGACGCTCCATATTTCTAAGTTGAGATAAGAAAAAAAATCCCAGATGTCGCGTGCCAAATTGCGAACATACCGCTTTCTCCTCAGCGGACATATTTTTCCAGGTAGCTGCAGCCGCAGGTCCAGTTGAACCGAACGGTTCGCCTTCTTTCCGGTGTTCCTTCATATACTTTATGTAGAAATCTTGCCATGCGGATTTGGGATACGGGTGAGGTATTTTCAGATCCTTCTTGAGGACTATTCAACCGTAAATATCACTCAACGTCAGCTGTGAACCACCCCATAAACTTGTTGCACACACGTACCTTTACGCTCCTTCGGCTTGGCCGCCTTGACCACCTTGGCTTTGGGGGTCACTTTTGCTTTGGAAGCCTTCTTGGGTTGGGCCTTGGGCGCCTTGGTGGTTTTTGCCTCAGTAGCAGCGACAGGCGCGGTCGTCAAGAAAGTGCGCCTCGCCTCCAACAAAAGCGAGGGACTGGCAATAGCGGCGGGCCTCGCTAATCTAGAGACGGAGCTCAAGAACAAAGGGCGCGCGAAGGGCGCTCTGAGGATGGCTGAGAGCATGGTGGTTCTGGTTCGATGTTGGTGGTTGGTTACGCGTTGAACAATGCACAACTTCCGCCGAAGGCATAACGCGGGAGTCTGCGCCATTTTATGCAAACAAGAGCAAACAACGCGTCCACAGCTGTGCTCGTCGATCGCGACGCGAATCATGATAGGGGCGTTAGCCACGGCACACTAAAAAGATAAGATTTTGAGTATATATCATGGTATAAATGAATGGTACTCATTATCACCCCGGACTCTGAATCTGACACCGCTTGCACACCGTCATAACCTCCAAGTACTAGTGCACGCATGAAAGCACTGGCAGTACCGTTCGAGGATAAGTAGTATTTAGCTCGTTCTGTTAACCTAAGTATGTACAGCCTCACTACAAGAAAAAATTCTCAATAGAGTATATAGTTGCAAAACTAGTCCGTAGTTGACCCTGATCCCCGAGCCAAATTGAAGGACTCTAAGTAATGTCCGTCCAGGATACATATCAATTACGAGTTGATTACCAGACAATCTTTTGACTGTCCGTATGCAGTGTTTCCAAAGTAGTCTTTGGTCGCTGGCTAAAAATACTGCTGAAACGAATGAAGAGATTGAATGAAGAGATCTTCGCAACCGCGGGTTTTCAAGTTGACCAAGTCCTTCAAGCCCGAATCCCCTTGGTTCAAGAAAGGTTCTTAAGAGTTATAATTACAAATTTTTGCTTCTCCAATGGCCAATGACCTCAAGAAAATCTACTGACCTATAGCGTTGATTATTTAAATTTAAATTCCTGGCCTGTGTAATCCTTGAATAGTAGAATATAATTCCGTACTTATTTTGATCATAGTTTGGATGTAATTACAGGGTCAAAGCTTCTTGATCGTTAATAACGGTCTACAATGGGGAACCTTCTTAAGATGCATCATCTCAAAATCTTATCAAACGCACTTTTCTAATCACAGTCACTGCAAAAACTTGACCTTTCTTAAAAGAACTAATCGAATAGTACTTAATCGAATGTTCACGTACTCCATCTCAACATCAAACACGTATTGTGGACATATTAACTGCATTTGCAATCCATCGCACCAACTACTATTGGCCGACATGTACTACTACTCGGAGAGAACGGGAGAAATTTGGTGGCATGTGGTATTACATCACACACATTGCCATCAAACTTAGAAAGCACACATTCCAGAATCCATTGAACTCTATTGAACTTGAACTTTACCGCTCTTGAGTCTTTGCCGCCTTGCTTACCACACCTATGTAGTTATCGACGCTCGCAAGGCCCTTCCCCCGGTACACACGCAGGTGACAGTGCAATAAGTATCCATAGGTATCCATCTTTGATCCATCTATGGAAAAATTGACCTGGCTTTTTTGCCGTAGCCTGATTCAATGATGCGACTGCCAAAAGATCTATAGGAATAACGTTTAGTGCGATCAAGGCTGATCAAGGCTCCTCAAGGCTCCTCCTCATCATGCAGTGCCAGACGCTACAGAGCTGAAATAGGTTATAGCTACGTTCTTTTTTGTCTAGTCCCATCTGTTTTGAAAAGGGAACGGAAAATGGGATCGGGACCATATATTTAGCCTCCTTGGCTTTCCGGGATAGATATATATAATGTGTACTCGACCAACCCGGGATCAACAATCCCTTTTCTTCCCTGCAACGAGGTTATGGCCGCCCTTGGATCGGGCCCTAGCTCAGACTTGGATCCTACGTATGGGGCATATCTAATCGGAGGTGAGCGCTTAACGCTGATGAGCTCTCAGCAGAGTTTACATCTATTCCATCAGTGTTGTTTGCGACCTTCCTCCAAGGTGTACTGACAATACAAGCGTGGAATTACTATGAAAATTTCCCCGAGGATCCATTGAAAAATAAACTACTCGTCAGTGTTCGATTTCTTGCGCTATTTACAATCATCGGAGCGACTTAGACATGCTCGCATAGGTACTTGCTGTCTGGTAGGGTTACATCAACTGTGTCATGATTTAGACGAATTACTGCTTATCCATCCAAGGATTTTAGACACGGTACATCTTATTGTGGTCTGTCAATCGGTCTACCACTATCTAGTCACTGATTGGGGTTTCTTACCTGCTCTTAATGTCGCGACCTGGGAGCTGGTTATCCACATTTTCCTCATTGGACTCTCCTCCATAGTGTGCCAGGTATTTTTCTTGCACAGGCAAGTGGCATACATTCCCTGATTCTTCAACATGGTCAGGCTAATGATATCGCTGCGGATTAGAATCTGGATTTTTAGCAAAAAGGACTTCCTCGTTGTTGGCTTTGTTTTTGCTCTATGTCTCGGAACCTTCGCACTCAGCATTCATCTACCTATCCACGTCCTGATGACACATCTGCCCATCTCTAAATTTCCAAGCGATAAGCCTGAGATCCTAGCGCTTTTCCTGATCGGTGCAGCATGTAAGGTTTGAGGCGCTTATGTATGTCCGGACTACCTAGCTGATAATCTCAATCGCCATCTTTAAGCCGACTTCCTCATTGCAGGGCTTCTCTGTTTTTATCTGCGGCTAGATACACCTGGATTCCAAGCGTGAGTCGCCTCTATTCATTCATCATAACTGTCCTAACATACGTGTGCCGTCCAGGATGCGATCTGTTGTTGGACGAGTCATACAATATGCGGTGGCTACGGGTTTAGTGACTAGCGCGTTAAGGATTGGGGCGGTAATCGCGGTACGTCGCCTTATTTTGGGCTCGCATCTCCGATTGACGAGCCGCGGCTTTGGACAGCTCCTAGCAGCTCCCACAAAATTGTACTACATTGTAAGCCCATCCTACTAGGAAACATGCGAATAGCATAACTGAATATTTTCATTCAGGCCATGCATCTATCGCTTGGTAGATTGTACACGAATTCTCTCCTCGCGACGTCAGTGGAAATCTGTATTCTCTCTTTTTTCAGCGCCGCGGTACTTATATTTCAGCAATACCCATCAGGTTAAACGCTCGCAAAAAAATTCGCGAGAAACTCAAAGCACGCCACAGTGATACATTAAGATTACCCAGGTCTGGGGGCACCATGGAGTTCGCTCCGGATCCTGAATCACTTCAGAGTCAGGTCAGTCAATTTGAATTAGCTCGCGCCGCGGTCGAGTAAATGCCTAATGTTGTATCTACAGGATAACCACACGAAATCGACAGTGGGCGAGTCTTTTGCCTTTAACTACACGGTCGAGCACGTTACGCACCACGACGAGGAGTTGGAGTTGGAAGAGGCTGATGCTCGAAGTCGAAAGCGGACCTCATTGATATCAGCTTCATGACAAGCATCGGCTCGTATCGCGCTCATAAATGTAGTATAATCCGGTGCTTGGAAAATATTGTATCAAATAGGATAAATTAATGGACGATGGGAAGGTGCGCAATGCGCAAAACATGCCATCTGATGAAAGGAAAGGCGCTTAGGAATGATTCAAGCAGGTTAACAGAACGGCATCCGGCTCTGAGTACCTACATCATAGTAGAGACACATATGTATCCGCTTCAACTTGCTTTCAGCTACCATTACTTGAAAGTCGACATGTATAACTTGCGAGTCACACGCTGGGGTATGTAGAAAGGTCGGTGGTTGAGAGTAAAGGCCGCGAAAGAAGCGTGGGTAGACAGGGTTTCACCGTTGTCCTTGGGGTGAGATAGCAGTTTATGTCTTCTCCGTGGGTGGTAAGAAGGCTTTCAGCATTATTCCAGACTGATGTTACCGAGAGTTTGGCAGCAACGGGTTCCGGAAGCGTCGTCACTGAACATGGCAGATGTGTGATGTGCTTATGATTGAGAGGCATCCGTGTCTGAGCTACGCGGGGCCGAAACATCGGTATTAGAGGATTGGGCGACGGGCGTGCACAGTTGTTAATTGAGGAATAGAGAGTCGGGGCACCAGCAGAGATCAGAAATTCTGTGAAAAAGGTCTTGCTTCGCGTAAAGTAATAACCATTCAAGTATCCGGGGCAGTTGTGCCCATTGAAAACCCATCGAGAGGTGAAGTCGTGACGCCATTGAAGAGCGCGCCTTCGACATTGAATTCATCTTCATCACTGCTACCCATGTTCTCCGCGTTGTCTGCTGCTTCTTCTTCTTCGTCATCGCCCTCATCATCGTCATCCCCTTCGCTAGCCGACTCCATGCCCACATCGTCCATAGGCGCCGCTGCTCCCCTTTCTTCTCCCATAGACGCTCCTGATGGACGTGGTCCCAGCCTCGGATCCCAATCCAACTCCTCTGGCTCTTCGACCTCGACCTCTACGCGCTGCTTCCAGTCGAATTTATCGCGGAGCATCATTACCGCCCGCGATGCGCGCTCAACACGGCGATCGTGCGCGCCACGAATCTCTGCACATTCTTGAAGCACGTCCTCGTATTCAGGTTTGCGCGGTACCCCGAATCCGCCGGGCGGCGCGGGTGGTGGTGTAATGCCCAATACTCCGAGTGAACCTCGGGTGTTCATGTGCTCCGCGAGGCGTTTGACAGTGTCGTTCTCCATCCGTAGCACGTCGGTTGTCTGCTGATTGCGGAGCAGTGGTACTACCTCGCCGTCTAGCTGCGCGTCGGGCATCGGCTTACTTGGGTGCAGCGCTATGCGTTCATAGATGTTCTGCTGCTGTTGTTGTGTCCGGGTGCTTGTACCTGGAGTAGGAAATGGGTTGACGAGCGAGTTGGAGAAATTGTGCGTTTGCGAGAGGAGGATGTTGTATTTCGAGAGTATGTCGGGCCATGCAGGCATGGCATTTGCGTAGCCTCCAAGCTCAATCGTCCGTTGCAAAGAGTAGATCGAATCGATGATTTGATTTGCCTTGAATTTCAGTGATTCAAGCTGCGCCGTAGGCAAGGCAGGCTTGGGGAGCACGGTCATCCCTGGAGGAGGTCCAAGTGGCTGAGAAGAACCCGACATGCTGCGAACGTTGGACGTGCAGTGTTTCTGAGAAGTATTGGCGGATTCTTCTTGTGTTTCAAAACGAGCAGAAGCGTGGAAGCTGGAGACTTGTAGAAAGACAGATACAGGCTAACGACACGGGTGCTGTGGCAGGAAGTTGGGCAAGAAGACTGAGCAACGCGACAAATGTTCCGGCCCGCTCAAAAGATTTGTGATCTTCAAAGTTCACACACACGCTCCTTGCGCGCTTATTTCGAATCGCGTACAGTAAGTATACGTAGAATCTGTAATATTTACTTTAAAATCGTATATATTGGATCGCTGGCCTATGGGTAGAGCCACCGTACCCAAGGCTGTCAATGACAAGTTCGTCTTTATACACTTTACACAAGTACGAAACCATCTTCAAATCCATGTAGTTGTAAGTAAGAAAAAAAATAAGTATCATTTGAACATCATGATCTCCGAGTCGAGAAGTATCTCAAATTTCAATGCGATCGATACTGGGCAACATAGGCCTTATCATCGCTGCTCAGACCAAACTCAAATTTCTCGAATATATGAGTCGCTTCATGGAATTCCCTCTTAATGATCTCCATTGTTTCCGCTGATTGAGGAGTGATAGAGGCTTTGAATGGGCATGGGCCAGTCAAGATACCCTACAGGATGATGTATTCATTAGAGCATGAGAAAGATCCTCGCATGGCTGGAACTTGGAAGTATGAAACTAGCTCACCTTTTGGTAATCGTTAACGTCCACGTCGATAAGTTTGCCAGTGGCGGAATCAGTTGCGGGGGCAAAGCTGAACGCCCATAACAGCCTCATAGTATTGATGTTCTGCCAATGAGAGCGTAAAGAAGACTATTTCCGAGTGAATAAGAAAATGATAACATACAATCGAGTTCTGTGCAAGGTGGATTCCGGGGCAAATTCGCTGCGGTCACGAAATTGTCAGGATCCATGATAGTGAAAGAATAATCAACTATTCACTCTTCCACATCCAAATGCGAGATTAGGCCTCAAATCACTTCCATCAACGCCGGGTTTCGTGCCGTTCTCAGTTAGCAGATACCGTTCAGGATTAAAGACGTCAGGATTGTCGTACAACTCTGGTTGTAAAATTAGGTTGAGAACATAGCAGTAAAGAACATCATCCACGCTCACCTGGGTCGTGGAAGATACCCCCTGATATCATTTGATGCACTCAGTCTTCGGACTTCCCTAGTATTGAATTAGAATAGATAGACGCACAAATATTGACGAAGATTGTGGAGCCTGCAGGGATAATGAAACCTTTGTACTGCGTGTCGTCAGTCAGTCAGGCCGTTTGGGCTGACGTGGACAAAGAAGCGATACAATTACCTCTTCCTGAGCAATGTTAGCATGAGGAATCATTAAAGGTGCGAGAGGGCGGAATCGGTGAGTCTGACAAAGGAAGTATAAATGTCACCAAGTAGAAAATATTCGATTCCGAAGAATGAGGCCCTCACCTCCTGAATTATAGCTCTGATGTAAGGTAAATCTTGAAGATCGTCTATGACGGGAAATCTATGGCGACCAACGACGCGATTGAGTTCATGCTGAGCTTTCTTCTGCGTTTCTGGGAACGCAATCATGGCAAGGATCACGGAATGAAGGAATGAGGATGTCGTGTCGGAACCGCCTTCGAGGAGGGCGCCCCCGAGGTACCTAAGTTGAAATCCGAAGCAAGGGTCAATACTTGACTGCCGTATCAGATTGTCGATCACATAAGTACCCGGTAATCTCCCTATCCATACCAACGTCTTCCTGATTCCGAAGGATCTCCTCCATATAACTTCCATTCTCCTCACCCGTTTCCACTCGCCTTCTAGTCTCGTCCAAAAGGCCAAAGTAGAGATCTCGCTGATGCTTTCGACATTGTTTGACATCAATCTTCCACTTTGCCCAGCGCTCTGGAACCTTTTGAAGGAAGGGAAGTAAATCCAATGGCGGGGTAGCGCCTGGTTCAAGAAGCAATTCCCATTCGTGCTGGGCGACGAAGAACGCTGTCGTTTCAGGGGTCTCGTATCTAGGACATCTTTTGCCGTACAAGACGGACATAATGGCTGAGTTTGAGTACCGCCGAATGTGGGTGTAGAATGACTGGAATGTCGCAATGAGATCAGACCACAGAGACAAAATCGCTTTACTTACCTCCGGGGTTTGAAGGATGTCATAGAGAAGCTGCGTTGATTCAGCCATTTGTATGGGAAGATGTTTGGCAGACATTTGTGGCGTTAGTATAGTATGCCCCATCTTGCGCAAGGTCCTCCAGGTTTCAGCTGCGTTTTGGCGAAGTTCGAGTGTCAAAAAAATAAGAATAAATAAATGGTTGACATGTTGGCCTACAATAGCGAGCAAGAACCATGTTAAATCCTCCAGCAACAGAGTCTGCGATAAAGTTTGCTGGCCGATCACTCGTATTTTGACTGCGCTTGTCCATGAGTTCCTTGATGGCAGCAGCGTCTGTGATCACTATGGCGGTTCCGGGGCCCATTTTGAGCTGCAACGATAAGCTCGTCAGTCACCCTCGACAAAGTAAGGCTTGATAATAACTCACGGAATAGATGCCTCCCCAAATGCGTGCCCACTCGGTCAATCTAGGGACGAAAAGGTTCGCTTCAGGTGTTCCAGTGGAAGCAAAGGACTTACTTAATGTTTGCAAATTCATTTGGAAACATATGCAAGTTTCCCAGGAGGGGGATGGTCGGAGGACCTGGAGGAAGCCTTGGTTCTCTGCTTCCGACATTCCTCAGCTTGAGATACGCCCAGGCAATCGCAGTGAAGAACGCGAGCAGTAACAGAGGGGCCATGGTAGTTGGAGTGATAAGCACAGGGAGCGTATGGGTCTTTGTGGGACGAGAAACTCGAAACGTTCGCAATTGGAAGCTACGCCATTACTCATTAGTCCTGCAAAGTAGACCAAATACCAAAGACTAAATGACAATCGATCTATATATATGAAGTCTGTTCTGATTTCCGGGGCCTTTGGGAATTCTGTATCTTATCGATTAGTTTGCGAAAACAATGACGACTTGGATAGGCATGGACGTTCACCTTGTCTGGAAGTAGGATTCCGTACTACGAACGATTCTTACTCGAGACATTGCAGCTTCCGTTGGGAATATGGCGAAAAAACGAAGGACGCACGTCACGCAATCATGATGAACGGACTGGTCAACCTAAAGGGATGAGAAGATCAGTTTATCGAAGGTGATTTGTTGCAGGAACATCACAATTTTGGCTCGAGGATATGGCCCGGCACAAAGGCAAGGAATTTGAGGCTGCATTCTATTCCTGAACCCAACGGATGAAATGGAGGATTAACTCACCCTCAAGCCACGTATTAAAGTGATCTGCATCTTGACAACGAGCTTCGAGCTGTTATGGAGCATTTGATACTGTCCTGGTCATAATAAAATGGACCCTGTTCAAGATAATTTCGAAGAAGACACCAAAAAATTGAGCAATGGAGAAATAAAAGATGTCATAGCAAAACTACCATAACAGCACATCTCGGCTGTATAACTTAGATCCCCCATGTAGACCCATACAATGTCTGGGAATTCTGAGCCTCCAAGTGGACGAGTGAACTCCTTGGAGATTTGTTGGAGATCATCCGCATGTTTGGACATTCAGACGACAGCCGGAAGCATCTGAATAGCCCCGTTTTAACAGCCCAGTGTGCGAGGGAATTCGACGCAAAAGGCTGGTTTATGATAAGCTTTTGGAAAGTCCTTGCCCCACGGAATAAGAACATGCACCTCGTCGATACCGAGAACACAAAATTTTGTTGAAAGAAAGGGTCACGAAGGATGTTTTTGAAATGAGGAGAGACTAATCGCTCTGTGAGGAGAAGTACGACGGCGTACTTGCCTTGAGGGATTTCGTGGTATGTTGCGGCCTTTGTCACTTGCAGTGGTAAAAGTTTCGGCTCTAATTTTAAGGGCAACAGGGTTGCTTGGTATTTTGGGAAGTCCTGGCTGCTCGGACAGGACAAAGAACGCGGGTGTTTTTACCCCAGCCAGTTGACGCAATGAGTATCGCAGAAGTAGACTCTAGAGAACGAGCCCAGCGCTGTAGTGAGGTCCATGCCAGCTTGACCGTTCGACACCATCAAGGTAGCCATTCTTCGACTATTTCACGGATAATGGCGCGTCCTATAGCAGAAACCCACGAGAGCTTTTCTTGGGCAGTTCGCAAGAGTAAAGACATGAACTGAGCGAGAGAAAGTGAGCCATATCATAGTCATCCCTGCCAGTGATGCATTGATGCATGATGGTACACATGGAAGGAATTGTTTGCTGTTGGTTTCCTGTTGTCATCACGAATAAGTAATGCGTCGCGACTCACGAACAGTCATGTCCTGGTCATGTCACGTCGGGGCCGGTATTGTTTGTCTGCGATAATCACATAGCAGAAAGATCAATGCCCCTCCCGCCAATGCCCAGCAGGCTAACAGTAACGGAGCAAAAAAGGTGGACACTTATGAGAGTTGAACGTTACAAGTTCCCAAAGTTATGCTTGCTATAATTATACATAATCTAGCCCAAGAAACAACGGGCACTTGGCACAGTGGTAGCGCGCTTGCTTCGCATTAGGTGATTGCATGAGGTCGTGAGTTCAATCCTCACAGTGTCCACTTTTTTTCCATCTATCAAACGTCTCCCGTCATTTTCCGCTCGACATGCTTCAAAGTTCAAATAATAAATTTCAATCTTGCTTTGTGCATGAACGTTGAACGTTGAACTTTGAAGCACCAGAGCCGTTGGCGTTTCAAGTAGTAAAAGTGATCCCAGTATTGAAGCCAAGTAATCCTTAACCGTTCAACAAATTTTGACCTTTTATCTACCTTACTTTTTTTCTTCACAGGATTTAGACCCACCAGCCAGGGCTCGACGACGCCGCTTGGACGCCGCTCTCTCGCTTGTTGGATGCGCTCATAGCTCCTCAAGTTGATCGAGCTCAGAGAACCTTAGCGGACGCTGCTGCTTCAATTCGACCGCTCGATTATATTGGGAGCCAAATCTGGTAAGGTAAAGCCTACCCTTGATAGCACTGGTGCGCAGAGATGTGGTAGATATAAAATTCCTTTTGAAGTGTAATCCTGCCTAGACGTGTGTAATTTGATCGTTGTAGAATCAGCGAAGGGATAAGCCTAATTGTAGGCGTAAAGTTTAAGCTAACGGAAAGCTCAAGCCAAGTATCGGATGGCGAGTCTACCGAATCATTCCTCTGGACAACAAACAAAACAAAGTGTAAACATAAGTACTGCTTTGACCCTAACTCACTGAATGCACCTTCAGAAACGTCGTTAATTAGGGGTATGCATTCCCCTGCGCTGGCAACACGCCCGCATTCCCCAGAAACCCAACTACTCATGCACCATATGAGCATATGAACAAGCAATTTGGTCAATAATATGAATGTCAAGCTAAAACGGCTTATCGTTTTCGAATTCGTGTACATTGGCTCGCGGTTCGATTCGCCGTCCGCAATCCGTCATTGCGATTCCGGAAGCGTCGAAGGAGACCGATCCCCATGGGCGCAGGCCGCTGCTCAAGGCCTGCACGGGGCGTAAGCGTATCTGGTGCGTGCCAGCAGCCAGCGTGAACCATCCCCGCGCATGCTTCATCACACCCACGTGGTCTTCGCAAGCGCTAAGAGGTCCTCTGCCATCGGCTGGAGCGTCAGCGGGATGGCCAGCGGACGGCGCCATCCGTGCGCCTTTCGTTGCAGGAGCATGCCAGGGACAGGCACAGGCACAAGGGGGACCGATTTGTAGTGCCGAGGCACAGCAATAGGTTCGACGACATCGAGCACACGGACAACAAGTGTAGGCCCAAGCTCTTTGTGTTCCGGGAGATTGGAGAGTTCGAACTGCACCTTGATGGAGCCTACAGAAAGCGAGATCAGCACTAGAGCGCGGATGAAAGGATGGAATGCCTGACCCGTCAGTGGATAGAAGTCAGAGTGGATCCGAGATACTTTCTGCGGAAAGAGCAGCCGGACCATCTTTGCGCGTGTGATATACGTGATTTGTTTCTTCGTTTGCTGGAGATTCAGATCGAACGGGTCGGAGAGGAGATACTGGTGTTGTCCCACTTTGTCCGGGATGTCCAATCTTTTGAGATCGGCGATAAGCGCCTCGTCGATCAGCTGCTCCGCGCGGGAGAGCGCCAGAATGGCTCTCGATTCTTTACGCTTGACCATCTCCAGCACCTTGGGACCCCACACGTCGCCGCGCGTGCCCAGCAGGTCCCGACCACGCGCGAACTCCGCCGCGCTCTCGCAGATCCGGAAACGCACCCCCGCGTGGAGTTCGCGCCCATCCGCGGGACTATGAAAATAGAAGAACCCTCGTGTGCCCTCAGGATAATGTGCCAGCCTAGAGCGCCCTCCCGCGTCAAACCCATATGGAAAGCGCATCCGGTGTCCGTCGATGACCGTGTACGCGATGGGAAACACCTTCCCCGACAAATCAATCATCTCCTGGCCCACTGCCGACAATCGCTCAGGGCGTAGCGTGCGCAGCCTGAAAGTAGATGGAGTATTTGGGGGTCGCTTGCCGGTCGCTCTTGTCGACGTCTTGGGGAGAATCAACAAACTGCGGCATGCGCTTGACGTGTGGAGAAGCGCACCGCAAGCGTCCTATATCCTAAGGGCGACGTAGGTACCTGTGCAGTATGTGCAGATGGTATGGAGCACCATGGATTCAGCGCTGGCGCAGGACGAAGATAGAGCTGGCGGCAGGAGCGGTAGAGGCGAGAATGCAATAGCTGCAAGCTAAGCATAGCGTGCTGCGTCCGGGATAGCTTCATTTGTAGTAAACGGCTTCGGAATGGGAAAGAACGTGTGCCCTAGAGCAGTGAGCGAGAAGTGGTGGATTTGTCCAAAGGCGAAGTTCGAACGAGAGCGGCTGCGCTGCGGCCCGTTGGTCACTCCAAGCCACCTGTCACAAATCACAAGTCTCGTGTCACTGTCAAGTCACTAGTCACTCCCAGAGAGAAATCCAGATCACGGTGTACAATAAGATACAACATCATCTCGCATGTTGTGATTTGTTGTACGATCCGTTTGTGGAGGCCAACGGTTAGATTGGAATTCTCATCCTGTCAAACGACATCTAACGGTATCTCGCACTCTGAGGGAGGGGGAATATAATCACATTCATCTCTATATAACCACAGTAAACAAATCTAGTATCTAGCAAACTACAACACCATCTAACCATATTCGAGACGTAGCCGGGATCTCTTCACACCCAGCGATCCCAAAGCGATCCCGCCGTTACCCGATTCAGATCGAGGCCAGTCCAAAGCATCGCCGCCATCGCATGCCGCAAGTCTACTAGAAAATAGCCAGGTTAGTTGATTCACAATATAGTATGAGTATGACTGTATGAGCGACATACCATGTTGAAAACTGTTTTTGACCTCGTACATGGACCAGGTAAGCATCTTCGAATGGATGAAAGATTGAGAGTTAGTGAAGATGTATTAAACATAGTACTGGAAATGGATGTAACGATTCAACGAACCTTTTCTTTGCTCCTTAGCCATCGAACTCCTCGGTAATGATTAAAGTCATCGAGGAACACTGTCGCGAATTCAAGCAGAAAGGTACTCTTAGCCAACTCTTAGCAGTTTAGTTGAAGGACTTATGAAGGACTTACAATGGGTTTTCGGCCGAAATTGTTGGCATCGCGGCCCATGATCAAATCCCTGCCATCCCGTCTCACTGAAGGTCAAGTGAGAGCAGATTGATCGCATATATGCATTTTGAAAACATACTTCAGCCCTTTGAATCGACTGTGGGCACCCAGAATACGTAGCATGGCAATCCGTATGCCTTGTGTCCGGCCTACATGAGATTTGTCTCGTATCATGGGCGCCAAAAGTTAAACTTGTGTGTGAGCGCATATATTCATACATTTAGATAGAATTTGGCAGTTAATAGTTACGTACCCTAAGATCTTCGTCATTACACCAGCTAAAGGGATTGTGTGACTCGGAAAATTCCCTGCTAGGTTGTGATATTGCCAGGAGTTGTTCCCAAGGGGCCAGGGCATATGCATGGCAAGAAGTATCGAAGTAGCTCATGTTCGGGTGGTCACATTTCGTCAACGAGTTCATCGCTTTGTCGTTACAGTGGGAAGAGCGGGTAAGGGGTCGGAACATGGCGGTAAGAGGAGAGGAGTGTTATGCACAAGTTCACGCGACTCGGACGCGGGACGCGCGGCATTCTGAGTTTCATCACGTGACCGATACGAGACTTGAAATACAGGACAGATAATTTTTGGATAATTTATACAAGTTCGAATCTGTACCAAATTTTATGTTATCAGGCAAGGAGTACAAGGGGATGAGGCTATGGTGGCATGCGGTTGGACGTGGTTGGGCAAATATTCAAAAGCTTCCCATAGGCAATCGGAAACCGTGCGATAAGGTTGGATCACGTTGGATCAGTCGAATATAGTTCGATACTGTTCTATACGGTGAACTGCATTTCTCACTGGGAGTCACTAGTCACCAGCAGTCCACCAAGGTCCAACACTCCTGACCTCACATGTTTCATTGTACAGTGGCCCCAGAACCCGCGCTCATGTCCCTTCAGCTGATGTCAATAGAAACTTCAAAAGATGCGGAAAATGACGTAGGCATTTGAACGTGAGTGGTGTGTCAATGAACGAGATTTCTGCGCTTTCTAATACTATCCCCGCACTTTAGGCAGTAAATTTGTCACAACCGTAGCTGTAATCTTGCTTGTCTTCAGTGCGTACGTCGCGCTTTCGCCCAAAATGCCTTCAAAAATGCTGCAGCACAGAGGCTGAACGGGTTATTCGCGTCTGTCGACCTCAGACCCATGCAAACGGATGGAAATGCGACACTGAATTCTGTAATGGCTAGATCAATTGAATTATCCCGAAGGAAAACTTCTAGACTGGCACCCTCATGAAATCCTGGACAATGCGGTGAAGCGTCGCCATCTACGTCAGTGCGGATATAACGAGAAGTCGAAGGCAAAGCAAGGTTATTTACCTTTAAAAGAGTTTAGAGCGGGTCACTCGAGAATATCAATGACAGAGAGAAGACGCCATGGCGAAATGCTGGACGCATACTAGCGCAAAAGTGCATGATATTTGAACGCGGAGGAGCAGATTGATGACATTGACGCGTCACAATTGACGCGCCTGTCTCCCCTTTATGGCAAATCTCTTGCCAAATGCGACAGCATTTGTCTAGGATCCTTCCCCGAGCTCTCCGGCGGGAGGCCAAAACTCCGCTCCACCGCCCAAAAGTATAAAAGACGGGCTCTTGGGTTGGGTCTTGACTGCGTCCTTCTCTAATCTGCCAGTTATACACGGCGAGCAATGCGCCTCCCGCTTTACACGCTCTTTCTCTCCCTCGCCACTCTCTTCTCGCTCTCTCCGCCCGTGCACTCCATCCACCCTCATGCACTCAGCCGTCGAGCTCACGGACACTCTTCCCCTCCTTATGCACTAACTTCTCGCCAGCATCACGTCGCCCGTGACCTTTTGGACATATGTATCAATGCGGACCTGAACCTTGGTGTTGATGTCTCTCAGATACTCGACCTTGGTTCATTGCTCGGCCCTACCGATCTTGGGACAACGGTTCACCTTTGTTTGTGCCTCAAAGTCAGTATGGCCTCGTAAAAAGCGCATATATACAAACTGATTTTTCTCTACGTTAGGATTTGAATATCTATCTCGAAACAAACGATGATATCCAAGCCCTTGTTACGCTTCTTGGGAAAAATGTGGTCTCGGCTCTAATTACTGCACTTGTAGGCCCTCTTTTTTCCTGTTAGAACGTGTATTGAACTCGTGCAGATCGACACTTCGCCTGACGCTAAACAGTGCACCTTCCCACCAAATGCGCACCATACTTGCAATAATTCCGACCCTTGCCATTACGAATGTGATACCAATTACGTCCGGAATGGTGATACTTGTGTCTGCGCTCCGCCAAACATCTCTTGCAACGGCGTGTGTGGTAGTTTCCCCAAGGTGAGCACTTTTTATCGCGCATATATTTACAATATATAGTTTTTTTTTGGCCCTATCTTTATGTCGTGCTGATTTCTACACAGGGTTGTGGGTCAGCTGTGCCTGCAAAAAAGAGGGCAGAGCCAATTCGTACACTCGCCCAGGCCAAAGCAGCTTGCAAACCCCACGAAGCTGTTTGCGGCGTTTCAGGAGGAGTTGGTGCCTTTGCTTTCGAATGCATTGATATCAGCACGACCAAGGATAGCTGTACGGGTTCACCAGTCAATCATTCCCATTTTTTTCATTCTGAGTTTTATCATAGGTGGCGGCTGCATGGTTCCTCACCCATTCGTCGATGAAGCGCCCGGCCATCAAACTGTCGGTAAAGATTGTGGCAATATTTCGAACGTCAAGAGTTCGACATGCTCTGCCAAAAAATGCATTGTACATTCTTGTCAAAATGGTTGGCTCCCTGATCCCACCAAGGAAGAATGCCTCTCATCTTCTACTGGCTCGAGAATGCGCCGAGTCAGAAGAAGTGCCCTTCCCTTAGTTGTTAACGCTACATCCAATGCAAATATCGACTCTGGTCTTGTCACGCAACTGGTTGCTATTGTCGATGCCGTTCTTGGCCTCGGCGTCCCTCAGGCGAATTCGACTCTTTCTCCTGTACCTGCATCGACCTCTTCGTCCTCCACGTTCTCTACCATATCTGCGATATATTCTCTTTTCAATGATGTCCGTCGCGCTACAGGAAACCTAATTGCCTCCTCCACCGTTTCCGAGTTTTTGGCTAAAACTGATAACCTCCTCGATACGAGCGCTCTCCTCAAGTCCATGTTGAATGATTGCAGATGCATTCACAGTCTAGGGCTCTCAGAGGTCTCCGCAGAGTTGACCAATCTCATCGCGTCCGTGTCTACCATGCAGAACTGGTGTTCCCATAATTCTATTATTCCAGGTTCTACCATTCCAAGCTCCGATTCCCCTCATCAGCCAATCGTCATTGGTCTTACCGATCTACTCGCCGACCTTGGCTTAAATGGGAAGTCCGGCGCTTCTGTTAACGGCCTCGGTAACAGCTTGTCCAGTAGCGCCAACGGGTTACTCGACGACGCGAGTTTGGGCCTCAACAACTACAAGCGAACCGATGTTGCAAACATCGGAGCCAACGCGACCATAAACTCGGATCTGTTGGCGAAAATTGTCGCTCTGGTTGATCTCATCATCAATCTTCGTGGAGATACCACTTCTCTTCCAGTATCTTCCACGACCGCCAATTTATCTTCACCATCGAGTCCAACTTCTACGCTGGACGTCAATGGCCTTGTCAATTCCATCCTCATTGCCACTGTACACATCCTTAATTCCTCGACATCCTCCTCGCTTACCTCTTCTATCGATTATCTGGCCCAAACACTCACCGAAGTGAATAGTTTATTGAGCCAATGCGAGTGCATAGATGGGCTTGGTCTTGATATTTTGGTCGCAGACCTCGAACGGATTGTCATTGGAGCTCTGGATGTGCAAAGCTTGTGCCACGGTCACCCCATCTTATCTTCTCCATATTCATCATCTACCCATCCAGCAACGCCGCTTTCGAGCTCTTCGTCACCCACTGCCAGTCCTGCTGCTTCGAGTGATGTTCCAATCGTCGTTGGATTATCTGATCTCCTCTCTGACCTTGGCCTTTTGGGACCTGTGAAAAGCAGCGTAGCGGTGGCTGGGTTAGAATCTGGCCTGAGCGACTCTATCAACAAATTGCTGGACGGATTGGATATTGGACCCGCTAACGCTAGACGTGATGTTGATTCCAATCTTTCTGCGGACGTCAATGGAACCGCTGCAATCAATTCGCAGCTCAGATCCCTTTTGGAGGGACTTGTCGATTTGGTCCTCGATCTCGAAGACTCGATGAGCTCCCTTCCTCCTCCTCCTGCTTCAGACGCGTCCACGAGTTCATTGAACGCGAACTCGGTATTGGGTGTTGCCCACTCTCTTGCGCAACTTCTTCAATCGAAGACTGTTGGGGCGCTGCTGGCTAACGTTGACGCCTTCGTCGATGCTGTATCAGCTTTGCAGGATCGGTTCACTAGTTGTGCGTGTGCGGAGTCGCTGGGGTTGGAGCAGGCGTCGAAGTACTTGCAGCTTGTCGGCGAAGCTGCTGTGGGCTTGCAGACATGGTGTGCGTCGAATTCGATTGTGGCCTCTGGCACCCCTGCGAACCCAAGTCCCACTTCGCTTGGTCCCCTTCTACCAACAGGTCTGTGTTTTTATTTTCTGTGTGGTATCCTTGGACTGAGAATCCGTGGTATAGGTGGCGGTCCGATGGTTAAGCCTCCTGCAGCACGAGTTTCTGCCACGACGTCTCCGATTGCGCTTCCTACCCCAGTGACTTCTTCTCCGCGTCCTTCTACATCGACCTCGTCTGCTGTATCAGGAGATACACATATCATTATTGGCCTTGATTATCTTCTGGCCCGCCTTGGACTGGGCACAGGTGTCGTTACTGTTGACGGCCTCGGTGACGGTGTAGACTCTACCATTAACGGATTGTCGAACGATCTCTCGATTGGACCCGATGATGTTCGTCGTCGAGGTGTTTTCGATTGGAAACTGGTGAAGCGTCAGGGTTTGCTTAGGGAAAGAGAAGAGAAACGGCAGATTTCTATCACGGCTATTTCGAATGCGACTGTTGACTCAGATCTGCTTGTTCAAATCGAGGCCCTTGTCAACCTGATCCTTGGGTTGAACAGTGCCGCGACCTCCTTGGCACCCGCTGCACCATCGACCCCGACGGCGTCTGCGACAGCCACTCCCTCGCTACCAACCTCGTCTATCTCATCTTCCATTTCCTCTGGTTCAACTTACACTATCGATTCTTGTCTCGTTGACAGTATCATCAACACGACCATCGCCCTTCTCTCGTCGGAGACATATGAAGAGTTGCTGGAAGAGACTAATGCCCTCGTTTCTGCAAGCACCCTCTCGCTGACGACCTTGGAAGGATGTGACTGCGTCAAGGATTTGGGGTTGGATTCGTTATACGGATACCTGATCCAAATTGTGGACGCTTCACTGGCCCTGCAGGATTTGTGCCACAGTCATACACCGCCGCCTCTTGGGCCTTCGCCGTCTGCCGGAACGCCGTCCATTCCTCTGCCAACTCCGATTCCTGCTACCTCGTCGACGCCAGGTTCCAGCAATAACACCACCACTTCAGGTGGCGATGAGCCTCTCGTCATAGGGCTGACAAAGCTTTTGCAAGGGTTCGGGATCAATGCCGATGCCGATGTTGTTGTAGATAAATTGCTGGGGAACAGTCTTGATCATACTGTCAACTCGGTGCTCAACGACCTAGGGATTGGCCCCAATGGGGCCAGAAGACGACTCGTCGCGCGCGTAGATGAGTCGTAGACGCTGGTCTTTCAGCCTCGGTCCATTGCAATTCACTCGTTCTCGTGAGTTTTTTTGTCTTTCTTTTTCACTTGCTTGAACGACTGACAAATGTCACGTATGTTTTGATTTGAAGAGCCATTTGTCTTGTCTGGTGCTCGTTCGTTATTTGATTTTCTCTCCTCTTTTTCTGTTTTCTTTTGATCTTGAGCTTCACCTTTCTTGCGACGCGATCCCACTCGTTTTCCTCTTCATTTTAACTTTAAAGCCGGTTCATATTCAGCCTTGCGATCTGGACGCTGGAACCCTAAATATTTCGCTGGACGCTAAACCCCTCGTTCCCTGACTTGTGAAAGGACACTTTTGTAACCTTGGTACTGCGCTCTTGCCGATGTTTCCCTGCTACTTTGCATAATACATATGTGGTGCTGGTGAACATCGCAATCTTTATCTGACAGGTCTCATGCACGAACGGAGTATAACACACGCGCGCAGTCGGTCGGGAATACGAAGTTCGAACAGAGCAAATCGACAGCCGGTACTAGCCAGTACTACAGCTTGGAACCCAATATGGATGACGCTGATCATGACTACGCCCACTCTCTTCTCCTTCTTTCATCCTTCAACATCTCGAAACCTATTAATTTGATCTCGCTGAACATCCCAAAAATTGAATTCGAAGGCTAATAATCAACCAATAGCTTGCTGAGCACAACGCACATTCGTCAGAAGGTCTAACCATAAAGCAACAGGTTTACTATCTGCTCGCTTTAGATGGCATTCGGTCTAGGTCTTGTCGAATGCTCACTCTGAAACTAGTTCGACGCGTTCAGGAAGTCGCATGCTACACCACTCCTCGCTCATTTTGGTCTGTTTAAAGAGACTATATTCAAAATATTGGCAGGCCGCCAGCCATACTGATTCATGGCAGCCCTAGCTAGTAGCTGGCCGCCATCTTTGAGCGCCATCTTCCAATCCCAATTGTGTTGCTGCCGTTCTCTCGCCTCTTCTTCTTCGTCCTATGACCCGTGCTCGCGTACTTTCATACGATTCTCGTCTCGATTGGCACGGAGCTAGCGAATGCCCTCGGACAGATCGAACTCTAAGGATACAGTTGGCGTTGTTGTACGTATCTTCAGAGTCTTCTGTGTCTTCATGGGCTCGGCGAAATTACAGGCCCAGGTATATCGCTTTGCGATGACGCACGATTTCAGGAACGGTGGATCGCGAGGATTTCTACAAGATGTGGCACTACACAGGCGTTTTCGCAGGTCTCGTTCTAAACTCTGGGACGTCGCTTTTGCAATTGTCGCTCTTCTCTCTCGTTATTTCAACTTTGAACCAACTCCGACACCATGGCCGAGCTTACACCCAGTGCGTACCAGTATGCTGTGCTTGGTGTAACTTTCGCTAATTCAGATGGACCTGGGGCAGAGCAAACCTTTTTGATGGTTATGAGGTCTCGAGTCGACATTCCTGGTCATTTGGACGACCAGGAGCCGGTACGTATATCTCATGGATATTACCACAATTTCTAATCGCCTTATTTATCCCACTAGGCTGCATTGTTAACGGAGGTCGCGAAAATTGTGATACCTTTGGAAGGCCAAAAGCTGGTGAGATGCTCATTTCTTGTGTTGGTCTCCAATTTGACGGGGGGTAGATGTCGACGGCCATGCTCATGCTGAATGGACCACTGCGCACCGATCTTCCCGAAGAGTTGATCAAACCTTTAAAGTATGATGTTCGCCTTCTTGTTGCCTTGGTTGGTATCTCATGAAAACTGCCTCTAGCGACAAGCTCGTTGGAGTGATCTACGAGATGATGCGGCACCCATTGAAGAACTTGGCAGGTCAAGACTTCCGCACCGCAGGTGGGGCAGACAGGCTTGGTGCAGCTGGCATGCCCTATGCGCGGAGCGTCATCCCGAGGACCAACCCCAAGGAATATCCGGATGCGGAAGAGGTCTTCAATAAATTGATGTTGCGTCAGCGTATTGGGGGAAAAGAGAGGGTGTTTTCTTTGCAACTTTCATGGTAGCTCACTCATAGCTAACGCCGGTTTCTCAACATCCTCAGATTGTCAATCACCCCGAAGGCTTGAGCTCTCTGACTTTTGCCTATGGTACTCTGGTCATCCACTCTGTCTTCCGGTCTGCGCTCCAAGATCCCACGATGAACGAGACATCGTCCTCCTTCGATCTCTCTCCTCTGTGAGTGAAAGTTGTGGTCCAGCCAAGGCTAGATAACAATCTCATTATTTGACTTAACCCCCGTGGTCCACAGTTATGGTGATAACATTGATGAGCAGATGGCAGTCCGCAACCGGATTGGTAGAGGTCTTCTTGCACCGGATTGTTTTGCAGACACTCGCAATCTTATCCTACCTCCGGCCGCTGCTGCCCTTCTCATTGTCTTCAACCGCAACCACAACGTGCGTACATAAATTTCACTCCTAAAAATAATTTTAATTCTTGATGAATATCTTTCTTACGCGCTCTCTAGTACATCGCGGCGGAGTTATTGAAGAACGAGAAGGATGCGCGCGGTTGGAGCGATCCTCCTCCTGAAGACTCGCTCCGCCGAAACAAGCAAGACGAAGAGATTTTCCAGATCGCGCGACTCATCAAGTTTGTCTCATCTTCTGCATTTGCATGGCATTGATAAAATGTTAATTCGGAGTAAATAGCTGTGTCCATTTCGTCAACATCGTGATCACTGACTACGTCGGTGGTATAATAGGCTCGTACTTCACTCCGAATAGTATTATCTAAAACATATAACTGATATTTGCTGGCCTGCAGGTCGTACCAGAGGTGGTGGTGGCTGGCCAATGAACGCCATGGCTTTAGATGTGCGTTGTCCCACATGTCACAGCCAATGGACAGTGCCAGATAACTCATTATTCATGTTTTACCATAGCCAATTGTTCTCCCGGATAGGGCGATCACCTTCGCAAACGACCAGACCCAGGTTAATATCGATCATGACATGGGCACCGCAGCCTTCGACTTACCTTTAACCCTTTTCCTTTAGCCCATCAGAGCCACGCATGTAGGCAGGGCTCTTGGCAACCTTGTCAGCATCGAATTCAATACTCTGTGTGTAACATTTTTATCGACAATGACAATGTGATGTCAGTGGGAATACTCATTTAGTTAACAGGTATCGTTGGCATGCCACTTTGAGGTGAATTATCTTTGCTCATAGTCAAGGCCTTTCCTGTCAACTAAAAACACTCGTTCTTAATAGTGAGATGGACGTCAAATGGATTGAGGACATCATCGAAGCAGCGCTAGGCCGCAATGACTTCGAAAACGTCTGCCTCGAAGTCCTTATTTCTTGATTGACCCCGTGCTAAAACTGTGTTACCATTTTCCAGCTCACACCCGAAGATTATATCCGCGCATTTAAGATCTCCGCTCCCAACAAGAACGAGGCTCCCACTGAGAGGACCTTTGGGGGTCTCGTTCGCGGCCAAGATGGCCACTTCAACGATGCAGATCTGGCGAGAATTATATTCGACGCTACTGAAGCCCCTGCTGGGATGTTCCGTGCCCATGGCACGCCTCAAAGTAAGTCTTGGAAACAGTGCCTCTAAGTAGAAACTCATGTTTTGGCTTTCAGTCATGGCGTTCATTGATATTAGAGGGATCCGGAGAGCGAGGGAAATGAAGTATGTCTCGCCTTTCCAAGCTATTCTTCCACCTATTTCTGACCCCCTTACCATTAGCACTTGCACTTTGAACGAGTTTCGAGAATGGCTCGGCTTGCCCAGTACGTGTCTTGTCGATATGGGCATGCTTTCATTTATCACAATTCTGACATGACAAATTGTTATAAAGAGTATAAGAGCTTTGTCGAATGGAACAAAGATCCCAAAGTCGCGCAAGCGGCATCTGATCTGTACGGCGGCGATATCGAGCGCCTCGAACTCTACGCTGGTCTTCACGCCGAGGGTGCTTCGGGCGACGGCCTCCAGAATTATGACTCGGAGCCGCTGCGGGTTAGCACCATGCGAAATGGTTTGTTATTTGATGCTATTGCTCTGGTGCGTTTGTGGTGGCCTACTTTGTCCATTCGATATTACGCTACAACAACTCCTATGATCTTAAATATAGATTCGCGGCGATCGCTTTCTCACCACCGCATTCAATGGTTCGTCCACGTGTTGACTGTTACTATTACTATCTTTTCATTAGCTCAACCATTCCGTTAAATTAATAGAGGAAAATTATACCAAGACAGGTATCGCGGATGTGCAGAGAGATACCACCAACAAGGCTTTCGGTGGCTGCAGTACGTCCAACACTTCTTGCCTTCGCGTAGGTTGGCGATTCCATATCAATCTCATTTTCGCTTTTCCTAGTCCATAAGTTGCTCTTCCGCACACTCAAGGGATTTCCTCAGAACAGCGTCTACTCCTGGTTCCCGATGACCACTCCAGAGACCATGAGAGGAGTTTTGGGTGACGATGGCAAATGGAGCTTCAATAGGCCCTCTCTCCCCAAGACTCTTAGAGCTCCCAAGCGTTCCTGAAGTGAAACCAATCCGTTCTTTTACTACCAAGTTTTGAAAGTGTAACATCGTTGTGTAAAAAATTGCCAAGTACCTTGAAAGTTGAATTGATCCCCACAAGTGTCATGAGATTGAGCCTGAAGTCGCTGTGTAAGCATCATTTCTTCTATTACCCTTCCACAAGGTGTTCAGTGCAAGCCAAGGGGTCCCTCAAAACACTGCTCCAACACCATTCCCCAGATTATGCCAGATTCGAATCCGCTCTTACTCTTCGGAATCGTCCCGAGTAATCAGATTAATCTTTACTGACGGTTTGCTGAAACCAGCAGCTGCTCATGGAATGTGAATAATTGAATCGGTATTGCTTTGGAGTCTTGGACCCTATCTGATAGTGTTCTCAGCTCTGCTATCAGCGTAACTTTTTTGTTCGAGTGCGCTGCGCGCGGTCGCCGGCGCGGTCCCTAACGCGGTAACGTGACTGCAATATTTAGAAGTTGATCCGAAGACTGAAGTGCCACCGTGACTGAACATTACTGCTCTTGTCCACTGCCCAGGATGCCTATGACGGTTTCGAAGACGCTTTCTGGAAAGAATACTGAGCCTTAGACGCCTAGACCCTAAGCTTGAACATTTTGATGCCAAATCATCCACCTTTTTTCGATGTCGATGGTTTTGGGTCCAACCTGTCGTATCAGACTCAAACCGCTCAAGGATACAGGAACTGCCACTCCAAGTCTCTCTTTGCTTCTGATAATTCTAAGCCTTTTACTACCCACCCCTCGTCCCGTCTCAGCGCTCTCCCGCAGGCGCTGGTAGCGCCACTAGCACAGGTGGCGCCCCATCCGCTTCACGGGGCCATCTTGACGTTGGAAAACGGTGCAGATCTGCGTCTTGACGGACTTGTGTTCGTTCAACAACCGCTGATTGGTTATGGGACATGCGTGCTCTGCGCCACGGCCACTCGCAAGTGGAATACCACGGAGGACGCTCAGTTTCGACCAGCAGAACACCTCAAGCGCGAGGAAAACCAGTATGGAAATCGAGTGCTGCAAATCTTGGTCATGACGGAGCTATTCCCCATCACAAAGCTAAAAACATCCCATGAGTTCGCTCCTGCTATTAGAAATATCTTCGAATGTAAGTCTCCGATAACAATTTGTTCAATTGCACGCCTGATTGATTTTTCCTTCCTCAGCTTACAGATTGCTCTATGAACATACAAAGGTCATCCATGGAGACATCAGCCTACACAGCCTAAAGTGCCGGAAGGTAGACGGAAAAATATACGGCGTGCTCATCGATTACGATTTGCCGCTTTTCTTCAAGAAATCGAAGCAAGGGCCAAGCACGAAACAGCGAATGGGGACGATGTCGTACATGGCCTTGGATCGCATCCTGCCTACCCTCTCGAAACATTTATACCGTCACGACCTTGAGTCGCTATTTTATGTCATTGTTGTTCTCGTGACTCGATACGACGGGGGTGAAGAAATCGAAGACCCGCCCTTTCAAGACTGGTTCGAACCAGACCCTGAATGGCTGCGAATAGTGAAGTTCGAGCCAACACCTAAATGGCTGAAATCAGTGAGATACTCATTTTTGAGAGAACTTCCAGCACAGCCCACATCCACTTTTGAAAATTTGGGTTACTTTTTGCTCCGTATGGGGCTCAACATAAACATAAAATTTCAGTGAGGTTAACACGGATGGATAAGAATTCCAAAACCACATCAGTGGACCAGGCCATCCTCGACTCAGAGTTTAATGATGAAACGCTTGGAGGGAACGTGGATTTCGACAAATTTCAAACACTCCTTAACAATATTAAGCCCCCAATGGGCCCTACCATTCACGGGTAGACTTTCATCATTATAGTTCATATCAACTTTGAAATTATGCCAGTATAATTGAATTTCAAACACTCCTTAACAATATTAAGCCCCCAATGGGCCCTACCCTTCACGGGTAGACTTTCATCATTATAGTTCATATCAACTTTGAAATTATGCCACATCAATTATACCACCTTATTCAAGGATAGCTCTTATATCATCATATTTAGTATAATAATTTGGAGACACAGTACTCAGGAGAAAGCATGGATGCCAACAATGGACAAATGTATTGAGAAACAGGAAGGGTATACGAAAAACAAATGTCTACAAATAAGATAATCATAGAATGCAGCAGGTGAGATGGGCATAGACTCACACCCGAGGGTGTGGTGGAGAATTGAGTTCAGAAGAGAACTCAATAGATAGTTGGATAAGTGCGTGGGTTGGTGAACGTAGATGACAATAACAATGGGTCCCAAGAAAATTCTTTTTGGATGTGAAGCGCAAAAGGGTTCATACTAGATTGTCTCCGAAGCTTGCTGAAACATATGTGCCCAGCTCCTGCGGGGACGACGCACCAATACCAAACTCCCAGCTCTCGCTGTGCAGCTGCCGGAGACTCTCGATCCCGATCTCCTCCTCAGCGGCGATTCGGGTATCTGAATTCTCAGCTAGGCGACTGCTGATACATGCCAAGCTTGACGCGTGGCGGCGCTCGTGGGAGCGCGCACAGTGGATGCTGTCGGTAGAGGAGCGGTTTGTCGAGGTGGCCGCGCTCGGATTGCGCTCCAGGCGTGCAATGGCCTCGTTCGTCTCAATGTCGTGCACTGCGCGCCCCAGGCCGACTTCAACGATTATGAGGGTTGGCACTATGCCGACGATTTGGATCAGGCCGGCATCCAGGATGACCTAAAACGATCTGTTGATCACAGCTGGGAGAGACGAACAGATGGGACAGAACTCACACTCATGGTCTTCTGCCTCCGGAATGCTAGGTCCAAGATGGTGTATAGCGAGTATAGAAACCCAGACTCAATTCTATCAAAAAGTGTCAGCTATAAGACCAATGAACGCGCGAAAGAGACTACTTACAGAATAGTGATAGTAGCATTATAACGTCGGTGAAGGCCAGAGCCAAGAATAAGCTTTGCCTTTCTTGCATGCCACCATATCCTTCCGGCTGTGAATAAATATTTTAATCGAGAAATCAACGTGTAACTGCCACTGAGAAAATGACTACATACCAGTAAGAGCGGTTAGGATGACATTGAGGATAAGGGTCATTATCAAATAAATCCAAGTTTTATCAATAAGACCTGAGGTGGACGCCACAAAAACGTAGCCGCACGCTAATAAGCCAAAGATTATCCTGAGTCATTTCACCAATAGTGAGTTTTTCCACACACCTGTACTCGCGAGGAGAAGAATCACTGGCCCAACTACCACCAGCTTTCTAAATTCCCAAACCATCCAGCACCTATATAGCAGCAGAGAATCTGCGATAACACTTCAAACCATTAATAGCAGTTAGCTCTCATGCATTGGAAAAAAAATAGAAGAAAAGACGCGCACTTATTGGAAATATAGAGCCAGTACTTTGGCCGCACGTCTGCGGTCAAGCTTCCTTTCATCAGCTTTTCAAAGAGAATATGATAGGTATATACTATGTCGCTAGTGGCAAGTGCGAACATCGTCGTTGCCGAGACGAGTAGAATCCAGTGGAGCTTTTTATGACGCGATAAGAGGACATACGCGCATATCGCGAAGAGGATTACATAAAGGCCTGTAAACAGAACTCAAATCAGCTTGAAAAATGATACCTATGAAAGACGCGGCCTTACTGACCATAAAAGAACGATTCCAACTGTACAATGTAATAGTATTGAGTTACAACCCGATAAGGATATTGTTGGAAGACGACGTACGAGGGCAGCGCCAATATAGGGTGACAAACTCGTTGGAAAAGCGATATCCTGAGTGCTTGGGAACAATGACAAGGACATGATGGAGCAGGAGACGCGTCTAAAGTGGCGTCGTCGCGTCTTGTTGTCGCGTTTTCTAGGATATGCTTGTTAAGTAATACAATTCCTCTGTGGCGTCGTATGCCAAAGATATGAGAAATAAAAACAGACAACAGACAACAGAAAACAGAAAACAGAAAACAGGAAACAGAAAACCGACGTTCTCAAACGGGACAAATGTTTCTTCAATTCATCATATGTAGGCTGAAGTCCGCGCATGATAAAGGTGCGTTCCTCCCTTTTGTAGCACGGGCGTCTGGGTAATAGACCGAATGGGGCATGAATCATGTTCGTTTTCCAGCCTGGTCTTATGTGGGTGTTCGCTTCAAGATGTGGGTCCTCATCAACAAGCGACCAAGCGCTGATGTTACCTAGTCATGGGCGGAATATTAGGACTGGAAGCGTGATATTCGGCTTCATTAACTATTGCATTTTCCTTGGCACCTTCGAAGTTCGTAAGACCTTCATTAGATGTGATGATTCAGTCTTGTAATTCATGATACATAACTTTGAGACAAGCACATAGAATGAATTAACCATTTGATAGTGCTCCAAAAAAGAAATTGGGCTCACTTGGTATCCATAATCATCGCACGGAGTTACGTAGACAAAACAGCAATAAGAAAAAGGATGCATACAAGGCGCATCGATGGTCCCAAAATGTTCG
Source organism: Pholiota molesta (assembly GCA_014925825.1). Taxonomy (NCBI): domain Eukaryota; kingdom Fungi; phylum Basidiomycota; class Agaricomycetes; order Agaricales; family Strophariaceae; genus Pholiota; species Pholiota molesta. The sequence goes on from JACGCK010000022.1 coordinate 182,885, forward strand.
ATATGACCTGAACTGCACTGCTGTCCAGGGCTTCAGAATTGGCGTTTGCGATCTTGCTGATGATTCCCGTGTGGTTCCATCTTAGATGCGAATGTTGAACTCAAAATGGGATTCACGGAAGATGTTAGGCCGCTATAAGAAAGACCATTCGAAGCAGTAGAGTACCATACAGAAGGAAGCTGGGAAATGTGAACCATGGCATTGGGAGGAGGACATGATGGAAGCAGCGCGGGTGCAAGTTGAAGAGGACACTTGGCTAGCACGAAAGTAGAGAATGTTTCCCACGCATGTTTCTCACGATTCACTTCCCCGGTCCGAATCCCGCCTTAGTCCAGCCTCTTGTAAGCTGCTTGCAAGTACTGAACTTGAAGTAGGTTCAAATAGATAAGTACTGAAGCTTGAAGTGGTATAAATGCCTTTTCCAGGAGCGGGGACCTCGTGTCCAGTCAATCTAAAGTTTAAAGTTAAGCAAAAACGATTTGTTTAGTTTTTTTTAGGGTAAAGGAAGACTTGAGGAAAACCGGAACCCCGTCTCGTATACTTACGGTACTTATACTGCGCCAGAATGTCCAAAGAATGCCTCAACAACCCAGTAAAACAGCTGTGGGATCTAATATAAATAACCTGGGTTCTCACTCTGCAACCATCTGAGGTATAAAACAGCTCACACAGCGCTCAGCTACGCATTCCGAGAACTCTCTGAAACTATTGCACGATGAATTCTAGTCATGGTCAACTTTCTGCTCTTGTAACGCTCATTACCGACGCTACAAAAATTGTAGAAGCGCACTTCGCGAAGACATCGAAGCCATATGTCCCTTCACTTGATGACACGGAGCCACATCCCCTGGATATTATGTCTGATAGCATGGAGCTACGCATCGCCATTCAGACCATTGAAGGAGCATGCGCCCAGCTGAGCGCAACTGTAGCACGACCTGCGCATACCGTACTTAATGTGATTTTGCCATTTTTATATTGCAATGGTGTTTATTGACGAATTTATTTGATTTCATGGTCTTTTCAGAAAGCGTTGGGTGTGAGCTCTTCCATAATTGTATACCACTGTGAATTTGACAAACTCGTTCATTAAAGGTCGCCGAGCCAGCTTGTCTTGACGTCGTCCTTGCGTATAAAATTTCGGACATTCTTCAACAAAAGCCAAACGGAATGCATTGCTCAGAAATCGCAACGATAACGGGTCTTCATCAACCGAAGGTTGAAAGAATTATGAGAATGCTCGCCACTAAGCATGTTTTCCGAGAAAGTATGTACAAAACCATTTATATTATCTTGGTTATCATAATACTAACTGTTGACAAATTTAAACAGATTCAGAAGGCGTCTTCGTAAACAACAGACTCAGCATCCAGCTTCTTTCAACCAATCGGCTCGGGGACACCTGTCGTTACAAGTTCATCGAAACTTTCTTCCATTTCATCACAAATCGCTGACAGTTTAATATAGCACTCAGGAAGTTATCAGGGCTGTTCCACATTTCTTGGATGTCCTCGCAGACGAAGATTGGGGTCACTCCGATGCACCAAATAAAACTGCATTCAATAAGGCAACTGGCTTTTCAAAAACCTTGTTCGACTATTACAGCGGAGATGTACGCATCACGTAGACCCTCTCATCTTGCATCAAGGGCTTGATTTTTTTTGTTTGATTGTTAGGACTCGGCCGAAGGAGCGGCACTTGGCGCGCGCTTTGGACTAGGAATGGTAGGATGGGGGTTTGCCACCGAAGGGACGACGGTCATACATGGTAACTTTTTAATTTGGCATTATAATTAGCATTCCTCAAATTTACAATCATTCTACTATTGTAGAGTTTCCATGGGGAGTGCTACCCAAGGGAACTACAATTGTTGACGTTGGAAGTGGAATTGGAGCCGTTACAATGGGGCTCGCAAAACGATATCCTTCCTTGCACCTCACTCTACAAGATTTGCCAGAACGCCTGCTGCAAGCCCAAAACGAGATTTGGCCCAAGGAGTGTCCAGAAGCGATGGCTCAGAAGCGCGTGCATTTCAAGCCTATTGATTTCTTTACCCAATCTCCCGTTCCGGGTGCTGATATTTACTACGTGAGCCCTTATGGTAGTTTTGTGTACTTGCCATCTGACTGATGTCAGATTTCTAGCTGAAGAATATCTTGTAAGGCAACTTATTTTGGCAGATGATATTACGCCCTTTTCTGAAGATTCGTTATCAGGCACGATTGGGAGGACGGCCGATGTGTAACCATCCTTTCCAACATCCGAAAGGCCATGGGCCCTCACAGTCGAGTATTAATTCGTGAGTTGCTCTCGGCGACCGTGAATTTACTTTTGCTCATCTGAAAAATAAAACGCAGATGAATACATCATCCAAAACGCAAATCGCCTCCCTGACGACAAGTCCGTGTTCAAACAAGCGCCGGAGCCACTCCTTCCTAACTATGGCGTGGGCCGTCTCCGGATGTACGCCGTCGACATGCACATGATGATCATGATCAACAGCACTGAGCGGCCCGTGCAAGCGTTCAATAAACTCGGTGAAATGGCGGGCTTGAGGTTCTTCAAGCTATGGGATCTTGGAGAGACAAGTATTGTTGAGTTCCGGCTGCCTGAGGCGAAAGAAGGCGGAAAGCTATAAGTGTACATAAATTTTTACAAAGCAGGCTAGTTCGTAACGAGATGATATCTTCGCCGTACTCAAAAGATCAGAGTTCGAGCGGTAGAATCCAAATTAGGTCATTCTGTTTCCATAAAAGGTTTCGCGATCTACTAAGTACTTGATTCCTTACGCGGAAGTGTGGTATGCATTCAACAGACATGGTCCATTATAGTACATATGAGCAATGAGCAGTTTCAATGTCGTTAAGGCCTGCGTCGAGGCTCAAGCGCTCAGCGCTCAAGCTCTCAAGCTCAAGACCAACTCAGCAACTTGAATACAGGAGGGGGAAATGAGCGTGTGAGATCTGTGGCTGTGTTAAACCAAACCCATCTCGTGATCTATAAAACGCCCGCTGACAGTGAACGCTTGGTGAACGCAGAAGGAAAATCCTCCTTTGTTGGAACTTGTATCTTCCAGACAAATAGACATGAAGACAGCAGTTGGGCAGCAGCAATCTGCGACTTGCACATGTCGGAATCTGTGAAGCCTCAAATTACTCAGAAGTGACCACGCAGATATGCTCGTTTTCCCGATTCTCCAGCGCATATTCCACGACTTCGCGATGTGACGGCAGTGGACTGTGGCCGTGCATTTCGACCGATGGCATCGCACCGTCTGTGCAGTCCAGTGCGCCCGCTGCCTACTTGCGCCTTTCTATACCACAACGTGGGTGCCATGCCGAGATTGCCGCTGCCAGAACCCAGAGTTTTGAACTTTGAAGAAACATTCGGCTTGATTTACCACTTTTCAGGGCAGCAAAGAGCAAAAACTCGAATGATCGCTGGTAGTTCAACACGTACAAAACTATTGTGTTGCAAGTTGCAACAATTCTGCAACAATTCCCGCTCATTTTTAAATGGTAGGCTGCCAGGTTTGAATGTTGAACGACACCTTCATGTCGATTCATCCTATGTTGCCGCCACATTGTTGCTCAGCACAGCTCAGCACGCCATTTGGACGCCTCTCCTCCTTACTCCTCGGATCTGTATTCTATGTTATGTTCCTTGATGCGATTCATCCTCTCGATCGGCACGGAGGCAAGACAGTACAAGTTTATGGTTTGCTATCTGACATACAATTGTAGGAACTGTTGATGGCGAGGAATTCTATATAACATGGAACTACGCGATCGATTTCATAATTGTCGCGCTTCTCTCTCATTGTAGCAACTTTGAACCAACTTCAACACCATGGCCGAGCCTACACCTAGTGCGTACTGGTACGATATGCTTAGTACAACTTTGACTAATTCAGATGAACCCGAGGGTAGAGCAAACCTTCTTGATGCTTATGAGGGCTCAGGTTGACATTCCAAGCTATTTGGATGATGAGGAGCCAGTACGCCTATATCCCTGGATACTTGCACATGAAATTTAATCGCATTGTGCACTAGGCCGCAATGTTAACAGAGGTCGCGAAGATTGTCATACCTTTGGAAGGCCAAAAACTTGTGAGAGGATTATTTTTCTTTCGGTTTCTCGAATTAAGGGAGGAGTAGATATCGACAGCCTTGCTCATGCTGAATGGGCCATTGAGAACTGATCTTCCTGGAGAGTTGGTCAAACCCTTAAAGCAAGGCGCCAAATCTTCATTTTGCTTTTATATCTTATGAGAACTGCTTTCTAGTGACAAGCTCATAGGGGTTCTCTATGAGATGATGCCGCATCCACCGAGGAATCTGACAGGTCAAGATTTCCGTACCGCTGATGGGGCAGACAGGCTTGGTGCAGCCGACGTGCCCTATGCCCGAACTGTTATCCCGAGGACAGATCCTATAGAGTATCCTGATGCGCAGGAAGTCTTCGACAAACTTATGTTGCGTCGGCGCATTGACGGGAAAGAGAAGGTGTTTCTGCTGTAGTTATCATGTTAAATTAGAGCTAACGTTGTTGCTCGATGTTTTCAGATTGTCAATAATTCCAATGGCTTGAGCTCCCTGACTTTTGCTTTTGGCACTCTGGTCATACACACCGTCTTCCGATCTGCGCTCCAGAACCCCACGATGAACGAGACATCGTCTTACATCGATCTCGCGCCTCTGTGAGTCCAGGCTAAAATTATGGCCCAGTTAACGACCCTCATTATTTGGTCTCCAGTTACGGCGATGACATTGCTGGGCAGATGTCAGTCCGCAATCAGACTGGTAGAGGCCTCCTTGCCCCCGATTGTTTCGTAGACGAGCGAGTTCTCTTCTTGCCCCCGGCCGCTGCGGCGCTCCTCGTCATCTTCAACCGCAACCACAATGTACGTACCCGACTTTTACTGCTTTAATGGCTGCTTATTGTTGTTCCGTGGTCTTCAGTATGTCGCGGCGGAGTTGTTAAAGAACGAGAAGGACGCGCGGGGTTGGAGTGATCCTCCGCCCGAAGACCCCCTGCGCCGAAACAAGCAAGATGAAGAGATTTTCCAGCTTGCGCGGCTGATTAAGTATGTCAACCATTTATATTGGATTGAAAAATTCTGACTTTCAACACCAAGCTGTGTCCATCTCGTCAACATCGTGCTCACTGACTACGTCGGTGGTATAATGGGTTCAGACTTCATCGCCAACCAGTACCCATATAACTGACATTAACGGTCTTACAGGTCGTACCATTGGCGGCGGTGGCTGGCCTATGAACTCCACGCCCTTTGAAGTACATTGTCTTGATATGTGGTTAAGCGTCAGATAGCTTATTCTTTTCATTTGCAGCCAATTGTTCTTCCAGATAGAGCAATTACTTGGTTGAAAGATCCGACACAGGTCAGCGTATTGGCATAAGCATCTGGCTTTCTACTCACCTATGGCTTTCAGCCCATCGGGGCGACGCATGTGAGCCGGGGTGATGGCAACCTCGTCAGCATAGAGTTCAATACTCTGTTCGTAATTATTTATCAATGATAATAATGACATCCGGACTCATCTACTCTCATAGGTATCGTTGGCATGCGACTTTGAGGTCAATTAATGCTGTCCATACCAACTAGTTTGCTTTCAACTAAACAAACATCGTTTCTAGTGAGATGGACGTAAAATGGGCTGAGAATATTATTGGGTCAGCTTTAGGGCGTCACGACTTCGAGAATGTGTGCTCGTCTCTTTATCTCTTATCAATTCTTCCGCGCTGAAAACTATTACTAACAGCTCATGCCCGAGGATTATGTTCGGGCATTCAAGATATCCGCACCCACCAGGAACGATGATCCTAAGGAGAGGACTTTCGCAGGTCTCATTAGGGGTCCAGATGGCTATTTCAAGGATACAGATCTTGCGAAGATTCTATTTGATGCTACTGAGGCCCCTGCTGGGATGTTCCGTGCCCAAGGCACTCCTCAAAGTGAGCCTCCGAATACCTGCATTCTACATTTTTAACCGACAATATATTTTAGTTATGGGATTTATTGATGTCAGGGGGATCAAGAGGGCAAGAGAAATGAAGTGTGTTTTGCCTTTCCATGGCTATTGTTCTTTAGCGTTTCTGACTCCTCTTACCATTAGCACTTGCACTATGAACGAGTTTCGAGCGTGGTTTGGCTTGCCCAGTACGTGTCATATCAATACATGTACGCCGCCATTTGTGAATCGACTGACGTTACTCTTAAAGAGTATAAGAGCTTTGTCGAATGGAACAAAGACCCCGAAATCTCGCAAGCGGCTTCTGACTTGTATGGCGGCAACATCGATCGCCTCGAACTTTATCCTGGACTTCACGCCGAGGGTGGTTTCGGCGACGGCCTCCAGGATTACAGCTCGGAACCGCTGCGCATTAGCACCATGCGAAATGGTTTGCTAATTGATGCCATTACTCTGGTGCGTATATCGTTGCCTAATTATTCAATATGCCACTACAGCTTCTATTAAATCCAGATTCGCGGCGATCGATTTTTTACCACCGCGTTCAATGGTTTGTCCTTGTTGCGTTGGTGGATACAGTCTTTTTATCGCTCACATATCTCGTTTCTTTAGAGGAAAATTATACCAAGACAGGTATCGCTGACGTACAGAGAGATGTCAATAACAAGGCCCACGGTGGCTACAGTGCGTCCAACATCTCATCCTATCTTATCTTAACAACTTGATGCTGACGAATACACATCAATATCATTTTCGCATTTAGTCCACAAATTGCTCTTCCGCACACTCGAGGGATTGCCTCAGAATAGCGTTTATGCTTGGTTCCCAATGACCACTCCTGCGACCATGAAGCGGGTCTTGGGTAGCAGCGGTGATTGGAGATTTGATAGGCCTCCTCTCCCTACCTCCTTGGACTGCTGAAGTGGGTCCACAATATAAGTAAGTATATATAGTTTATGTGTATTCTTGAAGTTTTGTAGTTTGGTTGGATATTGATTGTAATACTTACCATTATGAGGTCGTCTTTTAAGTTTTCCTCCTATTATCTTGAATAACTGATGTAAGTATTGCGTCTTCACGAAAAGTGAGGATGGCCGTACCTTGATCGATTGATCACTTGTATGTGTGTCTACATGTCAAGGCGCTTGGAAATTTTGAATGCTTGAAACTTGGGACTTGGGAGAAGCGAGTTCCGTGAAGTTGCCGGCGGGCGCGCACTTGGGCACAGCATTTGTGATGTTCGCACGAGTTTGCCGGACATGTAATAAGAACGAGGAGTGGATGATGCGGCTCTTCGTGCAACGTTGATCGTTCTCCAGAGCAGGCCTCTATCGCAGAATTCAGCCCTGGTGGCGAATTTCTTATGTTTACAACGTTTCCCTCTCAACCACGTTCGGCTCGAGATGCTCCTTCATCTCCAAGGCCATTGGGATTCGTTTCCCCAAGACCGATCACTTCCCCAAGACCATTACCGCTGAAACGAGAGCACCGGGGTGCACGAATCTATGAACCCAAAAGTCCCAATCCTTTGCCACCACTGCCAGACAAACCTCTTCCTGCTTATATTCCTGAACGACCGGCGCCTATTCTCACGCTTCCAGGCCTCCCCGACGTGGAACTTCCTCGGACACCGGCTAAGCCCAACCACCACTTCGGACATAAATGGATTAAGACTGGCAAGCAGTAGGCACTTTTTGATTCCGCAGATAGGAATTTACTAAGGCTCTCTATAATAGATGGATATCCAACATCAAACTTCCCTGGACCCCACCAGACCCATCGACCCCGACAATTCCTCCAGTATCACCCAAGACCGCTAAATTTGTGAACGAATCAATACATCATACTCCCAAAGAGCAGGTATACTTCAAGAGCTATCAAAATGTTCTTGATGAAGAAGCTCTAGGATATAAACAAGCGATTCCGGATTACAGGCCAGAAGTTCCGGAATATGAACCAGAAGTTCCGGAAAACAGGCAAGACCCACCTCCTCTTTACCAGAAGGACCCACCCGAAGGAGGGATTTTTGGATGGATGGCTGTGGCGGGAGTGTGAGCTAGCTTTTTGGTTTTTATTTTCTTTCCGGAGTCAGAACACTCATACTTTTTCAAAAGATTTTTGATCCAGTTTGCTACCATTGGGTAAGTTTCTACTCCCAAGTTCGAAGCCGTTCTAATAGTTCGATATAGCTATGTCTTCACCTGGAATGTATTCGAAGGTACTGTCGCTATCACTTGCCCTATCACTTAATTTGCTTAACTATAATTTCAGATCACTACAGCCACGTTTCGCTGACCGATCAGAGCCCAATTGCCGTCCGGTAGGTCGATTGCCTATTACTGATCAACAGTAGCAAGCTGATCGGGAATCCACCATAGATTCATTGGGAGCATTCAGTGGTTTTTGACTTTCTTCCTCTCTCTGGTAGCTGGAAAGGCGGCGGATTCGGGATATCTTCATCACACTATTATCTCAGGATCTGTCCTGTTCGCGCTTTGGTATGTCTCGTTAGCTATTTCTTTCCGTGCGCCGGCGCTTATGTTTTCCAGCCTCTTTTTATTGTCCATTGTCGGAGAAGAGCAATTTGGCGGGACATTCGCATGTCAGTCCCTAGGCATGGGCATAGGAATGGGGCTCGTCTTCGTACCGACTGCTGTTGTACCTTTGTCCTACTTCAAGCGCCAACGAGGACTCGCAATTGGAATAGTCATGAGCGGTGCCACATTCGGAGGAATGATCTTTCCAGCTGGTGTGTTCTTTTATTTCTATCTATCTTTGTCTTTTTCTGATCACAAACTTTAGCCCTTCGGTAGGATTATGTTTTGTGTATTGTCTTCAAGCTGCGATCTCATTTAACCTTTTTCAGGGCTATGATCCCATCCCATGGGCTGGGTGGCGCCGTTCGGATCACCGCTATCATCGCTATAGTATTCTTAGCTTTGGGCAATGGACTCATTCTCGTTCATCCAATCCCTAAGCCAGACAAACCTGCATACCCTCTTCCGCACCTTGACTTGGCCAAATACTCGAAGGAAATAGAGTTTATCTTCGCTGCGGGAGGGTAAGCTATTCTTTTTGGAGCACATGTAAACCGTCACTGATTTTTTACAGCTTCTTCATCACGATGCTATTCATCTACTACCCTGGTACGATCTCCTCGCATACCATGACCCCGCATGGAACTGATCTGAGGTCCACACAGTGATGTATCTAGATCTCCTCGCGCAGCAAAACGGTGTCGACGCAAGGAGCGCCTTCAATTCCGTACGTGCACGACCCCTTCTTCCGTTTCGCATGCCATGTTATCTAACGATATTCATTGACCGTTGGTGGTGCAGGTCATAATTTTAAGCCTGACAGGAATGATTGGCCGTATAGCGTTGGGTTTTGCCTCCGACATTGTCGGCCCTTGGAATCTCCTCGTGCCTGTCTCTGGGGGGATGGTGCTGATGATGTTTACTATGTGTACTGTGTAAGTCAAGTCTATTCTAACTTAATCTCATCGCGATCTGAACTTACTAAATTACATTTGATTTTATCTTTTACAGTCAAGGTATTAAGTCGCTCGTCGCGTTTTCGATGTTCTATGGACTTTTTGCTGGTGCTTGTAAGCCAATACAACAGGATTTAGTTTCGCCTTCTGAATTCTAATACAGGGCTTTCTCTTATGGTGACCGCTATCACAAGCCTTTCGTCTCGCCCGACTGAGCAAGGGTGAGGTTTTTGCTTGTCAAGCAATCATGAAGACTACTGATTATCCTCTAGAACTCGAGTGGGCCTTGTCTTCTCTGCTGGTAGCTTACCGGTCCTCTTTTCCTTCCTCCTTCAAGACGGTTTGGTCAATACTCAGCGTTGGGTCATTCCATCTGCTGTTGCCGGCGTAAGTTCCTTACACTTCTCTTTCAAAAAATAAATTACAGTTGTATTGACCAATCTGTAATGCAGTTCCTATTCGTCGCTGTTACCGGCCTGGCTTTCATGTCAAGAAAGTTCGTTGCTGACAAGAAACCATATAGGCGAAGGAAGTTGGAGTCTATTCACCAGGTTCTGATCGTGTAATCTAATGCACTTATTTCAATTCAAAGGTTTCGATTGGTCCTTTCTGATAGTCTCATTATGTGGATATATCTCATCTAAGGGGAAATAACTAGTAAATTTTTTCTTCTCGGATGCGCAATCGTTGAACAGAGCGTGTAATGTTTGCCCTGTGTTCAACGCCTCCGTCTAAAATTCCTACGCGCATCATTGATAGAAGCTTATGTATAATTTTCAGCAAGGCCCTGGTTGGATAACAAAGGGAGGCGCATACATTGTGGGCTGCGTTCGAATGTGCGTACACACCACCGAAGAACGAAGCTGTGGCCTCTTTTCCGGCGGTTCCTACGAGATAGTGTCTACCTCCAGGATGTTGATCAACGAAGGCCGAGACATCGTGAATGAACCCGGAGATAAGGACAAGGGGTTTCGTCTTAGCCTCTTCCTGGACTAAAGAACAACCTGTCAATACCGTTTGGAAGAGATAAAACAGTATGCTTGCGAACACGTAGCCCACGACACGACTGGGAGCTTTTCGAGAGGCGTCGGCCAGTCGAGGGAATCTTGAACTTCCTTGAGCTTTTTCAACTCCATCGCTAGACGTCCTTTGGAGATTTCGTTACTTGGGAACACGCGTAAGTGGTTGGCTAGGCCAACCTTCCCGCAAATTGCGATGAACCATTTCGTTGGATCGTATTGGTACCAGAGAAATGCGTTGCGGTAGTCCATTGGGAACTGGTGGTGAAAGTTGTGGTAGCCTTCCCCCATTGTCAATATCGCGGACAGCAGATGATCGCGGGGTGTCTGTACGTCATCATATGGCGCTGTTCCGAGCCAATGCGCGATGGAATTGATGCAGAAAGTGCTCTGTAGAGGTTTAGCGTGCGTGGTACCTAAAAGAATTCACCGCGAAGACTGACATGATGTGCGATGGTCAGGCGCAGCGCTCCTGCGAAGCACGCGCCGCCTAACCAGTCGTCGAAGAATAGTCCTGGAATAGCTGAGGGCAGCACGTATCCAAAAATAACGAGCAGAAGGAAGTAGTGCTTGTGCTGCCATTGCAGAAGGGGGTCATGCCGCAGGTCGGAGACGTCTGCGGGACCGGAGCGAAGTTCCGATTTAAAAATCATCCAACCGATATGGGTCCAGAGCAGGCCGCGATTGGCATTGTACGGGTCCAAGTCAGTGTCGGTATGACGGTGGTGGGAGCGGTGGGCTCTAGCCCACCAATAGCACGATCCTTGAACAGCACTTGATCCTCCAGCCAGAAGAAAGAGTTGAAGAGGAAGGGAGGCATTGTATGAACGGTGGGACCATAGGCGATGATAGCCTAAATAATTGCCGTTAGAGATATCGGTCTAGAATCATATCGCTCGCATCACTAACCAGCGGTGATGCCTGTGCGTCATAAGTTATCCTGGGCTTGATAAGTCATGATAGTCAATGCATTCTCACCTAACATAGAGAAAATATAATATATCCCTGCAAAAATCCCAGTGCTTCGACGTATGTTGGTGGCGTACAATCCATAGAGCGCAGCGAGAGGTGTAATAACGAGAACTGCAACATTAAACCATCGCACGCCTTTCGTTCCAGGAAATTTCTTGGTCAATGACAGTCCCATAGGTCGGCGCGAAAATGAGATTTCGGACGTAGCAAGGGTATGAGCCGCCTTGAAACAATGTGAGCAAGAAGACAGAAGTTTGGCGCTGGATCCCACGGAAATTGCAATGGTTGGCTCTTTTAAGTCAAAAGTAGGATGATTAGGACTCAGATTCTCTCCAGGATCGCTGAATTCCCATTGCCCCTTGTATCTGTTTATAGAAATGGTGTATCCTCTGAGCGCACTGGGCCGACACAAAATAAGAAACAGGCGGCGCTGACTTGGAACATCGATGCCATCGGAAATCTGTCCGATAACATGGAGGAATCTATAAGGCGACGGATGGATGATTTGTCGAGAGTTCTTTGAGAAAGTCTTAACCGGACGTAGGGCTTATCAGCGTAGGCGGAAATTATCGAACACGAGGCGGCGGCAGCAATGATGCAGCTCAGATTGTCTTGATCAAGTCCTGATGGCAATAAGTAAATTCACGTTCTACAGAGAGATCTAAAATTGCAAAGGAAAGTGGGTTCGGAGGTACTCACCGTTGACACTAAGGTTTTCCGGTGGGACGTTTCAGAAACCGAGTTAAAGTCCTTTCCTTCCAGAACAACGTCGTTTAAGTTCCACGAGGTGAGAACGTCACTGTCTTCCATCAACAGTCTGCCATCCGAGTTGCCTCAAGGTGGCTTTGTTTTCCAAGATCAGCCGTATATCCACCTCGAGATCTTGGTCATTCCCACCGTTCGGATTGATATCTACCACATTGGTGGCACAGATGATCTGTTTAGCGCGCCCCACAAGTTTCAGTGCACCGTGGCTTTTCCGGCTAGTCTTCAGCAAGGATCTTCGATTGAGCGCCGTACCGTACCATACGACAGATTAGGCAGCAAAGATGCTGGTATAGAAGACGATTTCAAGGGTATTTAGACCGTAGATTACGAGGAATATGGTCAGCGGCGAGTTTTTGAGCATGACTCCAGGAAGAACCGATGGTTGCGTTGTGAGAAATCTTGAAACGCACAAAAAGCCACGGTCACTCTTTGGCCTCGCCCCATACTACCATCATTACTGGCACTTACTTTAAGTTACTCAAGTCCTTGACTAGTTGACTCCTTGAATGTCTATCGCTTTGATTCTTTCATTCAGCCTCAGCTTCATTTAGCCTTCAAATTCTCTTAAGCTCTCCGCACTTCATGCTTCAGCTTCACCTCAAAACTCGATTAAGCGGACGATGTACATCCTTTGACGTTGCAGATCTGCATCGATGTTCCCAGAGAAACTTTGTTCACGATATTCTCGTGATCTCTTCCTATTTCTCTGAGGTGCGGCTCGATCCATCTTTGAATTTGAAGCTTGATTCCTCTGGTCTAACTTACCGTTTTTTCATCACAAGTTTTAGACCCCCGTTATCTGAATGTCAGCGAAAATGATACCTTTGCATCGAACCCCTGGTCAGATCAGGAATTTATCAGTGAAATACCGCCCCTCGTGTCATCGTGACGCGTTGGAAGACTGCACTAGCTCGCGAAGTGTATATCTGGCGCAGAAGTTGCATCGAGTGCATCCTTGACGCACAATCGGATTTGGAAGTTCAGCAAGGGATAATCTTGAAAAAAATATGGTGTGAGCAAGGTGTGAGATGCTGTACAGTCTAAATTCCTGTTCCCTCCTTGCAGTCAACTATGAAAACAGGTTTATCGAAGATTTTAAACATTGGGCTTTGCCCACCGCCGAGGACCGTGAAGATTTGCTCACTGAAATCTTGCCACCTCAATCTGTTGTAGGTATACCTCATCTAAGTTTGCGCCCTTCATTGAAATTTATTTACAGTTCGTTGACCCTCTATCTTTCGCGGTGCTGGGCCCTAATGGACACTTCCGAAGTAAAAGCTTCGCGCAACTTTTGCCGGTGCCTTTTTCCAGACAACTTCCAGATATCTGGTCTCGCCTTGCTCGATTTTATAGGTCCCAATCCTTCTTTCCACGAGATTGCAGTCAATCCAAGCTTTGCTTTCACACATGAAGCGCCGATTTACGTTCCCGAAACAGACGAAGTATTCTTCTCAAGCAACGATGGAAGTGACTTAAGGCATAACGATTTGAACCATAATAATCAAATTGGCAAGGTCAGCATGCAAGATGTCGAGGCTGCTTTCAAGAATCTCAAGCAGTCGACGACCATTGCAGTGACGTTCCAGTGACGGAGGTGAGTGTATTCAACTTTTGTTCGCGCGAGTACACGCTAAGCTCCCCTCGCTAAATTCGTATCATCTTCTCAATCTCCATGGTTGTGATTCTCTCCCATGGAATAAGTAGCTTGTTCTTCCAGACACGGTTCAAATGATGAACGGAGGCATGGGGCCAAACTTACATGTCAGCCTTAGCTTTTATTACGTCCGGCCGCGGCCCGCGGCCTACTGACAATCTGATAAGTAGTGCTTCCGAGATAATTTTCTTGGGGGACAATTTGGTTCGCTGAACGATATTAAAATTCATCCGAAGGACGCCGCGTTTTTCTTCAGAGACGTTGTGTATGTCGTACATCCAACTCACCTCCCGTCTTACCTGCTAATTTCAGACTGACTCACTCTTTGGTATGTGTGCAAACGCATGGTAGATACGTCTTCCTCAACCGGTTCCGCCCTCCGCCGCTCATGTCAAAACAAGTGTACCGGTTTAATCCTGTTTAGGCACTGTCCGCGTGGTAACGTCCACCGATTTCAACAGCTTTGAACAAGTGCAATGGCATTGATGATTGCATTTTCTCCTAGTTCTTTGGTTCTGCTTACATGTGGGTGTTCAATATGCCTGCCGTATTCTGACGTCGCTAATCGCGCATCCTTGATTTGAATAGATTTGATAAGTGTAGGAGGTGGCTTCTTGGGGAATGACCCAACAGAGTTTGCGACTATGTGTGCGAAATTATTTTTACCGTTCGACCCTCATAGTATCAATCTAAAGCGTCGACATCCTCATATTCCGGATATAAATTCGACGTCAATCCCGAAACTCAGGATTTTATGAATAAACGCACATTCGCCTACGCAAATGCGGGCGTCCTGACGATATCTAGGTCGATGCAGAAGGAAAGGTCTATTCAGGCTGTGGCGACGGTGTACAAGTATGGTCTCCAGGAAAGGACCCTCACAGGTAAAATTTCTATCGGAACAGTCGGGCGCCTCATCATCATGGCTGAGAAGAAAGTATTCATGGCGATGATTGCAGCGCCAAGGCAAATAATACTGCCTTTCACTGAAAATCGGTCTATCGCGGGCCCTCGTCAAGACTATGGACACCCTTTCAATAAATTTGGTTTTCAGTGCGTCCGTCCCACATTCGACACTTGTTTGACTGAACCCCAGCTGAACCCTTTCTCCAAGCTAAGCTAGAAGTGGGATTTATTGACGCAACATGACGCTGGTTGAAAGCGTGTTTAGGAAAGTCATGCTAAGGGCGTACCCTTGGCACGACCAATCAATTATGATGCTGCCAAGCGATTCAACTTCTGAAAGGCGGCGAGGAGAGAGTACCCGCTCGTCAAAGCCTTCAACTTTTTTGTTGTTGACATATTAGTGCTCATTTTCAGATCGTTCTCATCAGTTCTAAGTCTTTCTAAGTATAGCTTGCGACACTCGCTTCACGAATGGTTCGATTTTCACAGCTTGCTGCGGGAAAATGTACTTACCATTTAAAGAAGAACGCACTTCTTTTTAAGTCTCGTAAATTTTAGATCAGGTGGAGCGTTTTTCTTTTTCCTATTAAAATACTGTAGGTTGGTTGAAGCCCATCTTCTATCTTTCCCTGTGAATCATGAAATTTACAAAGACTCTAGTAAGTTTGGTGCTGTGCTGGGAACAGGCATTCGCTGCTATGGCCAGAAATGAAGCTGCGACTGCACGAAAATTACCACCTCAGTCAGTGGTGAGTCTCCTCATTTGATACCCTTTTTGTGGTACAAGTGGCTGATGTTATATGATAGTTTATCGATCCCCTGTCGATCGCAGTTCTAGGCCAAAATGGACCTTTCCGAAATGACTCTTTTACGCAATTCTTCAATCCAACGTCCACAACTCCACCGTTTTTCCAAATATTCGATCCTGCCTTCCTCGATATCCTTGGACCTAATCCTTCCTTTCACATAGTCGCCTCCAATGACACGTTTGCCTTTGCTCATGAGGCTCCCATCTTTGTTCCGGAGCTAGATGAAGTGTTCTTTGCCAGCAACGATGGGGGACCTCTCGGTAATAGCGATATAAACCACAACAATAAGGTTGGGAAAATCAGCATGAAGGATGTAGAAGCTTCTTTTCAAAGCCTCAAACCAGGCGATGAGGGTAGAGCTTTCCAGGTTCCAGTGACGGAGGTGAGCATTTCTAATTCCCAGCGAGATGTTGATACTATATTTATGGGGGACATCGTTCTTGCCTACATCGTATTTCCCATGAAAAACTACCCTTTCTCATCAACCACTAACGCTTCTCCCGTTTCAGCTTGTTCTTCCCGACACCATCCAAATGACGAACGGTGGCACGGGACCCTTCAATTCTTCCTTAGTTCTCATCAATTCCGGACGCGGGCCGCTACCACCTTCGATTGCGCTGGTCAACCCGAATGCGCCGCACAATGCTACCGTCCTGCTGGATAATTTCTTTGGCAGACAATTTAATTCGTTGAATGATATCAAAATCCATCCCACGAGTGGTGCCCTTTTCTTTACGGATGTAACGTGAGTATAGTAATCGATGCAGAACATTCGTATCAATTCTGAAGCACTTCATAGATATGGCTCCCTTCTTGACTTTCGACCCCCGCCGGTCCTGCCAAACCAGGTTTATCGGTTTGACACTGCTACGGGTAATGTTCGTGTAGTGGCCACAGACTTCAACAAATGCAATGGCGTTGCGTTTACTTCAGATGGAAAGACAGCATATGTGTACGTTCATCTGTCTTAACCCAGAGTTCTAGACTATCAATTCGCGCTCTTTTTTTTTTAGGACGGACACAGGTGCTAATGGAGGCCTCCTAGGAAATGATCTCACGGCGCCTGCGACCATGTAAGTACTTAAAGTCTCTCGATATTTTATTCATTTTTCTTTCTCTAAACTACCATTCACTACAGATATAAATATGACGTCGATCCTGAGACGCAGGTCTTCTTGAATCGACGCATCTTCGCTTATGTCGATACTGGTATCCCAGATGGAGTTCAATTGGACTCAGAAGGCAATGTTTACACCGGCTGTGGTGATGGCACCCAAGTCTTCTCGCCGTCTGGAATACTTCTCGGAAAGTTCTTCATAGGCAGTGTGTCAGCAAACATGGTGTTCGCAGGGGATGGGCGGCTGGTGATTATGGGAGAGACGAAGATATTGGTAGCGATGATTGCGGCCAAGTCGATTAAGTTAAGTTTTCCTTGACATAATGGCTAGATAGAAGAAAAGATGAGAGCCATAGTCGCGATATATATCTTCATCGATGCCATGTCTTGCCTTGAAGTAGGCGCAAAGTAGGCCGAAGAAATTGTCTTGAAACCGCCAAACCAAGTTAAAACCAAGTTGTAAAATAAGGATATTATTTGAGTAGAATATTGCCTACTCCTTTTCGTGCCTCTTCATAGATACAGTTATACTTTAGGATCAAATTTCGAGTCCTAAGAGGGAATCGACCAAGCTCGACTTGGGCCTCGAGCTTGATAATTAACGACAGCCGTGACACTTGAGCGCGCTTGAACGCCATCAGTCACATCATGTGATACATATTCTTGTTTCTCGCACGATGTGACCTCTTCAATTGAGTCTTTAGAACTCGTTAATCGATGACCTCTCTTTTAATTTTCTATTACAGTGCTTTGCATGAGTAATTGCCGTGTCGTTTTCTGAATTTCTCAGGTACAATGTTTATTTGGTTGCTGATGTTGTGCTGATGTGACAATGAAGGGTCCATCCAAATCCGGCCGACACTGAAATCGAGCTCCGCGCCACCAAGAACAATGTCTACCTCTACCTTGCTTCGACTCTCGAGTCGTCATCTTCTGTCAGCACCCAACCTATGGCTCCCAAAGGAGCTCACATGCCTAAGGAACTGCGTGAGCGGATAGTTGTATGGAAGAATGAGATGGGAAAGAGCACCGTCGAGATCGCGGAACTTGCTGGTTGCTGCGAACGGACTGTACGAAATATCCTTCGTTATGAACGCGAATATGGCGTTGTATCAAATCCATTTGCTCGAACTCGTTCTGGTCCACGTTCCTTGGATACTGGAGACATCAACTATATCACCTCGATTCTCCAAGCAAAGTCTGTCCTTTACCTTGACGAAATTCAAGCGGCTCTGCTTGAATATCGGAACATTGACATCTCCCTGGCTACCATCTCACGTACTCTTCAACGCCTTGCTATTGCAAACAAACAAGTTACCCGGGAGGCTCTGGAACGCGACGAACTTCACCGCGCAACCTGGCAAGCAGCCTATGGTGATATTCCGGCTGAATATTGTGTCTGGCTAGATGAGTCAAGTGTCGACGATCGTACCAATCAAAGGACCAGAGGATGGGCAGAAGTCGGTCGTGCATGCGTACGTAGGGAACTTTTCATTCGCGGGCAACGGTACTCTGTCCTTCCAGCATTCACCTGCAATGGGTACATCGCTCTCGATATCTTCGAAGGCTCAGTGAACAAGGAGAAATTTATAGCCTTTCTTGAGGAGCAAGTTGTAAGTTTATGTCAAGCTATAAATCAGTGGTTATATTTACTCATTTGACCAGGCCCCAAAATTAAATCCATACCCAGGTCCACAGAGTGTTGTTATTCTTGACAACTGTACCATCCATCATGACGAGGAAGTACATCGAATCATTGTTGATGAATGTGGTATGTTTCAATCCTTCTATTTCAAGTTGTAATTCTTATATACTATGGCTATAGGTGCAAAGCTGATATACCTACCTCCTTACTCCCCTGACTTCAATCCAATCGAACAATCATTTCATTCACTGAAAGCCTGGTTACGACGACATGAAGCAGAGGCCGTGAATTCGCAATGCCGTCCATGGTTGATTTATCAAGCTGCCAACTCATTGACATCAGAGATGGCAGAATCATGGATCGTAAACTGTGGCTACACCTTCTCTGATGAGTAGTAGTTATGTCTATACTATGTATACCTATATGCTTGGCTGGCGAGAAGTTGTCGCCCTCATCCAACCCTCATCTTCACCAAATCAATTTTTGCCCAATTGAGCGACGGCGGGTCGGACCGCTCGTGACTGATCGTCACATCAGCAACCAAATAAACATTGTACCTGAGAAATTCAGAAAACGACACGGCAATTACTCATGCAAAGCACTGTAGATTGGCGTCTCTCTTGCCATCATGAGTGATTTTACCCGCAAATTCAGGCGCACAGGAGAATCTGTCGCGTCCTCAAGCCGCCGCGAAACACATCGAAGCGGCCACACCTCAAATTCCAAACCCACCGCATCCTCTTCAAACATCAAACCAAGAAACGCCACCTCATCCAAATCTACAAGCACACCAGAACCTACATCCATCTCTAATGCCGCACACGACGACGAACGGACATACAACCACTTCCTCGCGCTCGGCATGCCCTCTGCGATTACGTTGGAGGACTTCACACGGATCATGAATCGTCCGACTCCTGAGGCGACTGGGGGTGGAAAGCGCGTACATAGTGGAAGTGGAACGCAGAAGCCACATGATGACGGCAACACCTTGCGCGATGCGCTTCAGTTTTTGAGCGTGCACTTTGTAGGAAGGGAGGAGGCGCGGAGGGTGAGGGCGTGCATTTCTAGGTGCGTGCGCTTGTCTGAACATTTGATTTCTTTGTGGGCTGAATGGTAATGTGCATTGTAGAGCACGAGAGGAACATGCGCAGGCTAAGTCGAGGCGGCCCCAGTCGCGTATCAAAGCGCCTGCGGTACTACATACGGCGAAGTTGGAAGACATTCTCGATGATCCACGGGCGGTGGCAACGAGCCAACGTGATGCTGCATACCGCAGCCTGGAGAGCGCGCAACGCGAATACGGGGTGGAGAATGCACGTATCGGAGTACTAGGTACGCTGCTCAAGTTGTTGAGGGTTCACTGGAGATACTGATGCTGGCTTGTAGATAAGCAGAAACGCGACCTCACGAGGCAGCTAGAGGATAAACGGCGCGTTGAACTTCTTTTGCGTGTTTTGGAGAAGCGCGAGACTGTCAGGGTTGCGAGACTTGGACTGGGTGATGGGGAGAGGAGAGGGATGGGAGCGATGGTTCGCGATTTACGGTACGTATACAAGAGCAGATGTTGCATATTTATTGAAGGAGAATACAGCAAGGAATCAAACGCTGCCATGCGCGAGTTTCAGTCTATTGTTCACGAGGCAGCAATGCCGAATGAAAATGTATGTCGTCAACGAACAATCCTTGGTATGAACCAGCTCAAGGATAATGTGCTGCTCAGTTTTCAAGATCCCCTACCACGTATTCGAATAGGAGCACATATAAATATATGCACACGACTAATGCACTCGCCGTGAGTACTAACTCTTTATTGTCCGCGTTCAACAGCATGCAAGCTCGCTCCGCCCTAATTTCGAAGGCTGAGGCCTGAGGGGTCATTGGATTGTGGAATAATCTGTCTTGTTCTTGTGATGCTGGCTGCATCTGCGAGCATTTCGGAGGAGCTCACTGGCTGGGCCTTGGGCAATGAGCCTGGTAGCCTTAGATGAGCTTCAGGACCTAGAAATCTTTGAAGCTGAGCGCTGAGCGCTGAAGCAGCTGAAGCCGCATTGCAGCGCTGAAGAGCGGTGATCGTGATCGTGATCGTGATCGCGGCTTTGATCCAGGGCACCGTTCGGGTATAACAACACCCGAAACCGGACCCCACACGGACGCGCCTCATCCCGTTCCGTGGTCCGTGTTGGCGTAGATTGGCGTGCCCATCAAAGGCAGAGTCGGGGCAAACTATTTCACCTGCATAACGTCCAAGCCCCAAGGAAGGCGCTAGAGAATAAGGGGAGGGAAGGTAGCAGTGCCTAGACGTTGGTGTCTTATCTCTGCTACCTCGCTCGCGTAGATTGAGACAGTGGTGGAGCGACTTTTGGAACACTCACGAGCTGATTTATTTTTGTATCCGTTGACAGAATTTGTATGCCCGTCATCGGAGAGTTGTGCGGCGCGAGCGCGAAAGCGAGGCGGAGCATGCGGAGGTAGGGGCGAAGGCGCAGGACGTAGCTGAGGACGTGGAGAAGAGGCTCGAGGATGTGCTTAAACGTCTCGGTGTGAAGGACAAGGCTGCGCTGGATAAAATGAAGTAAGTGCTTGAGCATGAGAGGCTTTTGCAGGCGTAAAAGAGGATGCTGACCTGGTCGTTTTGTGTGTGATGACGGCTGATAGGCGAACACTTGTGTCTGTGGCGCGACGAAGAGCAGCGGCACGCCAACAGGAGGGTGTAATATTATCGGGCAACGCGTCGGTGGTCGATGATACGCGCTTAGAAGATATACATAGGAGCAATGAAGAGAAGCGGCGTCAAGTGCAAGAGAAAGTCAATCGCGCTGTCGCGCTGGGATGGCTGTGCGAGGGCTACATCGACTTGGTATTTTTGTATTCATGCTTGTTTGACATGATACTGATTATCTGTTGGTTGTCAGGTCTCGACGTTCCGTTCGGAAACAGCGCCTAGTCTCAAGGGCGTGTTGAGTGTCGAGGGGAAACGCGTCGAGGGTTATGTCGATAACCTTCGCACAGACATCTTGAGCTTGACCAAGAAACCCGAAGCTGGTTTTGCAAGAGAAGTGCGAGAGGTGATGGGCACGACGCGGATTGCGGTGTGGGACGAGGTGCACGAAACGTTCGGCAAGGTCGGCGCGTCAGAGAGGCTGATTTCTGGTGGTGATCCTGATGTCCTACTGGAGCGCGGCACGGAACAGCGCGAGGTGTGCGTTGACGCTGTGCGGAATGCGAAGGTGCTGGAGAGGAAGATGACCAAGGCAGATTACGGGTTTGGGATGGCGGAGGAGATACGAGCGATGCTGGCGGACGCCAAAAGACTCAAGTAATATATGCAATTGTAATGACAAGATATGCGCCGCTACGAGGGTGGCGAGGCGGCGGCAGAGCGGGAACAAAGATGCGGCGATGGATAATTTGGGCGGTGTGATTGGTAGATTTCACGTGGCTGCTGTGCATAAATATTTTGTTGTCTCCGGCTTCCTCCTTGCACTGCAACCCCATCCTGCTCGCTCCTCGTCGTTGTTGGCGCGATGCTCAACATCCATAGCAAGACAGCGAGTGCTGTCACTGCCCTTCAGCGCCTAGCCGCTAAGGGCATGGCCACCGCTGTTCCCCGCATCGGTGACACCAAAGTCCCCATGTCTCTCTTCGAAAAGGACGCCTACATCAACTACCAGCGCATCGAAGACAACCTCGCTATCATCCGCGAGAGGTACGTGATTTCATTTTCAATCCCAGAACACAGCTCACGGTCATTATCAGGCTCAACCGCCCTATGACCCTCTCCGAGAAGATCCTCTACGGTCATCTTGACGACCCTGTCAATCAGGATATCGTCCGTGGCACTAGCTACCTCAAACTCCGCCCCGATGCAAGTCTTGTCTAACTAATTGTCTGACTTTCTTATTCATCTTTCTCCACAGCGAGTTGCTTGTCAGGATGCTACCGCCCAGGTATATCGTGTCGACGTCACAGGTGTATCACATTATCTGACGTATGTAATTATAGATGGCTCTGCTCCAATTCATGTCCGCCGGGATGGACACCGCTGCCGTGCCCACCACCGTCCACTGCGACCACTTGATCGAAGCTCAGGTTGGCGGCGTCAAGGATCTCGCCCGTGCTATGTCTCTCAACAAGGAGGTCTACGACTTCCTTGCCACCGCCACCGCGAAGTATGGCCTTGGATTCTGGAAACCCGGCTCTGGTATCATTCACCAAATCATTCTCGAAAACTACGCTTTCCCCGGTGGTCTCATGATCGGTACTGACTCCCACACCCCCAACGCTGGAGGTCTCGGTATGATTGCTTGCGGTGTTGGTGGTGCTGACGCCGTCGACGTTATGGCCGGCCTTCCTTGGGAGCTCAAGTGCCCCAAGGTCATCGGTGTTAACCTTACTGGCAAAATCGGCGGATGGACTACTCCCAAGGACGTTATTCTCAAGGTTGCAGGTATTCTTACTGTCAAGGGTGGAACTGGCGCTATTGTCGAGTACAAGGGCCCCGGTGTCCAATCTCTCAGCTGCACTGGTATGGCTACTATCTGCAACATGGGCGCTGAAATTGGTGCTACCACTTCGGTATTCCCCTTCAACAGCCGCATGACCGACTACTTGAAGGCTACCAAGCGTCATCAAATTGCCGACTACGCTCAACGGTTCGCCCACAACCTTAGGGCTGATGAAGGTGCCCCATACGACCAGGTCATCGAAATCAACCTCTCTGAGCTCGAGCCCCACATCAACGGTCCCTTCACTCCTGATCTTGCCACCCCCATCTCTAAGCTCGCTGAAGCGGCCAAGAAGAACGGATGGCCCGATGAAATCAAGGTTGGCCTTATTGGATCCTGCACCAACTCTTCGTACGAGGACATGTCGCGCTCTTCTTCGCTCGTCAAGCAGGCTCAGGAAGCTGGTCTCGAGTTCAAGTCGAAGTTCACCGTCACCCCCGGAAGTGAGCAAGTTAGGGCTACCATCGCACGTGACGGGCAGATTGAGACCTTCGAGAACGCTGGTGGTATCGTCCTTGCCAACGCCTGCGGACCTTGCATTGGACAATGGGACAGGAAAGACGTTAAGAAGGGCGAGCCTAACACCAGTGTGTATATTTAACTAATCTAAACCGCTTGACGCTTATCTTCCGTATCTCCTAGTCGTTACCTCGTACAACCGTAACTTCACTGGCCGTAACGATGCTAACCCCGCTACCCATGCTTTCGTCGCTTCCCCTGATATTGTCACTGCTATGTCCTTCGCTGGAACTCTCTGCTTCAACCCTCTCACTGATTCCATTCCTACTCCCTCTGGCAAGTCCTTCAAGTTCTCTCCTCCCACAGGCAACGAACTTCCTCCCCGTGGATATGATGCTGGCGAGAACACCTTCCAACCCCCTCCCCCGACCGAGCCAACGTTCAGGTTAAGGTTGATCCCAAGAGCGACCGTCTCCAACTCCTCAAGCCTTTCCCCCCTTGGGATGGCAAAGATCCCAAGGACTGCCCTGTCTTGATTAAGGTTGTTGGCAAGTGCAGTATGTGTCATATCTTTCAATCGAGGGAAATTGGTGTTGACATGTCTAACTAGCCACTGACCACATCTCTGCTGGTGGACCTTGGTTGAAGTACCGTGGACATCTTGAGAACATCTCCCGTGAGTGACTTAGTCAACGTCGTCATTTGAGTCGCTGGTTAAACATTCCTTTCAGAGAACTGCCTCATCGGTGCCATCAACGCTGAGAACGGCGAGGCCAACAACGTCCTGAACCAACTCGATGGAACTTACGGACCTGTCCCCAAAGTTGCTGCTACCTACCGGGACAAAGGAATCAAGTGGGTCGTCGTCGGTGACCACAACTACGGTGAGGGATCGTCGCGTGAGCACGCTGCCCTTGAGCCCCGTTTCCTCGGTGGTCTTGCCGTCATCGTCCGCAGCTTCGCCCGTATCCACGAGACCAACTTGAAGAAGCAGGGTATGCTTGCCCTCACCTTCGCTGACCCCGAGGACTACAACAGGGTCAAGGGTACCGACAAGGTCGATATCCTGGGTCTTGATACCTTCGCTCCTGGCAAGAACTTGACCATGGTTGCCAAGCACACCGACGGAACCCAAGACGTGAGCGTCTAGTGATTTCCCATTTTGTACGCGTTTGCTGATACGTAAAACTTTTACTTGCAGGTGATCGAGCTCGCCCACTCCTTCAACGAGGGTCAAATTGAATGGTTCAAGGCTGGCTCTGCCCTCAACCTGGTACGTTGTCCCTTGCCTCTCTGTTCATAACCAAGATATTTACCCATTGTTTTGTAGATGGCTGCTAAAGCCAAGGAAGCTGCCCGGGCTTAAAATGCTATGTTTGTCAAGATGAGGAAGGATCCACAATTGCGCCTTCCAAAGGTATGACGGATCAACTTTGTAGTATGAAATGGAATGGATGTAGGGGTGCGACGCCGTTGAGGTCGCATAAGATGGATGTGTTGGTTAGACTGCGGTGAGGCTGTTGAGAGCGAGATGCGAGCGATTGGCGGACACGGATGTCTCTATTCTTTTTCGTGGAGGCAAAAGCGAGAGCGTCTGAGGAGTGCTCGAACGATCTGGCACACGATGACACCGCTCGCCGAATCCTTGGGAGACAGAAGGGTGCGTTTGGCGGATCCTCTTGCGTTCGTGGGGCCTCTGCTTTGCGTCTCGGCTCGACTTTTATTTACGCCTTGGTTATGTCTATGTTTCTTTCTCTCCCTCTTATTTGACTGTGTTTTCTAGATTATATTGTTTTATTTACTCTTTTTTCTCACTTCGATGAAGTGTTCCTTGAGGTCTGAGGGATGTTCGATGATGAAAAGCGGATGTCCGAATCTTTCAGTGTTGTGAATATGTAAGAGCTATTGGACGGTTAGTGGATTCCTGGATCTCTTTCCGATATTTTGCATTCAATACATTTCGTCGCATTCAGTGGTAGGTCATACTAAGCTGAAGCTGAAACGTTGAGTGCTGAGCGCTTGCCTTCGCTTTATCAAGTGCATGTCTATTTATAGAACGTGCCACCACATATTATATTTTTGGAAAGAGAACATGAAGTGTTCTCTTTCCAGAATCCTCGGCGACGTTCTCCATTATATACTTTACTTTCTGCTGCATATTTACAGATAGTCGAAGTGTTCCGGGTTGATGATGTGTTTGATGAAGGCCAGCAGGGAATTCTACAGGTGGAACTTGGCTACCAAAAGCTTGAAGTTTAAGTTAGAGCGTAGAAGATGTTGCTTGGAAGAGTATCGGGTGCATCATGTGCATGAGCCTTAAAAGCAGAAAAACCTTACAAAAATGCCAGAATTGTCGGAGAATTCAATCTCGATACAATTGTTACTTTCTTATACACAAACCAAAATCTGTTCAATGGATAATGGTGATAGATTACTAGTGTCGTGGGTATTCTGATAATTCACGCTACGATATATAACTGGCACAAGGATATTTCACCGAAACACGATTGGCTCGAAGGGACTCCTTGGAAGTTGCGAGAAGTAATATCAATACTCATACTCCGAGTTCGGCCTCTTGACGTTAGTTGCTTTTCACAAGATTGCGTCCAACTGACCCGGAGTGCCCCGCAGGAAGAAGCAAGAAAAGAATGCGGTAAGTATACCTTGGTTCTTAACTTGGAGTGTTCCATGTGATATTCAAGCTTTCGAGTTTTGTGGGCGATGGCTGAAGCGCTAAAGCCTCTACTCTAATGCTGGAATTTGGCTGGAATCCAGAAAGGAAAGTGTAGTAGCCAAATAAAGATCAATACGGAACTTGTGATGAGCCACAGACGCACTGGTGTCAGTAAGTACCTCCAATGATCGTTGTTCGCGGATCCGAGTTTATTTGGCATTAAATGGGTGAGGCTCGAACTATCATCAGTGCAATTATAATGATTAGAATTCCTTTACGGCCCATGAGAATCGGTTCACCCGCCACTTTCGCAATGGGAGACAGAAAAAATGACTTCAAAATTTGAACTGGTATTGAAGTTCGATACAAGCTGCCATTGAGTATCAAGAAAAATAGGACATTGTCCGGATCCCTTTCAGCCACAGTTAACGCGATATCGGCGCAAATCCGGATCCTCATGATCTCAGCACCTTCGTCCGGCAATGTTGATCTACGGGCAAATTGACCAGAGCCAGAGTACCCAATCTTACCACGTCAAATTTGCGGAAGCAAGTGT
Organism: Pholiota molesta; assembly: GCA_014925825.1. Lineage (NCBI taxonomy): Eukaryota > Fungi > Basidiomycota > Agaricomycetes > Agaricales > Strophariaceae > Pholiota > Pholiota molesta. The sequence goes on from JACGCK010000022.1 coordinate 209,458, forward strand.
AATACCGTATATACCCTGTGCCGAAGGAGAACCACCTTCCATGCAAAGAAAAAAATTACCGCGACCCGGTCGTAAATTCTGTTTGATCACTCTTCTGAGCGGGTATCTACTCTTGCTCCATTACTAGGGTATGGCAAACATGGTTTATAGGGGGTTGGATAGGAACAGATGTTGATCCCATCCCCCTTGGACCTTATCCCGTGCAATTTTTTGTCACTGGGAACTCTCTCTCTTTGCCCTTTCCATTACTTCTCAAGATGTATTTTCGAAACGGGCCCGAATACGAGGCAAGGTGAGGGTGATTATTTGACGCTGATAATATTTCATTGCTCATTGTTGCTATCATTTCGTTTAGACTGAAAAGGCCTTTCGCTCCTCCCACTGTAAGCTTGAAGGAAATTCATGACGCTGTACCCAAGCACCTTCTTAAGAGTATGACCTATTTCTCTGATATCTACCCAACGACCACCTTTTGACAATTGTCGCAGAGAACGAACCTAGAGCAGCGCTCTACATCGTCCGTGATATCGTCTTCACCCTCTTTCTATACAAGTTCGCTACCTCCATCACACCTTGGGCGGCGACTGACTTTGGGGGCTATGTCACTGGCAATCCTCAGAAGACGGCCGTAAAAACGGCGCTTTGGCTGTCGTACTGGTGGGTGCAGGGTATGGTCAATGCTGGTATTTTCTGTCTCGGTAAGTGCTGTCTTCGGGTAGATCAGCTAACGCTTCGCATCGGCTAATCAGTGGCATTAGGCCATGATGCTGGCCACACTTCTATGTTCGAGAACAACGTGGTCAACAACATAGTCGGTTTCTTCCTGCATACCGTAAGTGTTGTATTTTACTTCTTGAGCTCTTCCTTTCTCACATTTTTCTAGTGGCTCCTCATCCCCTACTATTCCTGGCGCGCAACCCACCATGCTCATCATGTAAGTTCGCGTGTCCTGTGCAATTTAGTTTGACCAATGACCTATACATGAACTTGATAGAAAGCAACTGCTTCCATGGAGCGCGACGAGAACTACGTCCCGTACACTCGTAGCCAATTCAAACTCGCGGACGAGAAGACTGTCAAGAAAGCTGACTACGAAGAGCTTTTCGAAGAGACCCCCATTTACACAGCGTACAGGCTCTTCATCATGCAGGCGTTGTGAGTTCTTTTTACGTAGGCATCGATCTACAGCTGCTAATTTTTGTGTGGTTGTACAGCGGCTGGTGGATTTACCTTGCGTAACTATTTATCTTGCTATGTAAATTAGCAGCTTTTCTCTGACCTTGAGATATTGCTAGGAATAACACCATGGGCTCTCCGATGTACCCTCCCGGCACCAATCACTTTGATCCCATGTCCCCATTATTCAAGAAAGAGCAGCGTATGTTTTATCATCCCCAATGGATGGCTTGCATCTAATTATTGTATAGGATTCAATATCTTCATGTCCGATCTTGGTCTGCTCGCGATGTCGTCCTGGCTCTACTACATGGGTCGTGAATTTTTCTTGTGGAATTACTTGGTTCCTTGGATTGTAAGTGTTTGATAATAAAATGCTCTTGAATAAGTGATTCTCAATGATTTATTCTAGCTCGTTAACCACTGGTATATTTTCTCCCTTCTTAACGAAAAATAAGCACTCACCACTTTGATTGATAGGATTGTCATGTTCACATTCTTGCACCACTCTGACCCCACTATCCCTCACTACAGGAAAGGAGAATGGTCCTTCCTTCGCGGAGCTGCCGCCACTGTCGACAGGCCCCTTCTTGGCTGGATGGGCAGGTTCTTCTTCCACAACATCAGCCACGACCACGTTGCGCACCGTATGTCTCCAGTATAATCTTCTTCGTTCATTTACCGATTTCCTGCCCTTGTAGACTTCTTCTTGAGGGCTCCATTCTGTAAGATTTATATTTATTATGAAGAGCACGATACCTGACGCTGACTTTTCTGAAATATAGGGAACGGTCCTGAGATAACCAAGGCCGTCCGTTCTGTGTTGGGCGATTCCTACAACTACGATTCAACGGTAAGCTTCTCCCAAATTCCCTTGAACTGCATATTTAGATGATAATAAAATCTCAGCCCACCTTCTACGCCCTCTACCGCTCATTCAGCCAATGTCTCTTCATTGAGGACGAGGGCGAGATCATCTTCTACAAGAACAAAGATGGTATCGCCCAGCGCGAGGTGGCTGAGTCGGTGCTCAAGGAAATCAAGGAGAAGGGGTGGAACCCGGAAGAGCAGGACCGGTTGGATACCTTTGAGAAGGCGAAGGCGGCTTGAAGAACATTAGACTCTCTCGCATTCGCTGAACTGGATGGCATTGCATGAAATCATTATTGTACATAGACACCACTGGCATAACCCGTTAATGAAAGTTCAAATCGCTCTGGAAATTTCACCTTTCTCTTTGCGCTATCGTTCTTTTGGAAAATGAGCTATTGATAATGAGATGAATTAACTGCTGCGTTTGTGAGAAGTCAATGAGAAGAATATTTGGATTGGAAGAAGATCCAAATATTCTGAATAAAGAAATATTAAATACTCAGAGAGTAGTCAATATTTGAGTGACAAGAAACTTGGTGGGCAAGTTGCTTGTGATGTGCCTAGGGCTTGCCCGGGCTCCTCGAATTTTGGATCTGCAGCCGAACGCGGGATTGGCCAAAGTCTTGGGTCAATCGCGCGGAGATGTTCGGTGGGCTCTAGGCCCTCATCACGTGATCCAAAAGCGTTCAGAATTCATCTGAAGAATCGAGGAAACCAAGGCAAGACCTGAGCGTCTGGGTAGCCCGATTTTGGCAGAACCTGTGCCGAAAACCAACAAGCTGAACCGGACGCTGAAGGGGATGGCGGGTGGGGCGAAAAAACAAGGGAGAGCGTTTGAGCGCTCTTTTTTCCGCGTCAGAAGGAGATCCCGCGCGACGAGGGAGCCAGACTTCGAGAGCTGGCTTTACGGATGTGTTTGTACGTGTAACGTCCAAACGCCAATGGGATCTTCTTCTGACGCATGACGTTAATTTATCCTAAGATGAGCACGTCTTCATACTTTGACTTCGCTCATCGCGGAAGGTGATAAAGACCCTGGGCGCTAATAATTATTTTGGCCTGTCCGGCTTTAGCCTGATACACCGTCTAAGTATAGTATGTTATAGTCTATTATTACTCACAGCGGCTCAAAGGCCGCCATAATGAATCAATCATCTCTGGTGTCGCAATGCTGCTTTTGCAACTAAATGCTGGCTGAGGTCATGGCGCAATGCTTTTTAAATCCTCGGATCCCCTTCCTCCCCTTAAAAAAGAAAAAGTATCCGATTAATGCTTCGAAGGTGGAGTAAATGAGACCCCGAACCCAATGTATATGATATTTGTGCAGTTCTGTGAACAGTCGCTCGTCCTTTCCGTTGATGACCCATCATCGGCTTTCATTACAACTTGCTAAGCGCGCTTATCATTAATCTGGGGAAATTTCACGGCGCCTACATGTTGCAGCACTTATAATTGGCTCTCGATCCTTCTTCATCAACGATGTCATGTTCTGTCAGCTTTCCGCGCAGACCCTCAAATTATTGGGCTTCCTTCAGATGAGTTTATGTGCTTACCAACTGTTAGCGCTCGGTATCGGGCCGGGAGCTAGTTGAATTGACTTGAACGCGCCTTACCGATGAACACCTCATGAACCTTACTATATAATGTGAAATAAAATATACAATTCATTTGAAGTTAGCTTATAGCTTGTGCTTGATTTCCTTGTTTGCAATCCTTGCAAACTGTTGATAGGGTGTGCCACTTGCAAAGCGTGCGGCTTGCGCTAGAATCATCGCCTCAGTATTACGCCACGGATGAAGAAAAGCACAGGGGAAACCCACCATAGCTTTCACGGAGATTCACGGCATCAGGATCGTTCTTCTCGTGTATGCCTCGTTGGATGAGGCTCCTCATTACCAAAATTGCGGTAGGATCAAGTCCAGATAGCTCGTTAAGAAGTTTCTCCCGTACGGCCGAATGGAAGGACTCTGTGCTTTGTTCAGAAAAAATTTCGCTGTAAAATTCCACAGTAAGAGGTTGTCAGAAAAAGTCAGCTCAATATTGGGCGTACTTATAAAAACCACAAGTGAGCAGCTGATCGGCTGTCTTTTTCTTTCCCCAGAGGAGTACTTCATTAGCTGTAGCGAGGCCCACTGATATTTATAGGACAAGTCAGCAAGACCAAGACAGGGTTTTGCTTATTGGATACCGACTTCGATTTATAAAGCTAACACTGGCACCTCCCTCCGCTACGATGCCTGTTTATATGATAAATCGATCAATAAGTTCTCAAAGTTGGCACAAATACACTTACCCAAGAAAGTAAAAGGGACAGCTAGCCATGCATTTGGGAGAGCGTAAATGAAATCGAAGTAACCGAGGAAAGCTAAAAAGATCATTGTCAGACTATAGCCCCTTTAAACGAGTTATGGAGATTACCAGCGGTGATTCCTAAAAATACTTGCGAATTAGTTGCTCATCTTAATAGCGAAAAAAGAGGGTAGAAATTTACCCATCACAGGGCCATTAAGAGCGGCGACAAGTATTTTGCTATGAGAGTAGAGCTAGACATTCATGGTTATGAGTCAATAAAAAGGGATGCTGACTCCTCTAAAGAAATCGCTTGCCGCTTTCCCGCAATCTGTAGTGGTGCTAACGACGTTATTCTTTAGGGCTTTGCGCACACTACCCACTGATTCCAAGGCCTTCGAAGAACCGGAGCGTCTGACATCCGTTCCACTTGAACATCATCGTTAGCAGTTATTCTATCAAACAATATTGCGAAACGTCTATAACGCACGCGCAGAACCATTTCCCAGTAGCTAAGTATAGCAAAAGTGGGGTCAAAATCAAGAGAAGGAGACATGGTAGAAGCAACATACCTTGCCATACTGTGATTAAGACATCTTCCCTTTCGTCGATCTCTCGCAGGGCATTCGCAAAGGCATCATAATCTAGTTCCACATAAATGTTTTGAGAAACAGACAGCTTCTAAGGTAGCTAGTCGCTGCGAACCTTCTGCAGTGACGGCATTCAATGTCTTCGGGCGATTGAGTGTAATCGTGGCGATTCGATCCGAAATGTCAACAGTGACGGTGCTAGACATGATTCTTAATGGTTCTGAGAAGCGTTATAGGAAGAACGAAAGAAATGTAGTTAGGGGACATGCATTTTACGAAGTCATGTATTCTGATGAGAGAGACCATTTTTGTTGCTGCGAATTAGTGGTCGGGCGACGGGTTCGTTTTAGCCGGAGGTCACGAGAGACTCAGGCATGTTCGTTACGTAATTTCTACTAATCAGCCATAATGATGCCTAGACTCGTGAGTTGCAGACTCTTGCAGAGGTGAATTTTAGCTGGAAAATAGCAAGATGTCGGCTCAAAACCAGATACCTGCTTGATCGGATTTTTTGATGTAGTACGGTACGGCTCAGTACACAAAAAATGTAAATAATGACACAATAAGTAGTCAAATATGTGTGTAGGAGGGCGGGCAATAAGAAAATGTCGAGATTCTGCAAATGGGAGCCTGAGAGACGTGGACATTGAGTAAAGGGATATACCCCATTTTTCAAGTGCCATGTCTGGAAAGTCCGGATCACATGCAGAGTGATGACAGGCGTCGCGAGCGTCCTTTGCGAGAGTAAGTATAGCGAACAGCGGTTTCGTCGAGCAGCTGACTAGCTCGACAATTGCGAGGAAACATCTACACAGATCAATTCCAGTGTAGGGCTGGATATTCGCTGATGACTTTGCGAGTCTGGGCCGGTATTATTGGACTTGAGTTAATATTTTTACTAACTTAAATCAATTTGAAGCTTAGGCGTAGCGCAGCCTAACGTTCTCGCCTATTTTTTTCATCGTTGATTTGTTTTTGATATCAAAGCCTAAAGGCTATCAAAGGTATGAAGATACTCAAATGTAATAATTGAGATCCGAATTATTGCAGCCTTCAATGTAGATAATATGGCCATAACCCACACGGACCCTCATGGACCTTACAATCTAATCATGATGGCTCAGCCTTGATCAAAATTTAGTTCGAACGGCTTGGTTAGAACTATACTTTGCAGTTCCAAACCTGTGATGTTGATGGGTGGCGCCGTGGTGGTGGTGGTTTCTCCCAAAAGTCATGCGATAATTTTTCGACCTTAGCACGTAAATGCGTGGCCTTAAGTGGGACTACAATCAGTGTTGTTACATCCAACCGATAAATCTCAATGCACGCATGCCATACAGCTCTAAATACAGCAAGGTTTACTTATTTTCAGAGGTAATGAGAAGGAAACACGGAAGTGATGTCACATGGGTGTGATTCAGCAGTACGTTTGATCGCAACGATGTATCTTCTTGATGATAGACAATGATAGCTACCACGGTGAGCCACGATGCTAGTCAAACCACAATCTCGATTGCTTTTGATCAACTTCTTCAAAGCACGCCTCCATTTGGCCGCAATCTCATATTACCTGCGTACCAATGGAAACGCAATTCTAATTCTTGGCCAGCGCAATAACATTTGCTGGGTCGCCCCCATATGTAAGCGCAATCGGATTCTTGGCAAGATGTCGAGAGACTGAGGAGATAGAGGCAAGATAGAAGCAATACATAGTGTCCTGACATCGGACGCGAGCTATATTTATACTAATCTAATTATAGATCCATTTCTCCGTAGTGCATGGGACGGTTGTGACCTTGTCCGAATAGATGTGATCAAAACTGAGGGCTGAGAGTCCTTATTATGGCTTATATACTGGTGGGTGATGTCAGTATCTTTGTCTTCCCTCATCCACCGGACTTACTGGCATAATGTCATCAGGACCTCCGCCCGACTTCAGCAGGATGTGAGTTCTACATGCCACAGTGGTCTAAATGATGTTCTAACCCACTAACCCATCAAATCGATAGAGCGGGTCCTCTGGTAGGGAAGAAGTCTATTCAGCGACGAGAATCTTACTGATCAAATTTGTGAAATAGTTCCTGGGGTATCTCTTAAACTGGGGACTTTTTGGTGTCCTTTCTGTGCAAGTTTGTAAGTCCAGATTAGGCGCCGACCTTCAATTGCAATCCACTGAGTCTCCGCCATAGATTTCTATCACATCGCATTCTCGAAGGATCGTCTAGAAGTCAGGTTTCTAGTCTATGGAGACTACCTGATTGAAAGCCTGCAGACGTTTATCTTCACTCAGAGCGCCTTTCGTACATTTGCAACGGGGTTTGGTGATGTGGCTATCCTCGATGACGTCGGTACTGTGTGGTTCTCAGTGTGCGTTTTAACTGGATTGGGTGAGTGTTATATCCATTGAATTCGTAATTGAGAAATCCCCGCTCGCCTCGAATGCTGATTGCCATTATCACCTAAGTGGCTTTTATTGCGCAAACATTTTACGCATATCGCATCAAGGTCCTCTCTCAGAAGCCATACCTTGCCGCGCTCGTGATGCTGGTACGTCGTATGAATTACAAGTATATTCACCGGTAAAGCTAACACCATTTTTGTTACTCTCAGTTTGCGACTGTACAATTCGCGAGTGCAATCACCAGTGGCGTTCAACTGAAACTAGCCAAGAACTTCAGCCACTTTATAAACAAGCAGAGCTTGATTGTTATTGGAGTGAGTCCCAACGTACTTCCCTCGTTATCGATATTTTCTCATCAAACTTTTGAAGTTTTGGCAAGGGAGCAGCGCTCTATGCGACGTTCTCATCGCAGCATCTATGTCGTATTATGTACGTGGCGTCAATTCTTCTCGATTTGAGATAATTTGCAGGAAGCTAAAGGTACACATTTTTTTTTAAAAGCTGAGGTCCAGACAGGCCTCTGGAGTTCCGGAAACACGAAATTTGGTTGCTCGAATCATTCGACTCACGGTTGGCACGGGCGTATTAACAGGTGTGTTCTTTATTTCGCACATCCTGGAACAATGGTGTCTAAATTAGTTTTTCATTCACAGCAACCATTGCTGTTGTTTCCCTCATCTTGAACTTCCTTCCTGGCTCTCCAACATATTATCAAACTGCAATCAGCGCTTTGGCAAAACTTTATTCCAATTCTATGATGGTGGTATTCAACAGTCGAAGGAAGATTTCTGACGTGGACAATAGCACATCCGAGTACCCCGTCCCACTGACATCCGTCGGTGGCACAATGCACACACATAATCCGCAAATATCTCGACACGGCGGTATTTTGGTCACTCGGGAAGAGATGAACTTTGGAGGCGATGGCTTTGAGCCTAATACGGTGAGTGCTTCGAGCATGTTTCGCCCTGTTCTGAGAGCGCTGAACATGCCATGTCAGGATATTAAAAACCCTCGACCCGACGTATCTGATTGGAAATAGAACGACTTCTACCTGGACTTTATTTTATGTTCGTGTCTGTCTGGTTGTTGACTTGCCTTGTAAAAATTTCACTTTATTTATGTAGAGATATTTTGTACTTGGGAAATAAAGCGCTTGAATCCAACCTTCTCTTGAAGTTCTCAATCTATCACCCGAAATAATGTTGAAGTAATGTGAAGGCAGATGCAACTTTCTCATGGCCCAAACTTGAATTTAGAGTCCAGTTCTCTGATGTATCCTATATTTATGGCTGAAATTACACTATCCATCTTACAGAAGTTATCCGTATCCGTAGAATCAAGTCTGCTTGATTCCTGGGGGTATTTACTGCTGAGCTGCGAGCGCAGCGTGTCGTCACAAATAGCAAACATTTTCTCACACCTGAGTATTTTCTCATGCGTGACGCGTGACGATACTTCGCTTCCCCATTGATTCTGAAAGTTAAACAGCACAGCCTTTGAGCACAGCACTCTCCTTTCCATGATCCCACCCATGCATTCGCGACCTGATGCGACCTGGCCATCTGGGGTGGTGTCTGGTGGTGTGACAGGGTTCCTTTCATTGGGACCGACAAGATTCCGTGCTTAGCTCACAGTTACGATCTTTTTCGGTCTGGTACATATTCTGACGGAACTTTGATAGCAGGTCCGATGATGTAGCTGAATGGAAGATGCAAAACCAGAGCCATGAATGAACAGAAACTGGGTACGATTACTTTCGGATTACTTCGATGTCTTAATTCACTATCATTCCCGAGATGCGATCTTTCATATTCTTGCAGACCGTACTCACAGGAGGTCTGCATCATGATCCTTGGATCGAGGCATTGAGACACTGAAGTCGACCATAATTTAGTTTCTTGGCCAGTTTGACCGCCACTGTGAGGCGGTCTTTATCTCCCGCAAGCCGTTGTGTCGATCTGACTACTTCAACTCCTTGGAATACATATGCAAACCTGCAGATCCGCATGATCTGAGTATTGAGTCTCGCTTGGTCTCGACGCTGCTGTACCATTCACGTCAAATGTGCGTGCCCTCCGTTAAATATGGCTCAGGTATATTCAGCTATGTATTGGGCTGATCGGGCTTCTCGAGTTGGTCGACATCTACTGATGGACTTCGAACGATGATGCACTCTTAGGCTACACATGGAATCTACCAGTCGCGGAGATGGAGACGCTTCTATCAGGCTCTCATGTATTTTCATGACTTGAATCAATGATGTTGTCCGTTGCGCCGCGATATCCGATTTGTGGCATAATAATAGGGCGTAATGTTATCTCGTTAATGCTGCCCAGTCTGAACATGCCTGGTTTTACGGCTATCAGTATTAGAGCTGGCGTTAGACATCCAGATTCCTTTCACGCAAGACACTGGACAGAGCTCGGGGAGTGTTCGGGCATCTTTGGTCAGTTCGGCTCAGTTTGTCATCCTTACAAAACGACTAAAAATAATTAGCAGCGCCCTCTCCCCATATCAGACAGATCATCTTCGATCTTGGTCTGCCTCCTGTCACCTGAACTGGGGATGATAAAAGGCGCTTAATCGCATCTTCAAGTCTTTATTCAACCTCCAAGGCTTTATCATTTGTTCTTACGGTTGATCATCTCAAACAATGGCGAACAGTCAGTCCAAATTCAAATACCCACCCATGGACTATTCGGTCACTCTTCCAGAGGTCATCGACTTTCACACCAAGCATAATCCTGCAGAGACGATCTTCACCTTTTCCGAAGATGGAAAACCTACTTCTACAAAGATCTCATTCCTAGAATTTGGACGGGCCACTGATCGCGTAGCTCATTACATTCGACCAGGAAGAAATGGTCCCGACCGTCAACCAATTGCATTTGTCGCTCTCTGCGACAGTCTTCTCTACCAGGCTATCACAATTGGTATCACGCGAGCGGGTTTCATCGTAAGTGGATAACACGATGTGAGGTCCTGTATATCCTAATATGCTTTTTTGTAGCCATATCCAATGTCGCCCCGTAATACTGCTGCGGCCATTATCAAGTTGATGAAGGATACCTCATGCCACAGGCTTTTGACTACCCGGCACACTCTCCAATCACTCATTGACGATATTCAGGCGCAGCTTGCATTGTCTGACCCTAATTACGCTCTCCAAATCGACGAGGTGCCTGCAATCTCAACTATTTTCCCTAAACTTGGTAACGAGAAAGTCGAAGATCCTTTCCAAGAGTATCCTTCTGGTACACGTCCCGGTCTGGACGACGTGTTGCTTTATCTTCATTCATCGGGAAGCACTGGCCTTCCAAAGACGATCCCGCAGACATTCAAGTCTATGGTCGACTGGGCGAGCCTCCGTGAGTCTAACTGGTGTGATTTCAGATTTCTCTGTGCTGACGCGCCGTGTATTCGAAAAGCCTCTGTCACTGACCTGATCACCTATAGTGTGCCCCTGAAGATGTCGGGTCATGCTTTACCACCTTTCCACACACTGGGAATAATAGCCCAGGCCCTTTGTTCACTTTACGCAATGGTTCCTGTTGGATTGTTTCCTCCTACTGCAACTGCGCCTCATCTGATGCCCATGATACCTACCCCCCACAATATCTTGGATCACATGAAGCGGACTGAATGTAACGGCCTCGTTATCATACCGACTCTACTCCAAGTTTGGGCCCAAGACAAGAAGGCTGTTGAGCTCTTAGCGAGCTTAGATTATGTTGTAAGGATCGTCAAATTTCTAACACCTTTCGCAATGCTCACTCAATTGCTTTCTCTCTCCTAGGGTTTTTCCGGAGGGTCTGTTCCATCAAAATTAGGGAATTTTATGACGGAATCAGGAGTGTACATAACTCCAGTCTATGGAGCCACGGAGTTTGGCGCTCCTTCCCATTTCTTCCGAAAAGATGGCGATGAGAAAGATTGGGAATATCTGGCTTTCTCTGATAGAGCCAAGATCCGATGGGACCCACAAGGCGATGGAACATATGAAGCACAATTTCTGGTATGCCATATTACGAATTAAGACAGGAAATTTACTGATGCTTCGCTTAGACCACCCCGACCCATCAAGTGTCTATTGAAAACATGCCCGACGTCAAAGGATATGCATCTTCAGATCTCTTTGTTCCGCATCCAACAAAGCCGTACTTCTGGAAAATGTATTTACTCCCTGATGTTTTCAATCCTTCCAGCTAACTATGATCTTGCTTAGCGTTGGGAGAAGAGACGATGTCATCATACATACCTCAGGAGAAAAGACGGTGCCCGGGCCTATGGAAGATATTCTTATGAGCAGTCCCTAGTACGTCGGCTCTCAAATCGTTGAGGCGCTACGCTAACAATGATGTATTGGTCCAGTATGATGGGTGTTATTATCTTTGGTCGTGAACGAGATCAGGCAGGATTACTCGTCGAATTAAAGCCCGCATATCAAATCGATATCAATAACGAAAAAGCCCTCATCGACACGCGGAACATGCTCTGGTTAGTTTTCAATATCGCTTCATTGCTTGTTGGTCTAACCGGCCAAAAATGCTACAGGCCAATTGTCGAGGAAGCCAACAAAGTGGCTCCTGCTTTCAGTAGGATATTTAAAGAGATGATCCTAATCGCCTCTGCAGACAAGCCTCTTCCGCGTGCTGGGAAGGGGACCGTTATGAGAAAAGCAGCACTGGTGCAATATCAAACCGAAATCGACAATATGTAGGTTATTTTTTTTAACCTCTGACATTGGTTTCGTGGCTGAACAAGTGCGAACTCATTAGATATGCTAAAGTGGAAGCTACAGTCAACGTCGAAACAGTCGTTCCCCCATCATCTTGGGATGCATCTGATGTTGCGAATTGGTTGAAAAGCCAAATTGCGGAACTTCTTTCGAATGCCCCAGTTTCCTCGACAGGAGATCTATTTGAGCAAGGCATGGACAGGTGAAGTTTGTGGTATTATATGCCGACGTATTGCTAACATACATTTACCTCTAGCTTGAGCGCTACTATTCTTCGTCGTCGCATTGTGGGAGCCATGCAGTACAGTAATATTCAGAAGGCTGGTCAGCTGGTTTCACAAGCAACAATCTACGAACATCCGTCCATCGTCGATCTCGCGGCGTTTGTCGCTGGAGTCGTAAAGGATCCCCACAACTTCGTATTAGTCTCGAGTAAGACAGACGCTATCGAGCTCATGATCGCTAAGTACAGCGCTGGGCTGACTGGATCAGTTGGGAAGCCTTCGACCACCACCAATACGGAGGCAGTGGTTCTGATAACTGGGTCTACTGGTAATTTGGGTTCTCAAATTCTGGAATCGCTGTTGCGGGATACCAAAGTCAAGACGATCTACACTCTTAACCGCCATTCCTCTGGCTCAAAGACAGTGGCTCAAAGACAGGCCGAACGCTTTACTGATAAAGGTCTCGATGTGTCGCTTCTCTCTAGTGATCGGCTTGTATACCTGGAAGGAGAAGCGTCTCATAAGAATTTGGGCCTGAAGGATGCGGTATACGAAGAGGTACGTAGCTTCTTGTCCTGACGCAAATATCGTTTACCAATCTTCAACAATCTCGCAAAAAGCTGCGCAGCAAAGTCACGATTATCATTCATAATGCATGGAGACTAGATTTCAACCTGTCCCTCTCGACATTTGAACCTAACATCCAAGGAACGCGTAACCTCATCGATCTTGGTCGTGCAAGTGTTCATTCGTCTTCTCTGAAGTTCTTGTTTACGTCTTCAGTCTCATCTGCATTCTCTTGGGATAAATCAGGAGGCCCGTATCCTGAAGAAATTCTCAAGGACCCCAAGTTTGCAGTGGGCAATGGATATGGCGAAAGCAAATACGTTTCTGAAAGGGTAGATACTTTTGTCGTGACTGGAATGTTTTGAATCTGACGATTATTTTTCTTTTTCAGATCTTGGAATTGAGCGGCTTACAGGCGACTTCGTTTAGGATTGGTCAGATTTCTGGAGGATTTTCCAACGGCGCTTGGGCTACATCGGATTGGGTACCTATCTTGGTCAAGTCGGCCATTAACATGAATGCCCTCCCGACCGCCACTGGAGTGGGTAGCGATGAATTGTATCTGTTCGAACATTCGCTGATAGCCTATTATTTATCAATCTAGGTTGTTTCGTGGTTGCCTATGGATTCAGTTTCGCAAACAATTCTTGACGTTGCATGGTCGTCCGAGTTCGCACCAGCGCTCAATGTTGTTCATCCCCGGCCTGTATCCTGGAATTCAATTCTCTCAACCGTCAACGACGCGCTCGTACAGGAAGGCGTCATATCGTCCGCTCTTCCACTGGTTGATTTCCGAACCTGGGTTTCGCAATTGGAAGTGCACGCAAACGACTCATCGCCGGAAACTATAAGCAACATCGTCAGTGTTCTACATCTTATTCCCTGCAAACGAGTTGTGCTGATGATGGTACCAATACAGCCTGCGGTCAAGCTTCTTGACTTTTTCCGCTTTACTTCCGAGGTGGATGTCTCGATCACCCAAGGAGCCAAAGTTGCAGGCGAACTTGGTGGCCTGGCTACATTTTCAACAGACAAAGTCCAAGCAATCAGTCAAACTATGAGGTCTTTATCTGAGGTTGGGCGTGCGGATCCTCAGAGGTGGGTGAAGTATTGGAAAGGGGTTGGCTTTATTTAGATGAGCCATGTCGAATGAACTTTCCTGATATCAGCCTGTCATCCTCGTGAAATGTAATACTAATAGGAATTGCTGTACACTTAGCACAGATTTTGCTCCCATTCATCATATCTTATCCGGCTGGTTTCGAACTCTATCGCGTATCTCTATTTCTGTTCGCCTTCTCTCCCTCTGAGCGCTCAGGATCTTGCTTGAACGATACCTGCATATGGCACTCATCAGTACCTGATAACCAGCCGATCGAGCCCCGATACAAAGTTGGAGGAATACACATATACAATTATAACGTTACGATGAGCTGCACTCTCCTCTTCGACGATTTGAATTGAAGGCGCCCATGACGGTTGCCGTCAGAACTCCACTGATAATGACTTCTAATTTTGTCGGTTTTGGACTCTCTAGGAAATTTAACAGGTCTGGAATTTTCTGCGATGATTTCGTTGGAGCATGAAAACCTTTCTAGGATACTGTTTCAGAATATGTAAGTGTTGGACCAGTTTTTGGATCCAGAAAATATACATGTAGGAACTGAGAGATTTATAGTGGCACCGAGGATGGGCGCTTATATTTAAATTTGACATTGATGATCAATAATTACAGATGCGACCTATATAAAATCAAGTATCATTTGCATAGTAAACATCTGATATGGGGGGAGAGCGGCAAAGCAGAACAACATTATTCACAGCAAATAATTTAAAGATATGGGTATCAAACTACATACTACTTATATCACCAATTCGACAGCAATGTTTGCGCACACTCCTAAAACATGATTTAGATTTATTTCGTTTCGCCGACAAGCGAGAAAGTAACACACCTTTAGTCGTGGAAGGTTATACTCCCTTGCCACATTTACAATTGTCCTCAGCTTCCGCCTCGTATCGGCCTTATTCATCGTGAACTGATACGAACCCGAGCATGAACACCAGCGCGAAACATTGTCCGACTGTATTTGCTGACATTTGGAGCACCTCAAATCCTGCTGCGCAAACGCCCTCTCTAACGAGCGCGTCATGTCGATCAGCATGAATTCAATGGCCACCCGATCATACTCTGCTCCGCACTGAGTGCAGAGCCATTTGGGGTTGATGTCTACATTGTTGGGGAGCAGCTCTGGGTCACGGCAGAAATCAAAGTCGCGCAAGACATCGCAGGCTTTACAGGGAACATTGGACAGCCTCAATGGCTCACAGGGATTTCGGAACGTCGCCTCCGCCGCGAACTCGCGCACGCCAGTAAGCTCAAGCAGATTGCGCTTCAACACCCCGATCTCCACCTGGTATTCCTTTGCTAGTGCGAAAATCGCACATGCGGACTTGGTGAACTCGAGAGGGGGGTTGTTGAGATGAAGATACGATCCAGGAAGTGTTGGAAATGTAAAGTTCTCCGGGTCCCTCTCGTCCATTTGACTTCTTTCGTATCTCTCGATTATGCTTTCTACCGCCTTCAACATCTTCCTAGTCAGCCGTCTTGAAATAAACTCCAAGGTAGCTTCGGATTCCTTCGCTTTAGCAGTATCTCGCTGTGTGCTATCGAGGTCCCCATTTTCCAAATGCCTCAAGGGGACCCTCGCCACCAGATTGAGCTTCTGTCTGATCCTATACAGCTCCACGATGAAATACTGCACCACCCCCGCAAAGTCGTCCTGGATTGCCGGTGGAAGGAACTGCTGAATATTCCAGCGCATCTCTATGCATAGTTCTTCAGGGGGCTCGAGGGCCAGGGGGTCCTCGCAGACGATGCCGCCCATATTAGCGGGGTCCATGAACACCAAAAAGTCATAAAAGCGCTCAGTATGCAAATACACGTGTTGGAACAGCTCATGGCCCGTCACAGCTGTCGTGATATAGGTCGCGTACGCGTGCGCTGTGCCTGGAGGTTTCGAGGTTGCAAGGAGAATTGAGCCGAAGTCCGCATGCACGACGTGGGCGCCCAGTCGCTTGAACTCGGCGAGAAGCTGCACAAAGGTCTTGCGCATAAGGCCATGCACAAACCGGTGCAGACTGGGATCGTACATCTGCGATGCTGAGGAGCTAATCCAGCGCCAAAAGTGGTCGATGACCGTAGTCGCAGGGCTGCTTCCGCCGTCTTGTATCTTGTCCAACAGCCAGGTCTTCACAAGCCCTCTCAGGATCCCGAATGTCTGGGCAGATGTCTGCGACTCGCCAAGCGTCAGATCCCGTGCTGTCTCGCCATTCGCGGAGTATTCGTTGATTTGATGCGATACCGAGTCGAAGGCCGTTGCGCCGCCGCTCCCCTCGAGCTCGTTCACCAGCACCGACTGCAGCACTGAATTCACTGCCAGATTGCGCACTGTAACCTCTAAGCACACATTCGCGAATACTCCAGATGTCTGGAAGTCCGTCCTCGGTAGCGGTTCTGTTTGTCTTCGATCATTTTCTATACCTCCCAGGTCAGGCCAGTCGCCTGCCGACCACCACAATACCATATCCTGCTGCACAAGGCGTCGGGCAAAGTTAATGTCCGCGAGACATAAAGGCTGGTCGCCCTCGATATGCCCAATAGGTACGTCGAAGTAATCTGCAGTGGTTACCATGCGGTCGATCCAGGTGCCCATGACGAGGTAGCGACTAAGCATCTTCTGTCCGACATGGTTCTGCCAAGGGAAGACATCGAGATTGTGGGGACCCTTGACAGGAGTCATCGCAAGAACAGGGAATTTGGCGAGCTTGGGGATTGTGCGTTCATAGTATGACAGCTCCTTGCTTGATGAGACGACAAGCATATGTGATTTATCCTCGAGCAGGCCCAGCTCACGCGAGACGGCCTTCATCGCTGTAATATCACTCGAGTGGTATGTATGGACAAATTGCAAGGACGTTGGGTAAACGATAGACGTGCTTGGGCCATGTCGACTGTGCATCTTCTGGAGGAGTGTAGTATACGTTTCGGGCAGGCGAGGAATGCCTTGTCGGCGGCTTGCAGGATCAACGAGGAAGACTTTGACGTGGCCATTGGCAAGGAATAGGGCGAAGACATGGAGGGAACCGTTGGCTGCTAAGGCGTGGTATAGCATAATATATTTGGCGGCTTTGCCGCCAGAGAGATATCGGTCGCGTGAGGAAGAAGTTGTGCATCGGTCTAGCTGGTGAAGGTCAAATCCAATTTGTTGGGCCCTATTCAGGGTTATTGTCGGGTCTTCGAGACCGCAAGCTTTTCCAAGGCGGATCAGACTCCGGAGAACAAGAGGAACCTGATAGTGCGTTAGTGCAAGTGTTTGGACGTTACATGAAGCAAATTCACCTGGAGCTCGTACACACCGTCAACATTAGGATCATTGGTGATGTCAATGAAGTGTTCTTGGTACTCCTGATACACGTCCTCTCTCACAACGATCTTATAGAGATTGTTGCAAGGGCTATCCCTTGGCAAATTTCGCGTTACCTTCGTACACGAGTAATGCTCTGGGCGGAACAGACTTTCATTTGGCTTCTTCAGGTGAATGTAGAATTCACGTGATACCCTCAACGGCACAGATACCAACTCCGTGTCAATCGAAAGCCAGAGGATGAATCGTCCGGGAATCCTGCTCGGTCGGATCTGTACGATGTCCCAGCGATGGCTCGCTTTCGGACGTGCGGCCTTGAACATCGTCGGTACAATAGCTGAACCACGACCCCAACGTGCCTCGCCTCTCTTCTTCCAACGCGGACGCATCGCGCGAATCCACGCAGAGTAGTGGGTCGATGGATCTGGTAGTGGTTCGTCATCATCTGTTGGCTCGGGCGTTGGCTCTCGAACAATCGTGTGGGTCGTGGGCACAAGGCGTTTGCGATTTGGCTGTTTGCCCGTATCTTCAATATCCATTAGTTGTGTCTCTTCCTCTACGCCTTCGCCTCTGGCCTTGAAGAAGTCGGTGACCTTGTTCTGCTTGAACTTGTCCACAGCACCTGCTACGCGACGATGCAGCCAGTCGGGGTGGCGGATACGTGGGACAGGATTCGATACTTTCTGCATCGCTGCTGGGATGGTAATCAATTTCTGAATGACAGAGCCCAGACGCTCAATGTAATAGTTCCAGTCCAATATCGAACGAAGCTGGAAGTCAACAAGAGCACTATCCTTGAGCCAACGTCGGAGGTATGTTCGTTTTACGCTCTCCTCAGCTGAGAAGATGGCAACTGGTACTGCGCGCTCAGTGACAGGCGCACCCATTGGCTTCGCAGAGATAATGAATTTGCAAGCCAGACCTTTGTCCTTCACCATCTGGTCGCCGAGGAACTCGGCCAGGCGCTTTGCGGTGCTGATAGAAGTTGACTTCTGACCACCGTATTCTGCGAGAGTCTTAGACATGCTCCGATTTTCGGCGATGAGCTCGACTAATTCATCGTCTGTTAGATTCTCGGCTTTGCTGAAGAGGATGTCCAGCCATTGATCAGCTACTTGAGCCACAGCAGCGTAACACTCCTGTGTCGTTGTACCTAGGAGGAATTTCTCGAAGATTTGTGATTGGAAGATCTTGATGAGTTGCAACTCGCCTCGACGTTTCACCTCGAACCCTTTGAGTTCGGCGAGCGAGCCGTCGTCATTGAACACTGCATAACGTTTTTTGAGCAGTTTGTCTTCCTCCTTTGACGAGGGTAAGATCATCGCCCTGTATGGACCGTCGAGTTCGAAGAAGATTGAGTTTTCGCTGTGGACCTTATATTCCCCGGATTCCGCGTCGAGATCATGATATTGATGGTTGGTGAATTTATCGTATACGAGGTGGTTCAACATCGTACAAGGGTAGGAAAAGCCGATTGATTTGCCGTTCGCCAACTTGAACTTGAAGTTCTCGGGAAAGACGCCAGGAAGCATGCACCAAATACCATCGGTATCCAATTCCAGCGGTCGTCCGACCTGTTCAACCAAAGCACGCGCCATCTGGATGATAGTTGCGCCAGTCAAGCAAGTAATGCCGGCCATCTCCATCGAGTGCCATCGTGCGCCCTTTCGCATGACATATCCGTAGAAGGAGTTGAGGATGCACTTGTGAGCTAATTGAAGCGAGTCATAGAGCACGATCATTTTCTTCGCTTCGTCGACCTCCGCAATTGACCGCCCCTCGCTCGTCACGGTGTCCAGAGTCTTCTTCCAGGTCTTGTGCAGGCCTTTATATTCGTATCGACGATCTCTGAAACGGCGCACAGTATCCACGTAGAATGGATTTTCCCTCTGGCAGACGATCGACTCCCTCGTCTCGACTTTGGTGTCCTTTGTCTTCTTATAGACCTTCCGTGAATAGTCGCCCAGACGTTTATGCAACAGGGCCGTTTGCTCAGCTGCCGCGAGATCTGCGAATCGCCTTTGGGGACCGCCCGGACGCCTGGGAGGGAAAGTTTCTTGGTTCAAAGCATGCTTGATCATGTTGAATTCGTCTCGGTGGGCCGGGAAGAATTCACCTCTCCACGCCCATTCCAATCGTCGATCACAGGTTTTTCCCGGTCGATTGTAGTCGCAGACGGCGCATACAGCTTCATCGACCATGGAATCTGGTTGGAGGCGGTTGGACAACATTATGTTCGGGTACATGGCGGCGACATCGAGATGGTAAATCAAGGGTTTGTCGGTGCGTTTGGGGTTATCTCGCATCAGCTCGAGGGCCGCAGTGATTTCGGCTTTCACTTCTTCGTAATTGGTGACTTGATCCAGAGAGCATTTGGATTCCTCTGTGATGCAAAATTTGAGAGCGGAATCGAGATCATCGATGAGCTGAGCGGATGAGCATCGAGAAAGAACAGAGCATGTAATAGTTCTTACCTGTTGACAAGCAGAAGGGACGATTTTGAAGTCTGTTGCAATGTCACTTCTGAAAACGCCAGCTTCTAAGGCTTCTACATGTCCGCCGACATATGTTTCCGAGGCGAGCAAGTGTCCGTCGTACATGTTTCCGTGAGCTTCTTCATGCCTATTAGGCATAATAATATGGCCTCGGTAGGCTTCGACCTAGAGCATTCTGGAATGAAGTCAAGAGTTGAGATATCGGGCGAAGACATACCATGAGAAGGGTTTCACATAGGGTCCCACTTCCTTTCCTCAATACCTCATCTGGATTCAGAGGAATGATGTTGCACAGCGAGAAGATAAATGGATGCACATATTTCATGTACAAATAATAGGTGGCCACCGCATCGGAAACGGAGTATTGCGCAAGGATTTGCGGAAATTCCATGGCATATCTACGCAGACTGTCAGTAAGGTTTTTGGTATTCCGGATGAAAGGTGTGCATACGGAGTCATCAGCTCTGGATCGAGCTCAATGGGGTTGTATCCAAGCTTTGCTGTTGTCACTGCCTTCAAGCCTTGACTGCCTTGCGGTAGGTATGAATCGCGCTTTACCCAGCGGAAGCAGTCCATATGGACACATGTCCTGCTCTTGTATTCATCTTCGGCATCCTTCGCGAAGCCCGTTTCGAGGAACATGTCGATTCCGTTGGCTTGCGAGCGGGCATCCAGAAAGGGGAAATCGAAGAAGTCACCGTTGAAAGTCGCCATAACAGTCGGCTTCACGTCTTGGATATGAGAAAAGAAGCGTTTGATAGTTCCAGCCTGTCCCAGCTTTAATGAAAAGGACCCAAAGCAGATAGACATTGAAGCTTACCTCGTCTGGTTCATTGAAGATAATGAAAGGGCCTTCGTATCCATCCTTGGGAGTATATTCGAAATCTTCAATGTCTTCACCAACAATCTCTCGATTCGTGATTAAATATCCTTGACCATCCACCATATAAGAAATCATCATAACTTGATCGATAGCTTGGTCGGGAAATTTCAGAGGGGCTTTAGTTGTTTCGATATCGTATGCCATCACCACCGGGTCTGCACGTTTAACACGCTCCGGAATTAGGCTGAAAGATGGGCGGCCTTCAGTGAAGGTGACCGCATACCAGAGTCCCACTCGAATCTCGTTGTCGATAGCCACTCGCAAGTAGTAAGGCACGTCGTATTCGCGGATATCAATGATACATTCACGAGGGTCCTGGTCCTTAGCTGTTGTGCCTTTTCCTGAGCGCCCGCCTACTCCCATCTCGCCTTCTTCGTCTTCGAATTGGATGTCCATGCTTGCATCAGTCGTAGCGCGAATAACTTCTGCGTATGCATCCACGGCGTCTCGTTTGGCGCTGTTAGCGAGAGCCAGAGGCATGATTTCGCGTCGTATAGACAAGAGATCGGAAACATTTCGAAAGCAGAGTTGCAGATATAATCGGCGATGGCCCATAAGGTGGTTCGGTAGTTTGAGATCCTCCTTCTTGGTTCGAACGATCCGACAAATAAGTCCTTCGTATTTCTTGTTCAGCCATTCTTCAATCATTGTTTCTGTCCCGGTCTAATATGTATGAGTTTTTGTGATAGATGCGTAGAGGACATCATGAACGTACTTTGCAAGCGATATAGAAATAAGGCTCATACTGAAAGGTGCATTTGAACATGCCTCCATCATCTTGGATGAAGTAGAAGTCAACAGCCGCCTTCCCAGATGGCCAATCCGGGTCTTTAACGAGGGTCTATGCGCGTAGTCATTTAGCGCAGAAAACAATCAAGAGCTCGACGAACTCACGGGATGCATGTTAATCAACCAGCCTTCCTTTCGAGGCCCTTGGTCTGCCTTGGCAAATCCAAGCTTCTCGTCCACCTCATCTGCTTGTTGAACCTTCTCGAATCTCTCCGCAAGCTGCGTCCCATCGTCTTCGCGTACAGGCGCTGCGTCACCTGGCTTTGTACCGCCGCCTCGTCCTCTGCCTCGTCCACCGCGCCAGGAGCTGCCGCCACGGTATGCTGCTCGAAAGTTGCCTCGTCCACCTCGTCCACGTGTCGAGGTCAAACCGAATGTAGATTGGCCTCTCGCCATGGTGAGGCCGTTTCGTGGAGGAAGGTGAATGTGGAAAGCGTAATTTTGATTTCCAATTCGTCACAGAACGCGTACCGTCACAATGTCATGAGAAATAGTCACGCGTCGCAGACTTGCGAGCAATCAACTAAGCAATACTTACATACTGGTGCTCCAGCAACATTCGCTGTACATGATAGTTCTAATCTAGAAGTGTGGTTATAAATAATAGTTTAACCTTTCATACATACAACTACATAAAAGACATCGTATTCATAGCCATTGCATTGGGACTACAATGTGGGAGCATGACAAGAGAAGGAAAGGGAGACAAAATGGGATGTAAAAAGATATGTCATCAAATACAAAGCTAATATTAGTCGAGAGATGAACAGAGAGAGGAAAGGAGGTGAAGAAACAAAATAGAAGAAAACCTGAGGCATCAACACTCGTCCTCTTCCTTAACCGTAAACCCACCTCCCCAGCGTCCAGCACCGGACCCGTGCCATGCCCCGCATGGTCCACTGCATCTATACTCGGGCGAGGCTTAAAGCTCTCCCGACGCGCCCTGGTGGCTTTAACCACCGCAGCCGCCTTCTGCGTCCCATAAGTCGCGCCTGCGCTCGGCGCCCGATATCCCGCCGACGCGGCGCGCCCATATGCACTAGGTACAGTACCCACACCCGCACGTAGATTACGCTACTTGGCATGCGCCCGTGGCCCAATGCATGGTGTGCGTGCCGGGTTTAGGAAGGACCATCGCCAATGCAGCGGGGCGCGGGAGCGAAGAGCCCCCGCTCGTCGGCATCTTGCTGGGTATCTTGGTCGGCGATGCGGAACGTGGGATACCCCCGCTACCAGAGTTCAGCCCACGGTGTGCTCCCAGAGGCGCCCTTGCGCCTCCGCTGCTCACTGCCGCTCCGTTCTCGCCAATGCGCTGACGCTTGTTGGGTACACTGTTACTACCCGCCCGAGTGAAGCGCTCGAGCGTACGGCAGGGGTAACGACACCCGTTCGTACGCCAGGCATATATCCAGCATGGCCTGTCGGCGTAGTAGCACGAGCTGGGACAGAGCCTGCCCTGCCAGCTGGGCGGCGCTTATTCTCCTTCTCCTGATCTGCGGCATCGAGGGCCTCATTGAGAATGTCCATGAACCGTGCACCGTGCACGAGGAATGGACGGCCGGCGTCTTCTTCCCATGCCGGAATGGAAATTGATAAATCTTGCTCAAGCTATATTATGAGGATCATTGAATCGGCAACTGAATGCATTGGAAAGGAATGTAGGCTACATACCCGAGGTTTTTCCTTTGAGACCCTCTTGCGCATCTTCTCTTCGCGCAAGAGACGCCCAGGATCGCGTGATCCACGACCAGTGAGTCGCGATTGATCTGCTGCTGATGCCGCAAGCTCCTTCTCCTCCCCACAGATGTCAAAGTATTTCTTGATTGATGCGAGCAAGGGCGCTTGACTCTCCTTTCGTCTTTCAGGCGCTTGACTTCATCCTCGTGGATAGTCAAAGCTCTTCAGTAAATTCGTCTAATCGCAATAAAGCTATCAGTTAAAGAAATAAACATAAATCGCCCAACATACCGTCCGCAAATGGCGCAAATCTGCGCGTTCATCTTCGCCCACCATCAAATCGTCCCAAAGTTTGACAATCTCCTCCCGCGCACTCTCCACAAATGTGCCCATCCTCTCCCTTTTCAGCTCGAGCATCCTCTCCAATTCCTCCTCATACTCCTGTACAGCTTCTTGGGTGCTTCCTCTGTGGGCTTCAACAAACATATCCATTTCGGCATCTGCAACACCGAGCCGTCGCCATAGCCCTCCAATTGGTCATACATCGCTTGAATATGGGCCTCGCGTCGACGTTTCGTCTCTTCCAGAGATGCTTGCAGATTCGCCGCCCATGTGAGCAATGAATTTGTGGGCTCGACGTTATCGAGGCCACAGGAACATTCTGAGATGCAGGTTGTGTCGAGCCAGAATCTACTTCCTCAACTCGAAGCACAAATTTGGCGAATATTTGTTGGTACTCATATTCTGGAGCCATGGATACATCTTCGCGGAAGAGGAGCATGGAAGCACTTGATCGACATGCTGGTGTCGGCGTTGAGGCAAGGAAAGGGTCGTTGGAAGAAGATGATGCCGTTGATTGGGCAAGGGCAAGAGTACTTGAGGCGCCAAATACAGGAGATGGGGGAGATTCGTCATGAGCGGGGGGCGAAATGCCTAACTCGGTGTAGAGCCAGTCGATTTGGACGAATATACCCGAAAGTTGGTTAAGTCGTTTGTGCTGCGTACAGAATTTATTCAGCATTGCTCAAACAAACACGGTCTCACTCACCACTTCGGCTTTACCTCGCACTAGTTCCTTCTCCAGCTTCATAAACCGCTCTGGAGTCACATCCCGGTTTGCTCCTGGGCTCGCGTGTCCAGGAGCTGGCACAGGATCGATAACGTCCTGCGAAAGTAATCCGATCCAAGTGTGCGAGCAAGTACTTGTATGCGATTTGATAGCGTATGCAGCTGCTCGAGCTTAGTGTGATATAACTAACACCTGATCGTCAGCGCAGATATCGTCGTCAATGCGAGTGGCACATACCTGTCGTAGTTTCTCCTGGTACTCGGAGATCATTTCATATCGTCTCGGAAGGGCATTTTCCTTCCTCAACTCAGCCAAGCTGCTCCCAGTTGCCTTCACATTTCCGCCCAGTGCCTTGTATATCGTACACATCCGTTCTCCACATCCTCACACTTGTTCGCCCATTCTTCTACTTCTTGGCGTCTCTTGTTTACTTGCGACTCAACACCTTCGACCAGCTGCTGTTGCAAGTCCCTCAACTCATCCTCCAGAGCCGATGGTGGGAGTCCCAGCTGGGCGTGAAGAGTGGGCAGAAATTGTGTTTGAGACTGCAGATGGGAGTGCAGCGAATTGAGCAAAGTCGTTAGCATCGTCGTCGCCGACGTCGGCAGGCTCATCTTCAACAGTATTTAAAGTGATATCAAACACGCAGGAGAGGAGCGAGGTGAGGAGGAGAAGAAAAGGGAAATATCCGCTTTCGTCAATTTCTGTTCAACTTTCCCGTCGCGAGGATCAACAGCACACGTGATCGCGAATGAGAGTCATCACATGATAGAGTACCTATGCCGGCCCGGATATCCGTCCAACTGAACCTCCGTTTTTGACCTTGGTGCTAACGCCCACCACGGAAATTCAGCAAACCAGGGCAAGGATACCGCAGTCTCCTCTAAGTATGTTCCTACTGGACGCAGTAGGCCCATACTCAACCGCATGCTATACTGTCAATTCATATTGCATAGCGACGAGACATACGAAACGATACCACCACTTGCCTGCTTTCTGTCTATCCTCGATCTCATCCGGGACATCAGCTCCACTTTCCGCTCGTATATAATGCGAAGTGAATTCCAAATGGCTCAGGGCGTTGAATCCAGACCATTACCATCTCTGTATGAGTTTTCATTCACCGTATCCTCTCCAACAACACGCCGGGAAAGTCGGTTATGGCCCAAATTACAGTGGACCAAAGTACAACGTCGGAGCGGTTAGCTTTTCATTGTCTAATTTACGGAACAACTTCTTATTCAGTCTTTTTCACAGAGTGTCTTCGACAAGGTAAGAGGTCGTGCGCAAGAGGTGGTTGGTAAAGTCACCCGCAACCCCAAACTTGTCAGTAAAGGCCACGACCGACATACTGGAGAGAATAAGAGACGAAAAGCTTGGTAATATATCGTCTTTCCTACTCGTTAGTTTTCATATACCCATTTTCAATGTAGCAGGGTAAAGATCCGACAATGGATTCGTTTACCATTGCGGGTAACGACACTATAACAACGACTGAAGATCATCCTTCAAGTGAAATTTCGTCACCCGTTGCCGAACTCAAATCCCAAACACCGAATGTCAGTTCTTTTGGGCAGAGCTCCGAGGAAGCTTCTCCTAAGTAGGCTCTCCCTGTTGTGCGCTCATATCGCCCATGCCCTAGCTGTATGCTTCTCCCATATAGTAACCAGTGCCTCCATGGGTCCCGGCTGTAATAATCACAACGTCTTTTGTGTTTTGTCCTTGTCAGTGCTATGGAAATATTGAAGGTTCCTACCTTTTAGAACTCATAATAACCGTGTACAACCGACAGGTCGCATCCCGGCTTCTACACTTATACACATCCCGGCTCTAAACCTTTGCTCTGAATCACGGCAAAAAACAAAAAAAACAATCCTTCCTATAACCAACTATTCTACTGAAATACCACTCGCCAAAATCATGGAGGCAAAAATAGCCCATTGGTTCTTAACGTCAGGTGCTCTCTTCCGTGCTGAACTACTCGGAGTACTCCTACCTACTTCTGCAAAACTTCGGAGGCTTTCGAAGGCACCTAACTTCTTCTCCCTGGGACTGACCATCGACGCATCATGGAGGCTCCATAGAGTATCTCTCTAAGTGTCATCCGACCATGTCAGCTAGCACCCTCCTTTGCAGTCGCCATCCGTTCTCTCAGAGCTGCTTCTTCATGCCGCTTGCACGCATCACCGGGCGCATGACTCTATCGACTGACTGACGGCTAACGCAGATTCAAAGCACTGTTTCTTCTAACCGGACCGCTAGAGGACGTACAGTTTAATTGGAATAATGACATCCATAATCTGCCGACCAACCATGGAGCGGACATGCTGCATAGACCACAAACAGTGTCTTCTGGTACATGTCGCGGGTAATCGTCTGAAAAATTATGTTCTTCAAAATGTACTTAAAGACGCCCTCAGAGCTGTTTGAGAAGCTACGTTGCATCCTAAAACCATATCTGTGTCCAGGCATCACCAAACGAATCTTCAGTAATAATGTTCTCCTCAGCCAAATTCCTTGCGCTGGTTGGCCTCATCCCTTCGTCCTCGCTGCCCCCACCGCCGAGCTCAGCACGCGGGCGGCGACTATCGACACGTCATCGCACTGCGGTACTTCTACTAGCCTTGCTCTAACAAGGAAAAGCAATACTGATACACATATCTCAGGCCAATGGGACTCCGTCGCTGCAGGTCAATACTCCCTTATCCTTGACCAGTGGGGCCTTTCCGGCGCGTCCTCTGGATCTGACTGTGCGCAGCTCACATCCTTGAGCGGGACCACCGTTGCCTGGAAGACCACCTGGACATGGACAGGCGGTAGCGGCGTCAAGAGCTTCACAAACATGCAGCTCGATAGCGGCCTTAACAAGCAGTTATCTGCGATCAAGAGTATTCCTGTACGTCCCTTCTTTCAGTGTTCTTGCATGACCATGTTCTCACTCGAGTCTATCCATCTCATTTCAAGGCTACCTGGAATTGGTCTCAATCATCCTCGGGTACTGTTGTTGCTGACGTCGCCTACGATTTATTCACGTCTTCGACCTCCGGCGGAAGCAATGTTAACGAAATCATGATCTGGCTCGCCAACTTCAACGCTGGCCCCATTTCTGCGGTCTACAACTCAAACGGCACACCACAGCCGATCGCCAGCGGCATATCGCTCGCCGGACATACATGGTTCGTCTTAAAACATAAAATCGCACTTCAATATAGTATGTTGATTGGAACGATGTTTTGTAGGAACCTCTACTCGGGCTCGAACGGCGCCAACAACGTATTCTCTTTCCTCCCCGCTAGCGGCACTATCACGAGCTTCAGCGGTGATATCAACACTTTCTTGCAATACCTCACTGCACACGAAGGCGTCAGTACGTCCCAATTCTTGACGACGGCCCAGGGAGGGACCGAAGCCACCACCGGATCTGCCACTTTGACCACGTAAGTTTTGAATGTTTATAACGCTGAGTTTTATTTAATACCTCGTCTTGCCCTCGTCATAGATCGGCGTACAGCTTGGTGATTAACTAAATATATTAGCCAGTGATGTTGCTCGTGTGTCAATACAAAAGTCCGCGTGCTATGCTACTGAGCTTTTCATCGGGGGACCTCCCAGCTCCATCCACTCGTGGAATGCATCGAAATATTGTGCCCACCGCCCTCCATGCCACGAACATATCCTCACCCATGCATCATGTGGGCTAAGGCATTTGATGAACATCATGCATCCACACAATGCAAAATCCATAAACCTAACCCGGTCGCCCATAAAAAACTTCCCCATCTCGTTCTTATCAATCATGTCCCCAAGACACTTGAAGTGTTGTTCCAAGCGCCTCCACGACGCTTCACGTTCCACGCCCCTCCTTTCAATCTGCTCGAATGCCTTCCCATACACTCTTTCGAATTTACACCGTAATTCCGCCTTGTCCATCTCAATTTTGGACGCATAATGAGCATTGGCGGCTATCTCCGGTACCACCCATATAATCTTCATCAATATGCCCAGATTGAATTGCACCTGCATCTCGCGCGTGCCAGGTGGGAAGAGGGCGGTGTCTGGCGAAGCTGCGGGGTACGTGCGCTCGAGATATTCGATGATGGGGATGGAGTCGGACAGGACGACCGGGTGCGCGGGATTGGTGCGGTCGATAATCGCAGGGAGCGTATAGTGCGGACGCCCATCTGGCTTTGTGGCAGTAGGACCGATGCCAAGCGACTTGCATGTCGCCTCGATTCTCGTCGTCGGCACCCACTGATTTTGGAATTTGAGCCTTTTGTAGTTCAGGACCATTCTATTCCAAGTCCACCAAGACGCCGTCGCGATTAAGCTTTAAGTATTGATCTGTGCATAGCTGAAATGATTGACATACCTAGCGTTGGCGGGAACCTCGCGGCAGGATTCTGACTTCGACATTTTGATTTGGTCCACCCGCGTCGGAGATTCGCCCGGCCTCGGTCGGTCTTTCCGTGAGCGTTGATCTCAGCCAAGACCTGCCCCGCCGCTCACACAGGCCCGGTCGCCGCCATCGCGACCCAGGAGTTCACATGCGCGCTCGGGCGCGATGCCCCGCTGGGCATAGAGGACATGGTCGAGAACGCGCTCTACGGGACAATGCCAAAGCTCCTGCAGTCGACGCGGGCGTGGACGCCCAGAGCGTGGACGGGTGGCACGGGCTCGTCCCCGCGTACCTGCGCATCGAGCTGGCGGGGGCAAGCTCTCTGGAGCGCGCGCCACCGGCGGTGCCCGATTTTTGCACGGATGCGGGCGCGCGACTGCCGGCGGAGCTGGTCGAGGAGATCGTGCGCCGTGCGGCGGCGGAGGACGGCGCGCCCGCGGGCACTCAAAGCACATAAGATAGCCTGATGCTATAGAGCAGCATATATACTTGTCATCTGTCTGTAGATAGGTTCAATAGTTGTGCAAATGTAAGAACATGCATTATTTCTGCATTATGACCGTTTTTATGTATTTTTTATGCACTTTGGGCTCGCTTAGTAGGACAACTTAGACACACATGCTGCATATGCATGATAGCTCGGTGTGTGCACTCCATTGCATCCCAATGTGTTTTGGAAATCGCCAGGCAAACATCATGCGAGCCCTCGGTAAAAGCCTCAACTCGGTGGGCTCGGACACTCTGAACATTATATCTGACATATCACCATGTTCTATGTGTTTGTCCTATGTACTTCTTTCTTGGTGCATTCGATACAACACCTAATTTATGTACCATATCCTGTCCACCTACAACTGTTTGTTACCCTTTTCTTTGCCTACGACACATTTTCGTCGTGCTGTACTTATATTCTCGTACAATTTGCATACTCAATCTGGTGCTCAGTCATTTGTACCTTGAACTACCCCGTGCGTGTTTCTAATATATGTAATGCTTGTTATCAACAAGGATCGGATAAGATATACAGAGCATTTATCAATCAGTTACCCCAAACAAAAACAGGGGAATGATTTGAATACATAACACATGTTACTCACCGCAGATGTTGTAAATATACATGCGCGCCGCGTTGGGCGCTTATTTGCAGCTCATTTAGTGTGAATTTTGTAACTCCCTTGCATCCTCCTTAGAGAATAATGTCAAGGCTGAGACTGCATTCTTTACAACCCAATGGTGCAATGTCATGTTAGGTTGCACTTACTTAGACTCTCAATTCAACTTGATTTTAACAGTAAACACTTAGCAAGTGCTTAGCGTGATGAGCATCATATGTATTCTACTTTTTTTTTTTTAGCCAAGGGGGCAGCGGAGAACTTGAATTTAATTCCTATGAATGATTAATCATTCCATGTACATATGCCTAACCGTGCAGAACGCGATGAGCGCGCGGTGGCTGGCGTCGCGCCCAAGTCAAATATAATCACGTGACCATGACAAATCACGTCCGAAGGCCGGAAATACGGTGACAGGACGGCCCAGGCCACCGGTCGAATGGTGGAAGGCGAATTGAGTTGGGAAATTCCTGCCGCGAGGTTCCCGCCAACCTTACATACCGGACTTTCCAGACATGGGGGATACTGGATACTGAAGGGAACTTGGGATGTCGAGGAGGATGATATCTGTGGACATTATGAACAATAATGAATGGATGCTTAAATCCCAAGGCATGAACGAGGTTATTTTATACGTCGCGGATCTCTGGAGACCTGAGCAACGAGATGTCTCCGCATCAACAACTCAACGGCAGCTACGAAGTCTCATGGAACGGTGATTCTGATAAGGTGGTTGCATGAATAGTGGTCCTATGGGGAAACTTAGCCAATCTGGTATGATTTGCATACGAGCTTATTACGAGCCTGTAATGTCATAATTACTAGGTTCTTGTGGATTTACCTATAGGCAGGGGGCTGTCAACGGAAAACTCCGAAGACTCAACCTCCACGAAGTTGGCCAGTTCAGGTATCCGAGGTCCTTTCCGCTTCGGGCGAAGCCAGGGGTCCCGCGCCCAAGATAAGATTATTTTCCTGACATCTGATCGCAACTGATTGGGTTGATACTCACCTCGTACATGTTGGAACGCGCCTCTCCAGCCCCGAATCTTATCGCTCCCATACCAATCACTTGGTATCGCAAATTGACAAGCTTCCTCGACCGACGACGCTCGGGAAATATTCAGGTTAATTTTGGAGAACGCGAAAGCCGCATATCGGGCTGCGTCACCTTCTCCAGCACCAATCCAATGATGCCTGCCCACATCTGGCTGACATCTGGCGCACCTTGGCGGGCAGCGGCGCGGGGTGGGTCGTCTCGCTACTCTGTTCACAAAATCCATCTCGGTCTTCAAAGCCAGCCCAGAATTGTCGTACATGGGTGGCTCTGACAATGGCGATCAGCTGCAGTCATACAGCCAGGTGGAAGAATCACAGCTACCTCTCAGCCGTCGGGCACTGCTTCGACATCGGAAATACTATCTCGCGCACGCTCGCGATATACTCGAAGTACGCGGAATGTGTGAACGAGGCACAGAGAGCTAACACGAGCGCTGGTAATGGGAGCCTCTTGCGCCACCGTGTGCTCCTGATCGGGCTTGCGTACTGGAGGGACGACTTCCGCATCAAAGAGTACGCGAAGCAGAGCATTATAGAGGTGTCGTCCGGACGCCACGATTGCGACGAAGAGCATTCAAGTACACTCTTAGGTAGCCTTTGGGTGGCCATGTTCAGATGAAGTTGTGGGGTTCAAGTTGGTGAATATATAAAGTATGATACAGAGCTATTACATGTACACTTAGACGATCTATGTATTTACATAAACACTCTAATGCAAGTTCTGGAGAGGTGGGTCTGTCCAAGGTTTTCGCAGTGCCTCCTCTCGATTGACCTGGCAATAGGGAGCGGCCCGTCGGGCGGGACCCCTGATTTCGCCCGAAACGGATAGGACCTCGGATACCTGAACTGGCCAACTTCGTGGAGGTTGAGTCTTCGGAGTTTTCCGTTGACAGCCCCCTGCCTATAGGCCAAACAAAAACAGTCGGCTATAACTTACGAGCTCAAGATTACCGGACGGAAGAACGTGGTCCAAAAATTTCTTGACCCGAGGGATCTCTTCAACAAGTCCTAAACTCGTTTAAAATTGCATTGATAGCGGCTGAACGGAACGTTGAACTTTTTCATCATACCCGGCGGCGTGCTCTCACAGTGAAGATTGTACGCGTGCGTCATGCGCGTGAATTCATTACTACATTAGTGGATCTAAAGTTAGAACATCTCTGTAAAGCACGCGTTTTTGTGCCACTATGAATCAATTTCGTCATCCATTGGCAGGCAATATCCTGGTACCACTAAATAGATGAAAGTTAGCATCGGCGCATCATCACTAATTAGATTTTATTTGAGTATGCTTCCAATAGTCGTGGATCTGGCTCTCTACCAAATTGCGGCCAATATTGTCAGATGCTCTACGCTGGCTTTGAGGCAACTCGAATCCTCTGCTCAGTGTGCTTTTACAAAAAAAAAAAATCCAGAAATAATTGATTATAGATAGCGTTCTCTATTCTACCTTTTGATGGCTTGTAGGGTTTCTAACTTGTTGTATGTTGGCGATCCATATTCACATCTGAATGGCCTTCAAGCTTTTATGTACGGTTTTGTCGCCAATGCACCGTAATTTCAATGTGTACTAAGTGTGGGAGGTCCGTACATTAAAGCTTATGGTTTGTCCAAACCTCAAAGTGTCGCCCCACGGACTTTGGCATCACCGCCGAAAGTCATACTTATGTATGAGAAAGTGTATTTGAATTGATTTTCACATGTACCTGTTATCCCACCAGCTGATGCAAGAAACCGCGTTATATTCTTTGCATAATTGTGTCCATTACATTACATTAAGAAAAGTTCGCTGCTCTTCTAGCTTTGTTTTCGTTCAGTGACTGATCACTAATCCTCAAAACCTGATCCATCAATTTTGCGAATATGGAAAGGAACCACAACGCTCATTCCACTGACTTTGACAGGCCTTACAGAGTTGACAGATCAATTGTGCCCTCATGCTGCAGATATATTGGGCATAAATTCTCCGAGCAATGTTCTCATTAGTGCCGATGTACCGATGCCACACCAATACGGTATCCTGACAACTGCTACGGAAAGACAGCGCGGCTACTGTATCCATAATGTTATTTCCTGCTTAACAGCCAAAAATTACAGCATCTCTATATTGTATTTTAACGATCCACAAAATACCCTCTCTCTACTTGACAAATCCTACGGAGCAAAATTTGAATTTGATAAAAATTTGCAGAAAACAATAGTGAAATGGGTCGCTCGCTCTAGCATCCAATTCATATAAAGGTTATCGCTGAACTGTCTTAGCCTGCGATAAGAAGTGTGCATCGAGTAAAAGTTATCTTTACCACGCCGTGACTGACGGGGTGGTAATCTTCATTCAAATGTGTTTGCTTCTCTGATGTATCAGTGGCGATCTGTCGCAAACGCGCGAATAAATCCTCCAAAAATAGCACAAAGAGCTGCGCTCGGCACAGCCGACTGGGCGTTATGGGATAAAATGCCAATAATTATACGACTGAACTGCGAACAAACTGTGTATCAAATGTAGGTCCCTGGTTGTTGGCGCTTTGACCTTGGCTGGGAACATCTATCATAAGATTTTATACACAGTGAAAGTCAAACATCTATCTATCCATCGCGCTGATTAATACTGCTCCCTGACTGTTGAGGAGCAGGCGTTATTTTTACTTATTCAGATACTTACAGGGCATTATTCCTTTCACGCCTGCCAATTTTCAAGTCTGTAAGCGCTATTGATTCGAGACTTCTCCGTGGTCTCTTCGAGCACCTTTTAATGTCATAGTTATGAATCTGCGTTTTATTCATTGCATGTGTTCAGAAAAAAATACGAAACACCGCATGCATCGTTGTCTGCCTTGAGAAACCATGTGTCAAACTAAGGGCAAATGATGGGTCATGATATATGCATGATAGGTGATTGGAATTAAGCGGTCCCAATATTTGGTCTCTTTTTTCGGGATAACTGATTGCTTGATGGATGCACAGAACATCACGAGTTGACGTCTTGACTGTACATAGTCCCATGGGTGCGTAAAATTCGTATATCTTAACCCAATTGTTGCTGTGCTAAATTGATCGCCCCGACTCCTCCTGGCTCGGCGCCTCCCAACGTCGAAGTCCTACCATTCCTTTCCTTCTTTTTTATCGTTGGATTGGCAGTCAAGGACTTAATTGGCCATGGACGCTACTGTGGACTGAGTCCTCAGCACGGAAGCCAGGCGAATTTTGATGGCATGATGGTGTCTGCATTGGCGTATGGTTCGTAAACCGGACTACAGTAGCTCACAGGGTTTCTTATACATTAATTATCTATCTATTAGGAGCCATGATCATGCTCTACATTCAGATCACTCAAGTGATGCTTCGTCGTCCCAAGCGCGGCGGCCATACCTTCTGGTTCATCATCATATATGCGAGCATTCTCTTCCCTTTAACAACGATAGCGTTTTCTGCGAAGTTCAAATTCGTCGAGGCACTATACGTGGCACTACCAGATTATATTGGAGGACCCGATCAGTATTGGGAAGACCATTCTGGAGATTTATCTAATATAATGAGTCAAGCATGGTATGTGTTTCATTTTGGTTCAGTAGAAGATACAGACCTCATCTAATCCCAACCCAATCAAGTATCACAATGATCCTTGGTTCGGAGATGGCATAATGGTCAGCTTTACTACCTAGAATGGTATCTTAAACATGAGCTAAAGCCTGACCCAATGGTAGCTCTATCGGCTAATGGTCATTTGGAACTACGAATGGAAAGTCCTCGTTTTGCCCGGGCTTATATATGTGACTCGAATTGGTGAGCGCTCGTTTTTAAATAATCCTGACAAGTTCCTAACGACGCTATTCCGAAAATCTCAGGATTATCCATCCCGATCCTCCTTGGTCTAACGCGCCCTCATGAGAATATGACGCGGACCGACTTATACATGCTGGTATTCTACTGCCTTTGCCTAGGGCTCAACATCATCAATTCGGGCCTGATTATTCTGCGTCTCTATATGATGCGTCACAAGGCGGAACAGGTTCTGGGTACTCTTCAAGCATCTCTGTATAATTCATCCACCACCATGTTTGTCGAGAGCGGCTCTTTTTTCACTCTATGGAGCATGATATACATGATCACAAGGACAAGAAAGAGCTGGGTACAAGATATCTTCCTGCAACCATATTCTTACATTATTGTGAGCCCTTTTGCGTTCATTTCTTGTCTGATTCGAGATACTGAGCGATTTTAGGCCGTGACGAGGATGTTGATCATACTACGAATGGCCCAAGGACGAGCGTGGTCCAAAGATATCATCACAGCGGCAGACGACGGTGTTCTTGATTGGCAGGTTTCCTCTTCAAGCAGCGGCAGACTCGAGATGCAAGGGCAGATGATGGCGGGGCAGTGGCTACCAAAGAAATTCTTGGAGGATTCGTTTAACAGCTCGAAGAGCACGCTGCAGCACAATGGAAGGGTCCGATAACTAGATTGATTGTACTACCACACTAGCAATGGAAAATTGCGTATACCTTATTACTTACCCGTATCTAAGTTGATCGATCAACCCATGGCGCTCCGATTAGTAGACTTTAGTAGAATTATTATAGGAATGACAAGATCGTTCCGAGCTTCTGCGGTATATCACGAACATGAGAAATGACTGAATATTTCTCCGACAGAGTCGTCATATTTACCGTGTAAGTGCGACAAAGTAAATTTTGTAAGATTCTGTACAACGCGCATGGATGTCCTATGCTTACCTTGAGTATATCCTGCTCAGATAGCATAGCAAAATACCTCCCGACATGGACTTGGTTTGGGAATAACTACTACATTCGAATTATGGAGCGGCGTGAAGTGAAGCTTGGGCGTCTATCAAGCCAGCTAGCCAAAAGTTCAAACGCCCAGGTGACCGTGACAGGCACTAAGAGAGACACGTGGTTGGTGACCGTTACATGACAATTGTTGGCGCAGCGGGCAGTGCCTCCCTTTGGCCACATTCCATCTCACCTCTTTCCTCCTAACATCCATCTCGCAGCGGAACCAACGAGCGGGCGCTATCTGATATCACCCAAGCATGCCCTCGCAGTCGACACTCAGCGATGACGAGAAGGCCAAAGTCAAGAGCATTGTCTCTGCACCCTCGCACAAGATTGTATACGCTGCGCTAGCTCGAATATATTATGCGTATCCGCAGCCTGGAAAATGGGCGTATTCAGGACTTCAAGGGGCTCTTGTATTCTCTACGGACAATAACAAGAATACCATGCACTTCAAGATGGTCGACCTCGATGGAACAAGGGGCGTCATTTGGGATCAGGAGCTATATGAAGGTTTCGAGCTGAACCAAGACAGAGCTTTCTTTCTGTCATTTGAGGGTGATGTTTGTATTTCCTCCTTACATTTATGTTACATTATCTTATCATTCCTAGAAATGCATGATTGGTTTTGTGTTCGCAGATGAATCGGAAGCGAAGACCTTCAATAAAAAGGTCAAGAACCGCAAAGAATCAAAGTCTTGTGCGTGCTTCTCCTTTCCAAACGTGTCTCATGCGCTTACGTATTTTCAGCAAAACCAAAGGCAGAGAAGAAGAAGAAGGCTGCGAAGAATGGCAAGATCGACAAGTCGATGATTTCGGGCCCCAAATCAGGTTCTTTCATCCACGTCGCGCACATGGGCTACGACGCCGAATCTGGGTTTACTTCGAAAGGTGTCGACCCATCTTGGACAGCTTTTCTTGGCGACTTGGAAGGCAGTGTGCCCAAAGAGGTGATTGCGCGTGAAATGGAATACATCAAAACTTTTGTTCGCGACTATCCTACCCAAAAACAACAAGCACAGCAGGCAGCGCCCAAAAAGCCAAAGCCACCCCCTCCTGCTCCAAGACGGCATGTCGCTAACGGAAGTGCATCCTCACAGACGTCGCCCGTATCTAACGCCCCTCCGCCACCTCCCATCCGAAGCAGTGCGCCACCGCCGCCGCCGTCACGTCCGCCTGCACCGCCGCGAGAAATCAACCTCCGCCTCCGGAACAAACACCAATCAGCCCTGCAGAAACAGCGACGCCGCCACCACCACCACGAAGACCTGCTCCTCAAACTCATGCGCCACCTCCGCCGCCGGCTCGACCACCACCACCACAAGCAAGCGGACCTCCAGCACCGCCTGCGCCGCCACCTCGCCCATCAGCCGGTCCGTCAAGACCTCCACCTCCGCCTGTGCGACCAGCACCACCGTCAACCTCGGCTGCACCCCCTCCTCCGCCGCCACCGCCGCCACCGCCAGTTCCTGGTATCTCTGCGGGAGGGGGACCTCCTCCCCCGCCCCCTCCTCCGCCTCCGCCGCTTGGTTTCAGTGGCGGTGGTGGTGCGTCCCCGCCATCACCTCCAATCCCGCCTCCCGATGAAGGGTATACCCCCCTTCCAAGGCTCCACTACCCCCGCTCAACCTGGCCGATCCGACCTCCTAGCTCTATCCAAGGAATGGGTGTGCACGCTCTGAAGAAGACAAACCCAAACACCCAGCCCGGTCGCGTTACTCCACCTGGAGACTCCGGGTCCGGGAGCGCCCTCGCAGCCGGCGCTGCGGTGGGTGCTGCCGCTGGAGGCGCAGCTGCAGCTGCAGGTGGGGGAGGAGATCTGACCTCTGCGCTGGCAGCCGCTTTGTTGGAGCGCAACAAGCGGTTGGGCGAGAGCGATGACGAGGAGGAAGATGATGACGATGACTGGGACTAGTTCTAATTTCTATTTTTTTTTATGACATGCTGATTGAGTGGGTTGAATGTACTGCTTTCAGCTTATTCTTATCATCTTTGGAATACCCGATTTACTTATTTACACGCCGACTTACACATTCTTCTAAGATCCTCTTTATTATTATAATTCAGGCCATTCACACACTTTACTGAATTCAAGGATGTTACATACTTCAGGCAAGATTGTAAGCATCTAGCATTTATATTTATGTTTTGAATTAGACCTCTAAAATCGTCTCTGGCAGAATGCATTGACAAGCCGTCAAATTTGGATTCTAAATTACCCAAATGGGATATGATTGCTCCTTTTTAGGCCATGTCAGGGACACGCCAAAAGGACAAGCTCAAAAGTAGAAAATGACGACCTGGTGGAAGCCATTACTTAAGGGTAGCAACTTCCTTGCTACTATTTTCAAGGAATGACTGGTTTAGGACGAATATTGGAGCATCCCAAGCTTCTCACATGCAATTACGCTCCGCTGGCGTTTTACTTTGTCATCGCAAATACGTAGTCGTTAACTTTGACATCTCTTTGAGCTAGCTGGTTCTTTGCAGTGAGATGCAAGGTATTCTAATACTCTGATAATCAGCTACACGCCCTTGTTTAAAATGGACTACTTTATCTAGTGGACTAATCTACTCCTAAATTCGGCGCTCCGCAATGAGGGAAGAAGGAGCAGTCGCATCAATGTGAGCTAGATTAAAAATTGATGTTCTTGTTTTCTCAGGACAAATGTCCTTGATATACTCATTGATGATTTCATTCCCAAACTACGAGTATAATGCGCAAAGGCACGCGCAGGCGAACTAGATCTCGGGGGCCTATGGTACGGATCTGGAGCTACCACAGAAATAGAAGACTCCACCTTTTTCTTATCTTCGTGAATCGTCATGTCGAAGTCATGTTATCACAGCTACAGCATGGTATACTAACATTTAAATAGCCCATGGACTGGGTGTGGGTGGCTCTGATTTTAATGATGGAATCCTCAAACCCCGGGTCTATCAATGGAGGCATAGATTGGTCCCCAAAGGCGGAAGACCAGGGAATGAGTCGATGTCATCGTGATGGCCTTCCGAATCACCCTGCGCAGCAAGCCACCAGGTTTAATCTAGTCAAAACTGACGTCTTCTTTTCCTTCGTCTATATACTCTCCGAGAGAAGTTTTACACTAGACAGGAAGTGCTCATCCCGAGGCTCGCTATGAGATGAACTGCAAAAGGGTTAACCAACGCATACATATTTTTGCCTGTCTTTTGATGGGTAGAAGCATTCGTCGCCAAATTCAGGTTTTATGACATAGTGTCTCGAATACGTCTCAGGCTAGATTGTGAGCATTACCTGTTTCTAATCTATACAAAGGACAGCCTTCCGTAATCATCGATTGCCGGTGTAGAAATGTTGAGTATTCAATTACCCGAATTGGGTATGAACGCTCCTTTTTAGGAGATCGACAATGATCATGTCGAAAGGCCACACTCAGAAGTGAAGGCAACTTGCTGAACGTAAGATGAGTTATTTATATCAGCTTTCAAATCAGATATGAGCGTTTATTTATCTCCAACGCAGCCATTCCTGTTATTCTGACATCAGTGCGTTTGGCGACAAAATGTTGAAGGGGTTATGCGCCGCCGGCCGTCCGCATATTATTTACAAACTCGTCTTATTTCTTCATACAAATACGTAAGCACCAGTCTCTGTTGTGCTAGATAGATATATTTTCGATACGAACCAGTGGTACTCCAAAAAACGCGCCACGTTCTGTGCTGCTGCGGTGAAATGCATGCAACGTATGCCAGCACTCGGATACTCAGCCGTATGGCCCTCGCTTAGAATGAACTATCTTTCCGGTGCACTCATTCATGCAAAATTTATTTCTCTAAATTTGACGGACTGCGATCAGGGGAAACGGAAGAGTTGCTTCAATGCAGGCAGCGTATTTATGAGTACCTCTAAATTCGAAAATATTCTCTCAGTCTTACCCGGACACGGTAGCTTTGGTGTGCCTGGCCGGTCTGGGCAGCCAAGCTTCGCGGCGAAGTGCATAAAAAGAAGGACTTGGAGATTGAGAAAAGCCAGTGCGACGGATCCGGGAGCCACCTGAGAAAAAGAAGTTCCGTAGTTTTTGCTTATCTTCGTGAATCTGATTCGTCATGTCCAGGCTTATG
Organism: Pholiota molesta; assembly: GCA_014925825.1. Lineage (NCBI taxonomy): Eukaryota > Fungi > Basidiomycota > Agaricomycetes > Agaricales > Strophariaceae > Pholiota > Pholiota molesta. The sequence continues at coordinate 249,120 of JACGCK010000022.1, forward strand.
TTGCCTCGATCGAGAGAGTACAGCTGTTGCATGGTAATAGTTTATAGTCACCATGGAGTGGGTGTGGGTAGCTTCGCTTTACGAGAACATTTGGGGAGCATGGTTAATACCCGTATTTGTTAATGGAAAACATACGATTGGTTCCCCACAACTCTTCTGAAGTTCCCAAGAGACAAAAAACTACGCAACGTGAGCGATAGCATCATGGCCGTCCGTATCGCTCCGTGCAGCAACCCGCGGTTTAATTTAGTCACAAGTTGTGGTCTTCTTTCCTTCATGCCCGTTGTCCGAGAGAAACTTTGCGATGTATATCTTTATTCCGAGGATGTTGTGGGATAGATCAAAATTTAGAGAAGAAAAGAAGCATTGATAGAGGTGATTAGTGCGCTGCTTATCATTCCTTTTGTAGTTTTACAAAGATTTCCTCACACACGAGTTGGCTGAGTGAGTGATTAGGTTGAGGCTTTGAAGTGCTACAGTACCGACCCTGCTCTGTGGCAGTGCGATCGAGCCGAAATTCTGAACGTTCTGAACGTTTGAGCGCTTACTCTAATTTTTAAACATTAGCCGCCGTGGGCAATGGTCAGTGGTGGGATATCCATATGTAGAGTTCGAAGCTTCACAGGCGGACCCTGCAAGAAGTGAGGCAGTAACACCTCGTTTCTTTGATTGGTAACGCTTTCCTGAATACTAATAGATGTCATAAGAAAAGTATATACATGCCTAGACACAGAGGTTCAAGGGAAAAGATGCGATATTGTAGATGAGTTGGACTGTTCCTTCCTTAAGAGTGTTGAAACCATCCGGAATACTCATCCACGTTCATAACAGTATCAGAGCTGCGCAGCATAAAGAATCATCAATTATATCTTGTTTACATTTTGCAATTGCTTGCAATGCGAATACGTATCAGAAAGCGGCCTGAGCAGCAGCTCTTTCAGCGACCGATCCCCGAGGCTCCCAGGCGCGAACGTGGGCGTGGGGAGCCTTGACCGTGCCCTCCGGCGCACCCCACGCACCTCCTCCAGGCGTCTCATCTTCAAAACATCGCCCTTCCCCATCCACACCGTCGCTTTCCCGCCGATGTTGATTTCGCGCTCAGTGAGACCATCGCTGGTTTCATCGAGATCGCCGTCCTCCTTCCGGCAGCGTTTGATCCAGGTGTTCCGGCCAAATGCGCCAGGCCCGCCGCCTTCCATGCCATATGGCTGCCGTGTTCGCCTCTGTTATTTTAAAATAAAGTGCCCGTCAATAAAGAGTCCGGGAGCAGAGCAGGAAAGTAGCGATGGTAGCGACAAACTCACCTCTGATAAGATGGATACTTGCATCGGTTCTAAGAATTCAATCGTACGCACGGCACCTTCCCCGCCATGCCACTTGCCGACACCCCCAGAGCCCGAGCGCAGGCCGAACTCATGGATCATAACAGGGTATCTGCGCTCTAAATCTCGACGTCGCCGATGCGCGTGTTCGTAATGTGCGTATGGACGCCATCTGTACCATGCCAGGTAGGGCCGGCCCCCGATCCGCCCGCGATCGTCTAATAGCAATGTAGGCGTTGAGTGAATATGGAGATAAACGGGCGAAGTGAAGGGTGAGCGTACTTCGTAGTAACCCCATCCCGCTATGCTTTTCCCGTCTTTGTCCTTGCCGCCGGCTCCAAAGGTCAGATTACTGGATGGGTCGGTTGAGGACCACGTAGTATGGACAAATGAATTGAAGAGCGCTACGCACTTTGTGCATCCTTGACTGGCGGCAGCGGCGTGGAATGCTTTGAGAACTACGTCTACGATGCGCTGAGAGGTCAGCACGTTGCCTCCGCACACTGCCGCGGTTCTAGATGGAGCCAGAAGGGACTTCTTTGGAATTATGACTTCAATCAGATTCGGATTAGTTTTTCGACATATGATTCTGCTTGATTATATTGGAGCTTACTTTCCAATGGAACCAGACAACCTGCGTTCAACGGAATGTCTAGATCAAGCATCGCACGCATGCAATAAATAACTGCAGAGTGCACGACCGAAATGGGCGCATTGAGATTCCCGCGGACTTCACATCCTGTGCCTTCAAAATCCAGAACGGCGGAGCCTTTGGTTTCGTCGATCTCGACCTTGAGTGATATCTAAGGAAGACAGTGTAAGTTTTTCATATGATGAACCGATTAAATCGCTTTTACTGGAGATCCGTCATCAAGGTAGTCAATTGCTGAGAGAGTACTGCTCCCAGCGCGTTTCGCGACATCTTTGAGCAGATTTCGTACTGACATCTCTGCGTTATTTCGAATATGATACATGTATTCTTGCACAGTTCGAGGCCATAATCGTCCACAACTGCTCAGAGTGTGAGTACTGCGGGGTAAGTTTGGAGCATAGGTTCTCACTAGCATGAATCAGCTGGATTCCTTTGTGATTGGCAGCTATTTGCTAAAATAATATAAACATGAGTCGGGTGACATCGTTATCATAAATATCAACATACTCACCGCTTTGAGATCACTCTCGACGTCGCGTATGTTCCGGCATCCAGAGCTTCCAGATATCTGCTCGGCTTGTCACCATATACTCGATTAAACCGTCCCTGTCAAAAATACCCCCATTGACAATCTTAAAGCTGACGATCTCGGCGCCTTCTTCAAAGATGTTGACAGACGTGGGTGGCATCGACCCAGGCAGTATTCCACCTATGTCTGCATGATGTCCGCGTGATGCAGTAAAGAGATTATCTCTTTGGTCTTGGAGTCAAAGACGGGTGTGATAATGGTTATATCTGGAAGGTGTCTGCAGACAAGACAGTGAGAAGGCAAATGCTGAAAGAAGATTTAAAACATACGAGCCGCCCGCATGAGGAGATTTGTCATTAACACGTCGCCTTCCTTCAGAGAGTCTCCATAAAGATTCATTTGATACTTGACAGCACTTGTCAATTGCTAAATTGATCTGAGCACCCACAGGAGAGGTAAAGAGACGTACAAGCTCATGGATCCCAGATGGATGGGAATGAATGGAGCATTTGCGACCAAGTCGCCATCTGGGGCGAAGAGTGCACAAGAAAATCGAGACGTTCCTTGATGTTGGTGCTAATGGAAGTCTGCTGCAGGACCGTCCCATTGCCTCCGCGACACTCATGAAGCGGTTCGCAAAGAGGGTAAGTAAGATTGGATCAGGACCATTGCTGGGAGTCCTGGTTCGCGATTCAGATGGTTTAGACATTGCGGAAAGAATCGTGCAGGCGCCGAGGGTTGCGTTAGATTTGGGCGATTCCCTTCTTATAACGATGATGTCGCAATTCCGTTCGCTTTCCGGAGTCCTGTTGCGTCGCTCCTTGGGCTCTCCGTCGGAGTCTCCGAGAGTTCGCTAGCGGGTATCAAGTTGTTGATAAGGATATTTCGTTGTCTCTTCCCCGGCTTGTAAAAAATGTACAGAAATATGGGCTGAAATGACAGCCAGGAGGATTAATCGATTGGACGTAGTTGTGGAGACAGTTTGAGAGACAGTGGGCAACTGAGGAATAACGGACCGGGCGGACCGGATATTGATGTTGACAAACAAGGCTTGAGCACTGCGTCTACCAGCGCCCACCCTTGTTGTCCAGCCTCCAACCAACATCTGGAACAGACTCTCAGATTCTGCAGCAGAGGCCTATTCGACCGGAATAACCACACGACTGGAGATGGCTGCTACGCTCTCAGAATTCCTCAATTCCCAGGACGAGCTGTCAGAGAGGCAGCGCTTGCTCTTCCACATCAGTTTTCGCAATGCACATATTCTTTGGGCCCCCTAAGGTGCCATCTCGCTTATCATTCCATGCGGACGCCCACCCTAACCATCTTGAACAGACAAGCGGTTTACCTTTGCCTTACCTGTCCAGAGGCTCGTGGATTGTGCTCTGCCTGTTCTGTGGCATGTCACACAGACCATGAGCAAATCGAACTGTGAGCGGCTGCGGTTCTTGAGATTATCTTTGGCTTATCCGATAACTTCCGCCTGTCCTCAAGGTTTCCAAAAAGAAACTTCCGCTGCGACTGTCCAACAACCACAATTGCCCATTCTTGCACGTTGCATCCTAAACTAGAAGAAGAAAACTCCACGAATGAATATGGCCAAAATTTCAAAGGCCTATTCTGCAGATGCGGAAGGCCGTATGATGCCAAAAAGGAGAAGGAGACAATGATTCAATGTCTTGCCTGTGAAGTTCGTTCGTGGCTAGTCTGATTTGTTCTCTCCTCACCGATTGCTGATATGATGATTTATTCAGGATTGGTTCCATGAATCATGTTGCAACCTCAGAGAAAGACCAAGCTCTAGAGAACCCAGTCCTGCTATACCGCTCGAAGAGGCCCCACATACAACGCAGATGACTGAGGCCGAGAACGGCGATGATGCAGCCTCGGAAGCGTCCTCCTCGGGGCTTCCCCCACCACTCATCACCGGGGACGAGTATGAAAGCTTTATTTGCGGAATGTGCGCCCTTCGCAACCCCACTGTGAAGCGTTGGATGGGAACTGCCGGTACTATAATTGTCGCCCGCGAGACTCCTGATGGGCCATGGCTTCGGATAGAGGGACCATCCAAGGCAGGTGAAGAGCTTATTGAAATAGACAGCCTCGGCCAAGACGAACCAAAACCCGGTGACAAGCGTCCTGTGTCTCCCTCGGCTCTTGATGGGCCAGAAGCTAAACGCGCAAAGGGCGCATCTCACACGGTCCCCTCGCCATCTGCGTCGTGTCTTGCACCCCCTCAGCACCCTCTTGCAAAATCTACACTATCTGCTCTGGAAGGAACCGATAAAGATCGCTTACTCGGCACTGGTGATATATTTTTTACTCTGGGATTCAGAGAGAGATGGTGTCACTGCGCTTCGGTCAGTTATTGACTTTATTAATTTGGGTATTTTTAGCCTTTTCCGCCTAATGCCCTTTCTCTAGTGTTTACCACCTTTGAAATCTGATTCGTACCTTTTGGAAGATGAAGAAACTTATGAGCCCCCAGAAGATCCAGATTCAGGTTCATTAACCTTTTCTCGTCGGCGGCGTTTGTTCACTGACTTTTCATGAACTCAACAATTCTCTAGGACTCTCTTTAGAAGAGCTCGGCATGCGCGCCCTAGAAAGGATACCACGCGAGAGAGCTATAGATGGAATTCACGCTTTCAATGAGATGAGGTACGAATTCAACTTCCATCGCCAAGAAGCCATGAGGGTCTGATAATAGCTACCATGTGAATTAAACGCCAGGGATGACCTAGTCAAATTCCTCCGCCCGTTTGCGCAGGACGGCAAAGTGGTGAACGAATCTGATGTCCGAGAGTTCTTCGCTTCTTTAACAGAGGCTGCAAAGAAAGGCCGGCAATAGTTCTGGAACCCCTTCCCTTTTTAGGTCCGGTGCGCATTGCACGCACACTCCACAGCCGTGTCCGACTCGATGCATTCGCAAACTTTTTGTACTAACCAATTGACTCTGTCATCAGTATCAGCCCAGTATCCTCGACGGAACTGTATTCCATGCGCTCAGGGGTAATGAAGAGTGATCATTCTCATGTGCTGGTTATTTCTATGTGATGCTCTCTTCCATGAGTTTTTTTTCCAGTCTATTCGGCTAGTTTGTAGAGACAAACATGCGAAGCATGATGGAATGGGCCTGGGAGAGAACTTCACACGGAGGCAATCGCTCGAGCATTATAGATAGGTCTTGGATTGTAAAGCTTGTAACATATTCGCAGGTTCACTTCGTAACTTTCATTGAGTTGAATGATGTGCTCTCACTAGATTTGGACGTCTTTCGCGTTGCAGATCTTATCAGCTGCATATCATGGCCCGTCGCGCACCACGCCCACTGTCGCGGGTTGCACACAGGATCAGCGCTCAAAAACAATTCTGATGAGCCTTTTCTATCAACTTGACTGTGCACTTCTTCTGACCAGAATCTGACTATCATATGTTGATTCATCTCACAAATTAGCCTAAGTCTGGAAGAGATCTGGGAACCGCTTGCCGTAAGTCGCTCTCGCAAAAATCCACATGCAACTTGAGTGTATCAATAGTGTTACTACCAAAAATTTTGTATGCCTTTGATTCCCAGGTCACTATTATTTGGCCATCATGAAAGTGATATTACTTGCTTCAGTTCGTTTGAATAGCTCTTATCTGCATGGGTTTCCATATCTCTAGGGCCAACCTTTCTTGCAGATCATTAAAATGAATGGTAAATATCCGCCGACATGAAGATGGGCAGCATCCAATTCTCAAACTTCCCAATCAACAATCATCTTCACCTCCATTCTAGTTACCTGAGTCCCCCATGATAATCTTTGAATAATCAATCGGTCCCAGTCGGTTCCGGAGTCTCGGAATCGTGGGTGGGGTACGTACCAGTGTGCATGGCAGATTCAGATGTCAGAATTTCCAGCTGTCGTCTTACACTGTCTAGGTCCCGAAAATAAAGCAGCGTGGCGAGCGGCCGCCTACTGCCATGGATGTTTGAATGATTATCATGGCGCCGCACGGTGCATGGCTGGGTGGGGGTTCTTATTTTCTTATTTTTACCGGACAAACCAGCTAGGCCGCTGTATTCGCGTGATTATTTTTGGGATCTCCGGCTGTCCATGGCCATTGAAAGAGACTTGACGAAATCCATATCATGGTTTATCCACGGAGACGTCCGATTTGTATTTGCACTTATCAGAATTGTAGAAGACTCTTGGTTGAGCAGTTCACCGCCAAAATGTAGACGCAATACTTTCCCAAACCGAACTTATTCCGCCAAGTTCAAAGCGATCGCTTCATAACTTGAAGCATTCAACAAAGCATATCATGCAAGTTGCCGACGACGATCTTCTTCAATTAATTCACATAGAAGAAGGAAGGCAATGCGAATCACAAGGACTTGATAACTTCAAACTATTTATTTTATTTTATTCGACTGACATTTTTCAAGTAATCGCATCTAGCAGTAGTAAGTACCGCAACAGTACCGAGTCCAGACATACTGTATGCATGAGTGTTACATCTGATCTGCATGTTCCAAATGCCTCTGGTGTCGGACGTTCTCTACTCGAGCTTATATAGTCCAGCACTGCTTCAGGGTCGGTTTTCCCATGAAAACTGAGCTGTTTTATTTTTGCTCCCAAGATAAAGGGGGAAAGAATCGCCAGTGTGAAATATGAATCGGGGAGATCGGATTGACGTTGTTAGTAGCCATCAATGCATCATACTTTTTGTCCACAGTGGAAGTGCTTTCAAACCTGCCACTTCTTTGGTGGCATTAGATATTCACAAGTAAATGGATGATGGGTAGCGAGAAGGCCAACGCCATCGAGAAACATTCAATTCTATAGAGAACTGTTGTACACTCTAAGTTGGACAAAATTTGGACAAAATGCTAGAAATATGATGTGCAGATAATCATAAATAGTGTAAATTCGTTATCATTGCCCCCGGACGTTAGTTAAAGAAAAGAACGTGTCGTGCGTAAAAAGACGAAGTCGAGAACCGTCTGCGAAGTACATTCGCGAACTAGAGGACGGCCTGGAACGGCTCTATGTGAGGAATCGCATTGCCCGAATAAACCGTAAGCGACCCCAAATAGTCTTTCCATCTGCTATCGGACACAATGGGGGCAGAGACGTATTTTTCGATGTTGAGTTGGTCCAGGAAGTCTCAAGTGTGGCATGAAGGACGAGACAGCGGCGTCTTCGCGCCTTCGCTGCTCCATGCGAGAGATTTTGGCTTCTTCTGAATACCAAGCAGGATCCTGCCGGATAATAGCAGATTCGTAGACATCAAGAATTGGCTTTGGAAGCCCAGCTTGACCGCCGCGATACGCGAGCGCATGACCGATAGCTTCGATAACAGTCTGTGACTGTGGCAGAATAAGAGAATTGAAGGCGTCACTGCGATGTTCGCACTTGAGCGAGGTAAAGAGGTCGTGATTCTCCTGAAGAAGCGAGGTGGCATGCTGGGCCAGGAGAGACTCCGAGGGATTAGGCATTGCGATTTCGAAATGACGCTGGAGTAACTCCGAGAAAAGTCGAATGCATAAGTGAGCACATCGCCTTCTGCAATGATCACGCCTTTGCCGTCGTTCTAAAAAAAAAAGTTGTCGGATTAATTATGTATCGGAAGGACATAGCGGGGCAAACCTCAATTCTAGCCATATAATTTTGTTCAAAGGTACCTTGTGCCCCGCAGCGCTCAGCAACTTCGGGAGCACATCGTTGGAAATGCCGGCAGACAGTAGTTTTGATGATAACGACATGGCGTGGCGCACGCGGTGGTCGGCAGAGTCCTCCATCGCGTGTCTAACTGCGGTGGGGAACCAGTTGGCCATGACCATACCGACAGCCGTCGCGTGCGCGATGGGCCACTGCTGAGTCCGGAAAGTGATGATAGGCGTGGGTTCGTTGTTCTTGCCGAGGAGAGACCGGTGCATAGAGTACCGACCCCAATGAAAGCGACTGCCTTGATGGCTGATATCCACGGAGCGGGTACGGCCATGGTGCCCAACTGAATGCGCCAGATTTCGTCCCACCATGCTTCGAGTGGGCGGCTGGGCTTGGTGACATCATATATGTCCGATGCCACAAGCGCGGAATGGGGTAGGATAACATGATCAAATGTAGTGATGGAAAAATCAGAGGACCGGTGCCACTCCGGGGAGGCAGGCGCGTAGATCGAACACCTTGATACATCTCGCGCTCGTTGCAGATGGGGACCAGGAAAAAACGACAGCCACGATCTTCACCTTCACGATGAGACGCGCCATCACCAGCGCGACCTTGGGTATCTTAAAGGCTGGACTTGACGCTGGCATGAACCTGATTAATTAAAGTTAGTATCAACAATTAACCCAGAAGGTAAACGGACACGTACTTCGCGGCTTCTTCCCGTGGGGTGTGGAGAATGTAGCCATCATGGGTCTGGGTGGCGGTGGTTTCAATGTTGAAGGCATCGAGCCCATGACCGCGTTCCGTTAGGAGATAGAGCCCCACAGTTTCGAATCGAAGAAGACGCTGAACAAGCGGTTTGAAGTCGGGGCGTTTTCGCAGATGCCGTGATAGAGTGCCAATGGCTAGCCCGACGTGGGCAGCTAATACTGTGAACATGGCAATATCCAAGGACATGATAGGGTCGTTCATCATTCCCCAGAACCGGTCTGAGCAGAATTGGATTCGGAAGCCGTGAGTCCTAATAATAATAAAGTAAGGATTAAATACGACATTACAGAAACAGAAGTAGTACGAACTATGAGTTTGCAAGACGAGTTTAGCTCTTTGGTAAGTCAAAGCGACACGCTCTTCAGAGGAAGGAGTTCGCTCTTGACAGTGAAGAGAGGATGCGAGTGGAGTTGGTTCTGCATGACGGGCAGGAAATGAAGTCGGGATTCCAAGAAATCAGTTCTTTGAAAGTCCTTTTAAGCGCTTCCAGGACATGGCCGCTGGGAAGAATATTTACAAAAGTCGCATAAGTCGAAAAACTTCTGTTATCGCCTATGTGAGTTTCTGAGATGCAAAGTGGTGAAATTGAGAAGTGGCCATCACGCTTAGGATAAAATAAACAACACATCTGGACTTCGCATCAGGTAGCCGGGTATGCAATATCGCAAAATGACTAAAAATATAAGTCATCTCAGTCAATCTGCAGAGGCGGACGAAATTGCGGTTAATATATCGTAGAGATGGTCTCAATGAAGAATCAGTAGATAGAACTCAAAATGTGAGCAGAATTCACCTTTTTTGACGTTCAGTGCGAAACGGAAGATCGGAATGCAGTTATCAGAGATTGAGAAGGGAAGCCGGCCCCCCATGATGCTCGGTAGCAGCACTCTGGGAGAGTTTTCCGTTTATTTCGGTGGAAGACAGCTGGAACCGCCGTTTCTCACCTAAAACTGTGCAAACGACAAAGCAAGCCAAGTTAAACCGCCCGCGTCATTGGAGGTCCCAGAAGAGTGGATTCGGTGTGAAGCACGAGCATATGATGCGCAGATATTGTCGTATCTTTGGCTTGTCTGCATCGAGATCTTTCCTGAACTTCCCGGCATTTGGTACGACCTTCTGAAGGCCCGAGAAAGTTCGTAAGTAGAACATGAGTGCATGGTTAAATTGAGATTCTGCCGAAGGCTGCCGGAACAGAAAAATAAATGGGAAGCGATATGGGAGATGGGGTGATGGAGGTTGTAGACAGGGGAGTGGGCGCACGTGCTATCGGCGTCTGCAGCAAGCGCTGTCCTTGTGTGGCGAGGGCATTGTGGCGCATTGTCGTCCTCGGCGACCCTGACTCGCCCTTTCTTGTTCTCTACCACCATATTCTCTACAGCCCGATCCTCGAGGCTTTCTTACTCGACAAGGCACACGCATCATACACTGTGCGAGCAATCGCGGAGTCTCTAGCTCATGGAATCTCCCGTGCGACCTATTCTTTAGAAAGCCCATTAACACGAACTGGTTATTGCGCTTGTGGACATCTGTTTCCTTGGTTTTCGCCAATGGCTTGCGCCTATATTCTTTCCGGAGTAGGGTCCTTGCTCTTGAACCATCAGAAAACGAATACCCTGAGCTGGCACTCAGTTGTGGGCAGGTGGGTCTTTTCACTAGGGCTTTCAACAAGGCTGCGATGCGAAGCGCATGGCAAAGAACCCGTATGGCTGTTCTTTTCACAGCGTTATCATTGCTATGTCCATCAATGGAATACACTGCAGCCTTCTTTATCACTCCCCATTTACTATCAGCTATCCTTGGAACTTCTCGGCATATTGGATACACTGTACACGGTTGGCAAGGCTCAACAGACTCAATAATATCAATGTCAATCTACCCATCCGATAATTGAGATATATATCTTGCCTTGTCATCCTGTGCATATGTCGCGCGCTGCTTGTCTAAAGCGACCATCGGAGGCGTGGGTTGGGCATGGAGGCATAAAAAACGTCAACTGGTTGCCGACACCTTCCTGGTGGGAGTATAGACTTACAAATTTAGAACATCAGAGTTTGAATCCGCCAATTTATAGAAATGGCTTCATTGCCGACCTACAAGCGTGCAGGACATGGGAACGTGTGCAAAGTGGTCTTCGGTAGTCTTGTTGCCTCAGGCCGTATATTCCAAGGCAGCTCTTTGCTCTTCACCCACCTTCATATGGAGGCTCTACAGTCAGTCAAGCCCGACAGCCCTCTACCGTCCGACTCCTCGAGCTCGAGCAGCAGCGAACATGCTCATAGCCAGTCGAATATCAAGATAGAAGATGAAATCGCAGTTGAAATAGTTCGCACAAACTCCAAGGCGGATGTAGAGGCAAATGCTCAAGTCCTAAAACCAAGCATTCCTCCGGATTTCCCTGAAGGGGGTTTACGTGCATGGCTCACAGTTCTTGGCGGGTATGTCATTTCTACCTTCTCTGTCATCGCCACTGGATCAAACTCATCGCATGTAACAGCACGATGGTTACTTTTTGTACTTTTGGTGTTGTTCAGTCTTTTGGTGTATACCAAGACTATTATACAGTAAGATCCTTTGTTATCATCGCGACAATTCCTCTGACACTATGAACAGCGAAATTCGCTATCCGAACGCTCTGCCTCAGAGATCAGTTTGATTGGATCGCTACAAGTTTTCTTTGTGTTCGCAATTGGCCTTCCAGCTGGGCGGCTATTTGATGCCGGATATTTCCACCACTGTCTACTCTCTGGCTCAGCGATCTACATATTCTCGTATGTCGAATGTCCTTTCTGCCCGCCTTCATGGATGGAGCGCCCGCTGACTGTGCCCCGCAGCATATTCATGTTATCGCTCGTACAACCGCATCATTACTATCAAAACGTGCTCGCACAGGGAATTGGAATGGGCTTGGGAATGGGACTAATGTTCATCCCTTCATTGACTGTGACCTCGCACTATTTTCGTGTCAAGAGGTCAATAGCCATGGGATTCGTGATCGCAGGTACTAATCATAGCTCAAGTTCGCATCTCCACGAAACTCGAGGCTGACATAAATCACTGTCTATTTTCCAGGCTCAAGCATTGGGGGTGTCGTCTATCCTATTCTGCTCAACAACGTGTTCTCGAGGGCTTCAGGGTTTCCGTGGGGTGTCAGGTATGTCCGTTCTATATCTGCGTTGAATGAAAGGGTCCAACTTTATTTCATCAGAGCCGTTGCATTCATGGATCTCGGCCTTCTGATCATCGCGAACTCCATCATGCGCACTCGCCTCCCACCAAAGAGCGCCAGGGGACGTGATGGTGAAGCCACAATTAGATCAGTCCTAACTGATATTCCGTTCATCATCTACGCTGTGGGAGCATTCCTGGTTCGTGTCAGGTTCCACGGTGGACTTTTTTTCATAATCAGGCTGATATCATTCCTTTCGTGACTATCTGTTGCAGGTATTCTGGGGCGTGTTCGTTCCATGTAAGGCTTCCCTTGCCCTTGATCCTCAATTGTACCTCCTACTCACAGCCTTTCGCAGTCTTCTACCTGCAGCTCTACGCAGCGCTTCATGGCGTCAATTCCGTATTCACGAAGTACAGTGTGCGTATTTCACACCTCGTTCCCGGGCTGTCTATCCGTTTGACTGTTTGACTTACATTGACGGTTTCGACAACTTATATTACGTTACGCAGATCACGGTTATGAACGCCGCGTCTATCTTTGGACGGACCGTGCCCAATTTTGTGGCAGATTACTACGGTCCGCTGAATGGTGCGTCGCTCCCTCATGGACTCGGGGTGGTGCGCGCCAGGCAGAAAGCTAACGTTATTATTCGTTTTATTTTGCGCAGTTATCATACCATCGGGCCTGATTTCCGCGGGCATGATCTTCGGGATGTTTGGGGCCACCAGCGTCGCGGGCGTGACTGCATTTGCGGTGTTCTATGGGTTCTTCACTGGTGGATGTGCGTGTCTCCGATGATACGCTCTTCTCTGCACACAGTACTGATCTTCCTCTTATCTCGTCGCCTGTAAAGTGATCTCGCTTGTGGCACCTGCTGTCGGGTCATTTGTGACGCAGCGAGATCAGTCAGACTTAGGGTATGTTCTCGCTCTTGTTTTAAATTTGAGGGTCATTCCTGGCTCATCTCGATCGATTTTGTTATCTAGAATGCGGATTGGAATCCTGTCGTTCTTGTTGGCTTTTGCTTTACTCACTGGAAATCCATTGGCCGGCGCGCTCCTAACATCTCACCATCTTTGGCACCGTCCTCTGATCTTCGCCGCTGTACGTTGTCTCCTTTATTCCGCCTGATTCGGGAATGTCGTCATTAGTTTTATGACCCCCGATCTGATTATTAGAGAAGCAAATACTGACGGATTCTTTTCTTCTTTGCTAGATCTCTGTTTTCTGTGGTGCAGCATGCCACATCTTGATTGGAAGTCGGTATCAAAACGTCGCGGCAGCACAAAAATATGATTTCCTATAGACAAGAAATAACTTATTGACCACCTACGACCATAACGTATTGACGATCGACTACCATCTACACACTCTCCGCGCAAATATCGGTCCATCCACTTATGGTCGTTCTTCGACCCTTCTGTGGACTTTACATACGTGGATGCCATATCGGACAATGTTTTGTTTGTTTTGTATATCTGCTATCGATAACGGGAGGAGCATGGAAAGCTTTAACCACGTCTCATAGAAAAGAGAAGTTTTATGATACATGTGGAGAGTGGTGCCTGTTGAAGCTTTATATGTTTGCAATGTCTGTACTATATTATTCAATCTTCACGATCTGTCCCCCATGTCTGACTTATGATGATAACTGTGAGCTATGTGCGCATGAAAGAGGGCGACCTTGACGATCAGACGTTCCTGCCCCATGCTCCTTCTTCAAGTGATATCGCCAAGCTCTTACAAAAGAGGCAGGCCCGTTGACTGTCGGAAACGCAGACCGCAAATCCAATGTTAATTTTAGATGGACATAGACCAGGCATCCAGGGCGTCTATTTCATTATCAGTCAATGCGAATAGTGGAAATTGCGCTGTATGTTATGCCATAACTTACGACCTCATCCCATAAGGTGCTGCTCTGCTCTGCACTCAGTTAAGTATGAGGCGCCCGTTCCGCTCAGCAGGTGCGGTAATCTGCTGGATTTCGTGCTACAGTTCAAAAATGTAGAAGCAGATCAGGCGCAGGCGACTACTTACTCAGTACGACTACCCTCAGTCATAACCCCACCACCGATCTGTGGAAATGCGATTATTGAAATTGTATGTCCGAAACCGAAATTAAAGCATGCGTCATACATATAGATAATATCACAATGAAGGTCGACACCCATTTAAGTTTTCTATGAAGAGATTCAGAGAAGTCGAATAACAGAACCATCAGTAAAGTAAGAACAGCCATGTATAGCCCACCTTGTCGGGGTTAGACCGCTGGTACAATGATACTATGTATTCAGTTCTAAATGATCAAACGTTTCTTCCCACTGAGCTTGAATGAACGTCCGCCGTTCAAATTCCTCCAAGATGCTCTCATACATAGATAGGTGTCAAGTTTCGCGCTGAACGCTCTGATAGAAAGCACCGGCCGAATCCGAACGCTACTTAATACTTTCGTCATGAATGTCATACACGCGGCTGCGTGTGTACTTTCCCTCGAAATTGCGTCGGCCTTTTTCCAAAAATTTGCGGGGTGCGATTGCGATGTATGAAGTGTGGCGTTTCCGAAAGTCTGTTTTGGGGCTGAAAGGTTGCTGCGCACAATGATATACTATGTCTGTCTCGGACTCGGACATAATCGCATCTCCCAAGTTCAATGAGGAAAGTACATACCTTGTTGTCTGGATTTCTTCCTCGTTCTACCTTTTTTTTAATAGAAAAAAATAGACTGCTACGCTTCGTGAGAGTGCAAGTAATAATGGATTTAGGTTGGAGATCCACGAGATTGATGGGTTGTGGAGTAGCGAAGTGTGGACTGGTTTGCACCAAGTTTTGACCATTCGCACTACGCACCGCCGATGCCCATTTCTCATGGTAAAATAGAACCATCCAATTTTCATACCCGGGCTTGACCTAGAAACTTTTTGCCTCGCACTCTGCACTTATGTCATTGCGTGAGTCCAACGTTCCACGCACCCTCCGTCTTCTGATGGCGACACACGCGTCGCGTGGTAATTGACGCGCTTGTCACGTGCTGTCAACACATTCTGGGCATGGGACACTCCACGATGTTCATTGTTGACTATCTCTTTCTATCCCCTTTCAAAGAGATATCTACTTCTTTAAATCATTAACGTAGGCTCGTGACCAGCCGTTACCTTTCGAACTCCGAGAGCATCTCCAGGTAACGGCTGGGAGCTACGGTTCACTTTTTACCGAGTCACGGTTTGTCACGCGGGACTTAGAGATATTTCGTTGAGATCAATGATACTCAGTGTCTCTCTACCGCATCCACCCTATTCCTCGCCGCTTTCATCACTTGAGCTATCCATATGCACCTCGAAATACGACTGTGAAGGCAGGTTTACTTGATATACACATCAAAGTTGCCCTCAGCCAAGCCACACAACCATCAAGCACCGATATCGCACGAACCTGAACGCCCGCATCCGGAGCCTGCGCTGCGCGTACTGGAGGACAGGGAGGGCGGCAACGGTAAGAACATCAAGAAGAACGTCAAGGGCAGCGTCCTCGTCAAAGGCGTTGGCGGCGGATGACGGCTCGGTCGACATCATCGACTAGCGTAAATTTGTCGATGGCGTCGAGGTGGCCCAGAAGTGCAGCGAGGCAAATGTACTGGGCAAAGCTGTCGAGATCCGTCTGGCTTCGGCCTGCTTCCTATCACTTCAGAGCACGAAGAGCACAGTTCTACCGGCAGCTCTCGAACAGCGACATGGCGCGTATCGGCCGCGAGAGCATGCTACCGGACGGCCTCGACCAGTAGCCAGACGAGGAATACACCAGCGCCCAGCACCCGCCGCCGCGCCTCGTCAGCGCCGCTACAGCAACTACGTCCCTGCTTGGCAAGCGCGAGGTATCGCCGCACCCATCGTTCGAAGAACCGACCTTCAACCGACCTTCCACCGCGTCGCAGAGCACTTCTGGCTGGTTCAAACACTCAAAATAGGCAGTAATATGTATGACTAGAATGAATAAATTTTTTATTCGGATGTATCTTAATGACTAGGCTATGGTAAGGCTGTAACAACGAAGAACCATTGAGGAATGAGCGATGTGGAAGGAATTGAGAGTGTTTTGGCGAAGCGACGACGCGCAAAACACGTTTTTTTTCTAAGTCCTTTGTCACGCAGGGGGGGGTCGGTTAAAATGCGTCCGTTGCTCCCAGTCCTTGGGTGGTGATCCTCCTTTTCAACTTCCGCTTGATGTTTGACACAACAACATTGCCACAACACGGGACAAACAACGAGCTCCCCGGATCACCACCCAAGGACTGGTCGCGAGTCTATCATTAACGTTGCACCTACAGAGCACCCACGTGGCGAATATCCTAATTCATTTTTTATTTCCGACTTCTCGACGAAAGTAAACAAAACGACGGTCTGCTGGATTCCTACGCCGGACAGGCATCACGGCCGCCCATCCTGCCTTCGCGAGCACATGTGGATCAACCATGCACTTTACCTCACTTTACCCTGGAATATAGGAAGCGGACAATACATAGACCACGTTCGTTACTCATCTGTCTTGAGAGCCGACTTCGCGAAGTACTTGCAGATGACCGCCAGAGGCTGCTGACCTGCTCATGGACAACGATCTTCGTGGCGGGCCGTAGCCACTATCAAAACATAAGACCACGCTGAACGCTACCTATTCTTTGACACCCTTTGAGGCGAACTCTGACTTTGGGGTTATGATGCGCTTGCAAGCTGTCTCATTGTTGGCTACCATTATTCTTTATTCTGGACAAGGTGTCAATGCTGCAACGAACCTCACTTCGCTCGTGAATCTCTTTATTGGAACAGCGTCCGGTGCCAATGGTGGGAGCGGCGGAAATGCATTTCCTGGTACGTCTCTTTAGAAGATTCATAACATGAGAAGTAGTAACAGTTGACTCATATACTTTGCCAGGTGCGGCCGTTCCACATGCAATGGCAAAAGTGGATACTCGCTTTACTCCACAAGAAGTAGCTGGAACATTCTGAAATCTGATTCTACAGGTTGGGATCGATGTGAACACTACGCCTCGTCAAGCAGGTTACGTTTCGGATGATTCGCCCATCACAGGCATCTCTCTTATGCATGATGAAGGCACTGGAGGAAATACAGCTGGCGGCTACGGAATATTCCCACTTTTCCCTCTTGGGAATTGCACTTTTACATCTTGCCCAGTTTCCTTGCAAGCAAGAAGTACTCTGCGTCAGTTTGGGAGCGCTTCAGACTGTAAGCTTTGATGTCTTCAAAACCCATTCTTGTATTCCGACCACTCTCGCTCTCTGAACTCCCGTACATATAGCCGCTTCGCCTGGTTATTTTAGCACGACCCTCGTCTCTGGCATTGAAATTGAGGCTACTTCCACACGTCGCGCCGGGCTCATTCGATTCACCTTTCCCGCTTTTACTACACCGACCACTAATCACATCGTAGTGGATCTCACCAATGACTTGCAGCGCTCCTTTCAAGGAGGATCTATCTCTATATCACCCAATTCGCGCATCATGTTAAGTGGAACATTTCTCCAAGTACGTTAAGCTGCGTTGATTATTTTCTATATACTCAACCCTGTATGTTCCTAGAGCTACGGCACTGCCAATTACACTGCATATGCATGTTATGACTTTGTCAATCCCTCCCAGCCTAACGCGACGCAACTTACCCAGTTCGGAACGTACCAATCAACATCACCCTCTTCTCCCACCACGATTGCTATAACTCCATTGAACACCTCGCTCTCGTATCCTTTTTCGGGCAGCACTAATCCCATTCAAGCCGGTGCTCTATTAGCTTTTAGTGCTCCAGCCGGATCTGCTTCTTCGTTCTCGTCAACTGTCACTGCACGCTTTGGAATATCGTTCATCAGTGCTGCGCAAGCTTGTCTCAACGCTGAAGCAGAGGTGCCGACGTGGGACTGGGATGTCGTCCAAGAGGCCTCGCGAGAGAAATGGGAAAATGTACTTGAACGAGTTGTGCTGCCGAACTTGGAGAATGAGGATGAAACTGTCGTGCAACTACTTTATTCATCGGTAAGTCAACGCAATGCAGAGCCATGAATGTTAATTTATTTTTTTCGGTTATTTGATTAGCTTTATCGGTCGTCCCTAGTTCCTGCCAACATGACAGATGAAAATCCATATTGGAGCTCTCCATATCCGTTTTACGATGCTATGTTCTGGTATGCCTCCATTTCTTGGGTTCCCTTGTTTTGCGTTTAAATTGAGGCCTTGCAGCTCATGGGATGTCTTCCGCACCGTGCATCCTCTTCTTTCCATCACCTCACCATTGGAATGGGCGGAGATAGTCAATGCATATGTAGATGGATGGCGTCACACAGGTGAGCGTTCGTTAGTGCTATTCATTCGATCAATGTTCTGAAAGGGCTTGTAGGTTACATCCCCGAATGTCGTGCAAACACAAAGGCGTAAGCTCCTTTCAATCCCGTTCTTCAACAAGAACTAAAACGGATGTATAACACCAGTGGATATGTTCAAGGAGGATCTGACGGCATGCCTATTCTTGGGGATTTTGCGACCAAATACTCTGCACATGCTTCAACCCTTGGCGTGCCTGTTGACGATCTGTATCAGGCATTAGTTGATACAGCGGAGAATACAGTGCGTTTACTCTTGAAGCCCGCTCTATTTCATATCTAGTTATTAACAATGCGTGTTTTCCTTCTCATCAAAGCCACCTAACTGGTACATGGGTAAGGAGGGATTGAATGTTTCGTCTACATGAACACACTTTAATCTCTGAGTTTGCCTTGATAGTTGGTCGACAGAACACTGCGTGGAAGACCTTTGGCTACATCCCCACTGACTGGGTGGACCCATCCGGCTCCACAGGTCTACCTACCCGCGAGGCATCTCGTGCTCTCGAGGTGAGCGCTTTCATTTCATCTCTTGTTTCAGCTTTTTAAACCCTGAACAGTACGCACTGGGTGATTTTGCCGTTCGCCAAGCTGCTATTGCCCTTGGAAAATCACCAGCAGATATCGCCAAATACGCGAATCGATCAATGAACTTCGTAAATCATTGGGATCCTACAGTTTCCAGTGATGGATTTACTGGGTTTTCCCAGCGCAGATATGCAGTGAGTTATGACCCCTTTCTACTATTCGAGAACATATTGATAGCCTTTTTTTTTGCGGTCCAGAACGGGACTTTCGCATTTAGCCCACCGGATGCTTGCTCTCCTGTTGATCCGACTCCGCACTCTTGCGCTCGAGGAACCGACAACAATGTTGGGTTTTACGAATGTAACGTCGATTTTCCTCTTCTCGAGCGGTCGCTGAGATTGCAGCACGACTAGCATCCTCATGGGAGATGAGCTTCTTCGTGCCTCATTCAATGTCGACCATCATCGAACTTATGGGGGGAGACGCGACATTTATCAACAGGACGTAAGTGCTGAACACCGACATCGGGTTTCATACCCATTGAACTTCTTTACTGACTCATTTGCAGCGATCATTATTTTTCGAAGGGATATTTCCAGGCAGGAAATGAACCATCCTTCGAGATGCCCTGGATATACCACTATGCCAATCGCCCGGATCTCAGTGCCCTGCGAGTGAGACAAATTGTGTACCAGGATTTCAACACTGGTGTCGGAGGGTGAGTTATCCTACTAATTATTTTTTCAGATTTGTAACTTCTTTGCCCATAGAATACCAGGCAATGACGACTCGGGCGCAATGGCCGCTCTTTTGGTGTTCCATCTCTTGGGCCTTTATCCAGTCCCTTCTTCCCGGCAGCTTCTTATTGGGACCCCTTTCGTCTCCTCCTATACTATTCACAACCAGCTCCTTAACACTGATACCACGGTCACTGTACAAGGCTTCGACCCCACAACCTTGGTTCAGACACCGCCTTCGGGTAGTCGAATCTACGTCCAGAGCGTCACTATAAATGGAGTCGAAAGCAATACCATATGCTGGATCGACTGGGATGATATTGTAGGTGGCGGTCAGATTGTGATTGAGGTTGGCTCCAACCCAACCGCTAGTGGCTGTGGATCTGCGCCAAATGCAAGGCCGGATTCGTTGGCAAGTGGTGGATTCAACTGATCGTAGAAGAATGGAGCCTGTTTTCTATTTATCCAGACACTTTTTTGTGCATAATAACAATTCGTGATCACTATGCAATCTATCTTCACAGCCAAAAATTTAATCAAGATACTGCCAGATTTGGCAGCTTTGCCAAGCGATTTATGGGCGCTTATTTGGATGAGTCGCGCGGAATGTCCTTGCAAGGCTGATTTAAAATGTTTAAAGATGCATATATTATATAACTCTTCTTATCAGTTAAGACCTTGTTTCCAATACATGCCAAGCATTCAAGGGACCTTTCACCAAATGACAACATAAAATATCACAATGTTCGTCTTCATCACTTTTCAAGAGCGATTTTTAGAAGTTTGGGAGTTGAGAACGTTGAGAGCTAGCATAGTCACTAGTCACTGGTGTAGCTCAGATTATAGCCTTCAAATCTTCAAGCTTCAAGCTCCACTGTCAGTCAGTGAGAAGAATTATCTTATGAAGTGTCTATTCGTACAAAGTAAATCTTCATACCTAATATTTCAACATAACCCGACATTTTTCTTCACCTCTTCCAACACAATCATAAACTGCTTGTCTTGTTACTGCTTCAATATCTCATCTCTAGGGCTTGGTTCAACAATCTCCCCGGCTTCTGTTACAGCTGGCGATGAGAGACTTGCGGGAGGCGCTCCTCCACGCACAACATTCGCGATAGCCGACGCAAGCTCGTGGACGGGTATCCCCAGCGCCTGTGCGAGACCATTCATGTGAGCCTCTATGATAGCATTCCGTGGTTGTTCCTCATCTGTCTGTCCTGCCTGAACATGCACTCGGTTCAGCAGCGTTCGTGCAAAAGACGTGCGACTCCACAATCCATCAATCTCCTGTTTGGATTCTCCAAGACGATAGGAATAGTAGGCGCATAAAGTGTAGTCAGGCCAATCAGTATAGAGATCAAGCGGCTGAGTCGGGTGGGAGACGATGGCACAGTGCGGCGGAGGCTGGAAGATGATGAAGGCATGTTAGTTTACACCGCCAGTAAGGGCTTCGAACCAGGCTCCAGATGAAGTGTTTGCTGAGCTGAAACAGGATGAGGATTTTATCACCAACGACAAATGATAGATGGCAGACGATAGCAGGGGAGTGTAACATGAGATATGTTGAAAAGAATTGGAAGAAAGTTGTTACATCAATATTCTATAAAAATAGTACGACTCGAGAATCAACTTGCCATGTTCGTATCACGTGGCCCTGCCAGTGTCGCGACGCCTGCGCGACGCAATCATAGCCCAGGCGCCAAGCTGCATTCGTAGATACACCTACGAAAGACTTTACGCGTGTACGCGTTTAAACTGCTTGGTTTTATGCGATGCAAGGAATCCAACGCTTTACAGCAAGTTCCAGTTTTGAGTCCGAGTCTACAAGAAAAGCCACTCGAGACAAACTCGAGATTTTTCAAATGAAGTAGAGATAGTCGATATAATCAAGATATAGCTGCAACATCCGTCCGCTATCGAGAGCACAGCAGCCTGTCAAACCCTTGCTGATTACAACACTGCAACGGTCAACGTATGAAACTCATGCGGCTTGCCGATCAAACGCGTACGCGGTCGGCAATACATATCACAGGCAGCGCACCATGCTGCTCAAACACAACAGAGTCGGCGACCACAACACATAGTACGTCGACTGTGATTCGCGAGTCCATGTACATGCAATTCGCCCGACATTTATGTTCGGCTCAAGTCAAAGGCGTGTAACCTCGTGTAACATACGGCGCCGTAGGCTCAGTCGTAGGCCGACGCTGTGCAACGGCTCCCAGGCGTTTATCACCTGAATTCTATAGTCTGCTACGGGGAATCTTTATCCAGGCACAGCTGCACGCGGGTTGCGGTTGGTCGCACTGTCAACTTGCGCGTATAAAAGGGAAGGAGTCACTTTCTGCGCTTCGATTTCACATTCACGCTCTTAGAGTTTCTCACTGCTCAGCAATCACAATGGGACTCGTACACTCATTTTATACCGAAAGCTTCCCGCCCAAAAGCAAATTTCTCACTCAAAATATCCCGGATCTGTCGGGGAAGGTCATCATAGTAACAGGCGGCAATGCGGGTGAGGATTCATTCTATGAATGTCGACGAGCTGTCTGACTGCTTTTTGAGGTATCGGAAAGGAAACAGCGAAGGTGAGAGCTGGGATGTCACTGGGTGGAAAGCATGCATCTAATACAACATTTTCAATAGGCACTCTTAGCACGCAATGCGAAAGTCTACATTGCCGCCCGAAACCCTGACAAAGTTGATAAAACTATTAAAGAGCTGGCGAAGGAGACCGGCAAAGAAGCTTTGTTCTTGAAGGTGGATCTTTCCGACCTGAAATCCATCAAAACGCTGTGGAAGAATTTAGCACCAAGGAGAAGGAGGTTCACGTCCTCTTCAATAACGCGTTAGTGACTTCCTTGATAACACTATGAAAAATCTCACCTTCCGCAGTGGTGTTATGGTACCCCCCATCGACCAGCTAACAGCCCAAGGATACGATCTCCAATTCGGGACCAACGTACTAGGCCATTTCTATTTCACGAAACTCCTCATGCCTGTGTTGCTTGCCGGTGCCAAATCCAGTCCGGATGGCAAGGCGCGCGTTGTAAATAACTCCTCCTCGTTATACCTGCTCGCCAATAAGATCGACTTCAACACCCTGGGAGATACCGCTGCTAGAAAGAAAAAGGGGCAGGAGATGCTATACTGCCAGAGTAAATTGGTACATATCTTATCTTGCCCCCTTTTGAGAGTCAACAAAATGAGCGCTAATTACGGATATTGTTTTAGGGGAATATAGTGATCGCCAACGAGTTTGCGAGAAGATACGGCGATCAAGGGATTGTGTCACTTCGCTAAACCCAGGCAACATCAAATCTGAGCTTCAACGTCATCTGGGGGGAGTGCAATATTTTTTCTGGTATGTGCATATAAATATACGCTGCTCTCGCAGACAATTTGAAGAACGGTTCTTGTTGCTCAGAATATGGTCCTCTGGGAACGCCGTACGGCGCTCTTACTCAGCTATGGGCCGGAACATCACCCGAAGGCGCGGATTTGAATGGCAAAGTAAGTCGCCATTATCGCTCTACGATTCCAATGTTTTGTTGATAGGCTTGCATAGTATCTTATTCCATGGGCACGTGTCAGTGCCGCTAACAAAGTCGCCAAAGATCCCAAACTTGCAGGAGATTTGTGGAAGTGGTTGGAAGAACAAACAGAGAAGATTTAAACCCCTGATAGAGATTCTTCTTCCGGACACTTCTTGCTTAGATTAGCCCAGCTGATACCCACTCGACCCTATGCTGTTGTTTATTACTTAACTTTATATTAATCCAGAGATAGAAGCGATGCAAAAGTATCTTGTCAGTGGCACGGTATGCCTGCGCCCTCGTCTTCCACCAGACAGCCACTTGAATTCTATATAATCTCTATATCGATAGGCCTGCAGATTGCTATGCACCTAATACTCCTAAGTATCAACTTTAGACTTGGAGTTTCGAAGATTTGATCCGAACAGTTGATACGTGTCTACAGGCTTGTGCAAATCAGATATCGAGAATAGACGACTCTGAGACTGCAAATTTGTTTTATAGCATAGGGTGCCTTCAATGTGTCGAGAAGGATCCAGAGATTACAGATTAAGTAGGTAAGAAAAAAAGGGCATGAAATCGCAGAGGCGAACCTAAGCGCGACGTCTCCGAGAAGGTGAATATCTAGGCGTTTGAATTCTCGAATTTCTGTGTTTGCTCTTCCAACCAGTCCCACAATTCTTGCGCTAATTTGGGATCTTTGGCGGCTTTGTTTCCGGTACCAACTCGGGCCCATGGAATAAGATACTATGAAGCGCAATTACACAGGTTGGAATGATAGAAAAGTATTAGTGACTTACTTGTCCATTCAAATCCACGCCTTCGGGTGATGTTCCAGCCCATAGCTGAGTAAGAGCGCCGTATGATGTATCCCAGAGGACCATATTCTGTGCAACAAGAATCATTCTTCAGATTCGCTGCGAGAGCAGTGTATATTTCGTATGCACATACCACAAAAAAGTATTGCGCTCGGCTCATATTACGTTGAAGCTCGGATCTGATATTGCCTGGATTTAGCGAAGTCGACACAATATGATCGCCATATCTTCTCGCAAACTCATTTGCAGTACATTGCCCTAATAGAGAAATCCGTGATTAGCGCCCATTACGTTGAACTGACTTTCCTAAAGGGGTCAGAAGATAAGATACATACAAATTTACTTTGCATGTATAGCTGCGCCGGTCCTTTTTTCTTTCTAGCAGGGGTGTCTCCTAGGGTGTCGTAATCGATTTTATTGGCGAACAAAGACGCTGAAGAGGAGTGTTTACGACGCGCGCCTTGCCATCCGGACTGGATTTGGCACCGGCAAGCAGCAGGGAACAAGCAGCTTGGTGAAATAGAAATGGCCCAGGACATTCGTCCCAAATTGGAGATCGTATCCTTGGGCTGTTAGCTGGTCGATGGGGGGGATCATAACACCGCTGTGGGATAGAGAAGAATTATAGCGGGATGAGATTGATGGGTATGAAGACGTCACGTACGCGTTGTTGAAGAGGACGTGAAGCTCCGTCTCCTTGTGCTGAATTCTTGCGCAGCGGCTTTGATGGATTTCAGGTCGGAAAGGTCCAGCTGCAAGAACAAAGCCTTTTTGCCGGTCTCCTTCTCCAGCTCGTCAATGGCTTTATAAGCTCTTCGGGGGTTCGGGCGGCGATGTAGACTTTCGCATTGTGCGTTAAGAGCGCCTATGGAAGTTGGTGTTAGATGAACGCTTTCCCCTCAATGAGATACAAGCTCTCACCTTGACTGTTTCCCTTCCGATACCTCAGATAGCAGTGTCAGTCCAAATGAAAAAATTATGGAATAGAAGCGAATTACCTGCATTGCCGCCTGTGACGATCATGACCTTGCCCGACAGATCCGGGATATCGCTGGCGGAGAACTTGCTTTTAGGTGGAAAGCTTTCCGTGTACATCGAGTATGCGAGTCCCATTGTGATAGTAACTTGAGACTTGTTCCAAGTGTGTGCGAGCACAGAGAGCGCATGTCTACCTTTTATATGCGCTTGATTCAGACGGCTCCACCACAACCGTGCAGCTGTGCCTGGACGAAAATTGCAGCAAACTGTGTACAATCGAGAATCTAGATGATATGTCTGGGAGCCGACTCATAGCGTCAGCCTACGGCGCTGTATGCGGTGGTACGAGTTTGAGCGGCAAGGCGCTGCCGTGTGATCGATCGAGGGCGAATGCGGCATCTTTGCCTTTATCTCGTGGTTTACGGACCAAATCAGAACTTCGAATTGAAA
The DNA here is from genome assembly GCA_014925825.1 of Pholiota molesta. Lineage (NCBI taxonomy): Eukaryota > Fungi > Basidiomycota > Agaricomycetes > Agaricales > Strophariaceae > Pholiota > Pholiota molesta. Next base: position 274,653 of record JACGCK010000022.1, read on the forward strand.
TGCTAATTCCTTTCCAATGCGTCGCAGAAAATGGTATCATTACTTGGATTTCAAATGTTTGCGAGTCGAAGGGTAGTGAGCTGCCCATCACAGGTGGTTCATCCCTTTCACAAACTTCAAGGACTCTACTCTGGCCGGATAAATGATTTCCGTCTTCTACCATGCCAGCAATAGCTGTCCTTGAATATGTTTTTTCGGCCACCTTGCCCCTCTTTTGACCCAATACAAGCACCTTGACCACTTTCCCCGTCTATCTCGGGGCTGCGGAAGATAAACTCACCGCAGTCAATGAGATGATTGAGATCCATACTAACAGATTATCTGGACGGCCAGTATTAGAGCAGTAAATTAAATGAACGATCAAGCACAAGATCTACTACAAGACCTCATATAGTAGGCTCATCCGAAATTCCAGCGAAAGACTCGACCCCGCGAAAGATTCCTCCAACAATGCCAGAGCTTGTATCAGCTTGCGTCTGTGTTTCTGGCATTGTTGCAGCAATTTCTTCGCTCTCTTTAACCCGACCCAAAAGGACGTTGACTGCGTCTCCTGTTTCCTTGGCCGCCACCGAAGATAAGCTCGCTGGAGGGACATGTGCGCGTACGGCGCCAGCAATGGCCGAGGCCAGGTCGTGCGACGGCATTCCTAGCGCCTCTGCTAGCACGTTGATGCGATCCTCCACTACGTTTCCGTTCGCATTGCTTGTTGAATCCTTATTGCAGTCGATAATATTGGCGTACTCCCCTTGTGCTCGCGCATTTACTTGCGCTGGTGTTTTCCCCACCGCGAGACTCCACCATCCACCGACCTCCTGTTTGTACTGCACACGCGGTAGGAATAGTATGCGAGCATTAATACGATGAGGCCGACCAACAGGTAGATAAGTCGGCTGAGTTTACGGTGGATAGCGGTGGTGATACTGTGCGCAAGCTGGCTGATACGCGATCTGGTGGTAAGTTGTCGGATGTGGATTGTATTTTCTCGTCCTTGGTGCTGTCGCCTGGCGGCGACGCGAGCCCGCCGGGTATTGCGGCGGGTGCTTGTGTTGATGTTTTTTGGGCAGGGGGTGGCGAGGAAGCTGTTGCTTTGTTCGACATTGTATAAATTGAGAAACGAGTATGCACTGGGTTGTTGCTTTATACAAGCTTTATACACTCCTGAACGTCATTTATGCATGACATCATAGGCCCCTCGCTTGGGGCAGCATCATTTAATGTGTTGAAGCGGAGATCAAATGTAACGGCAGATTCCTTTTTAGTGAGGCTGTAAACACTGGCGTCGATAGTCTTGGTCTAGTTCGCAAGCGCACAACCAACCCACCCAGCCCACTGCGATCCAGCCTAGATGGTGTTATTTCTAAATTGTAGCGTAGAGAAGATGCGTAGATCCAGAAAACATCATTGAATATTGTTGATGTTGTTTTTGCGATGAGAGAGCACGTGTCACGGTTGTTTGTGCATGACCGTTGGTAACTAATAGTTCCACATCCCAAGTTATCGCCTTAACCTTCTCCTTCTTTCACTTTTACTTCTACAAGCGTCTATTGGTCTCCGTGCCCTCGTCTCTCCTTTTAATCTTTTTTCTTTTGTACATGATCTATGCCTACCCATAAACAAACCCCCTCCTTGAGCCAGACACAAAACCACAAAGCGCAACTCGCGAATGCTTACAATGAGCTCGGCAAGGAGCTATCATCCGCCAAGCTGCGCGTCGTTGGCAACTACACCTTAGGGAGGGTCATCGGAGAGGGTGAGCATCCACGATGTCCTATTGATCTCTTATAGACCGTGCTACAGGTGCCTACGGAAAGGTTAGGATTGGCACCCACCGATTGACGTCTACCCGCGTTGCCATCAAGCAAATTCCCAAAGCCATGTCTGCCTCCCTCACGCGCGAAATCCACCATCACCGCCAACTCCACCACCCCCACATCACCCAGATGTACGAAGTCATCGCTACCGAATCACACATCTGGATTGTCACCGAGCTATGTTGCGGCGGCGAGCTCTTTGACTACCTTGTCGAGAAGGGCCGGTTGTCCGAAGATGAAACCAGAGTCATCTTCGGCCAGCTGTGTCTTGCTGTCGACTATCTCCATAACAATAATATTGTCCATCGAGATCTCAAGCTCGAGAACGTCCTGCTTGATGAACGCTGTCGTGTCAAGCTCGGAGATTTTGGATTTACTAGAGAATTTGAACGAGGAACCCTAATGGAAACCTTCTGTGGAACGACAGGGTACGCATCACCGGAGATGCTGCAAGCCAAGAAATATCAAGGCCCAGGCAAGTTTTGCTCTATCGGCTCCGTCCGCTCCCCTGTCTGACTTTCGTCACAGAGGTCGACGTGTGGTCGTTGGGAATTATTTTGTATTGTCTGCTAACAGGAACACTACCGTTTGACGATGACGATGAAGATGTAATGCGCTCTAAAATTATTCAGGGCGAGTTTGAGGATCCGGTGTGGCTATCGCTAGGTACGGACATCGTTGATTGGGGATCTTTGCTGGTACTCACTTATTTCCAGAATCTCGAGATCTCATAAAGAATATACTCGTAAAAGACGTCGGAGATCGCTTCACCATCCCCCAGATTCTCGCCCATCCTTGGTTTACTTCAAACAAACTGACATACGAGGCCGAGTCCCCTATCTCCGCCATGCCCATGTTTCCATCAGACCGACCCGCCACACCAGAAGATGAATCCCGACATGCAACTGATTCATCTCAAGCTTCCACAAAGGACTCCTTCTCCCCCTTCCGCCAAAATCCTGATCTTATATCATCAACGCCGACAACACCCGCGGAATCTCTGCATGACCCCTTCGAGAGCACCGAAAATATCATGACAACGAACGAACTTTCTATCCATCGACTTGCCAGCAGTTCGACGATACGGAAAATGTCCGCATCTGATTTAGAATCGGTGGCGTCGAAGTTGAAGACAGGTGACAGACAGCCGGCAACGGTGATGGAGGAGGAGCGAGACGAGTTGCCGAAGCGGCATACGCCTTCGCCACTGATATGGTCGTCGAAGGCGCCACCATCATACCCTGTCCGTACACCCGCCCGCACAAAGCGTCGTTCGGTGTCGTCCATCCTGTCCGAATCGGCCTCGCCGACCGCGGACAAGACTCCCACACCCCGGCCTATCCCTACTGCGCGGGATTTGGATTTTCAGACGCTGTTGTCCGCCCGCACACCCGTTATGTTTTCTACCCCACCTGAAAGGCATCTTCTCAGTACCCTTGCCCTGTTGGGATTCGACACGGCGCAGATCGTGCATTCGGTACTGTCGAATGCATGCGACGCATCCGGTGCGCTGTGGTGGATGCTGCACCGAAAAGAGGAGAAAGCGATCCTGGAGCACCACGAGCAGGGCACGGCGGCGCCGCTCGTGGCGTCGCCCACGGAGGTCGACGAGTCGGCGCCGGAGCGTGGCGAGGGCGTGAGCGAGCTGACGCCGGGCCCGACGCGCCAGAAGACGCCGAAGAAGCGGAGGAACAAGGTGTCGGCCGGGACGCAGACGGACGACGCGGACCCGCCAGGGGAGCAGGACGTGGCCCGTGCCCCGTGCGCTCGCGCCGCGGTTCGCGCTCGTGCCGCCCACGCCGACCTTCGCTGCCCGCCCGTCGACGCCGCCGCGCGCGGGGTCGCCACGCCAGGAATCCGCTGCTGTCGCCGTCCTCGTCGACGATTACGGGCGATTTGTCGTCCGCGCGCTCGCACCCGTCGACGCCTAGCGGGAGCTTGAAGGACAACGGTCGAAGGGGCGCAAGGCGCGGGCGGCAGTGTGAGCATCATGCAGCGTGCGACGACGGCGCTGGAGGCTGCGGGCTGGTGCGGAAGAAGTCGTCGGAGGCGGTGAGGGAGGAGAAGGAGAGGGAAAGGAGAGGGAGCGGTCGCGGGATACGGAGAGGGAGAGGGGGGGAGCGGGGCAGTGGTGGGAGTGGAGACGAGCCGCGGTCATCCCATGGCTCCGGCGCTTCGTCGAAGTTGACCAAGTCGCCTCCGCTGAAGCCGGCGAAGGACCACGGACCTGTGCCGACGACGCCGCCCCCGAACGAGGCCGCGCATGGCACCGCCGCGCAGATGGGGTCGCCGTGGGTGCTTGCGGAGGGCAGGGAGTCGTTGTCCCAGCCGGGTACGACCAGCGCGGCCACGCCGATTCCGGTGAAAGGCGAGATGCTCCACTCGTACAGTACGCCGAATTTCTCAGAGACGGGCCAGCGAAGCCTGTGGTTGCAGGCGCCGGCAGGGCGCGCGCGAACTTCCTCACTGCGTTTAGGCTGTGGTTCAACGAAGACCGGAAAACAAACGGAAGGACGGCTCCGAAAACATGGGGTCGCCAAATGTCGGCATCCACCAGCGACCACCGCCGTCGGCGGGCAGGCGGGGAAGCGTGTCGGGTGGCAAGTTCGGGTCGAGAGCCGCGCCGAGGACGCACCGCCCGTCCGTTCGTCTCGGCGCTCGAGCTCTGTCAACTCGCGGCGCTCCTCGGGCACGGGCACCTCCGCGCAGATGGTGGTGCTCGACTCGCCGCAGATCCCGACGCGGCGCTCTTCGGGAGCCACACGCCGAACTCGGAGCGCGGCGAGCACTCCTCGCGCCCGTCGTCGATCCACAGCATCTCCATGCAGCCGCGCCACCGCAAGTCCCCGTCGCAGTCCTCCGCGGGCTCCGTGCACCTGCGCACGGCGTCGCCCATGCAGAAGTACCACCGCCGCGCGGGCTCGGGGTCGTCCTCGACGACGCGCGTGGTGCGCCAGATCGCGCCGGTGGGCCGGGCGCCGGGCGCCGCGCACGCGCGCTCGAACTCGGCCGCGAGCTCCGTGCACTCGGCGCCGAGCTCGCGCCCGACGAGCTGGTACGAGCCGAGCGAGAGCGAGGGCGCGCCGATGCGCACGGCGTCGCCGTATAAGAGCCGCGCGCGGCGGTCGGTGGAGGAGGGCGGCGCGCGAGGACGGGTGGGGCGGGTGCGGGCACGGCGACGTTCGTCGCGCAGAAGCGGCAGGGCCCATTCCAGAGCCCCGCATACGGGGGGCGGGGAGCGTGGGGCGCTCGAGCTGGAAGAAGTCGTGGGGCATGGAGCCGCCCGGGTGGTCCTCGCGCACGGCGCATGTGCCTATAGAGGTGCTCGCGATCTCGCCGGCGACGGAGCCGACGTCCATTAGGGACGTGTTCTCGGGGAAGACGGGGTATCTGGCGGCTGCTGGGGACGAGAGCGACTGGGTGGACGAAGACGATGATATTCCGCTGTTTGTGGGCGGCTGGGTCAGGTTGGGACGGGCACGGCTGCGGGAGGCCAATTGCACTCGCAGTTTCAGCTGCAGGCGGAGCCGATTACGCTCTCGCCTGCGCCCAGGGGCCATAGGAGCGCGAGCTCTTCGAATTCGAAGAGGGCGGGCAGGAATGTGGGTGGAGGCGGTGGTAATGGATCGTCGGGAAGTGGCGGTGGTGGGGGGAGACAGAAGGCTGGTGGGCATTCGCCTGCTGAGAGGGCGTCGCCGCTGCCTCCTGATACAGGATATGATTCGTCGGAATCCAGGCCTGGACGGAGGACGTTACCTGCGGCGCGCTCGGGCCCGGCGTTCAAACATGCGATTCAGGAGGAGGACGAGGGCGAGGAGGAGTAGGTTAGAGGACCTGTTGGACTCAATGGAGCAGTATACTGGACCTCTGCCACTAAGCGTTCCATTTCTCGTTTTATGATTTATCTTTACAGTATGTATTACTCTCTTTGTTCTCCTCTTTCCCTTGATTTATTCTCCGAATTTCGTTGTCGACTCGTTGATTTATTCATCTAGTTCATCTTATTCATTCGTTCGCCTGTTGAATTACATATCACTCATTTTATTACTTAGTTTCCTTTCTGTTTTGAGTTTGTATGCAGCGCTGGAACATTTTACAGCGACGACGTGTACTTTATATCACTTTTGACTTTTATACCCTCGTTATCCACAATGCACATTTTCTCTCATTATAACTGCCGGAGTTGTGCTGGAGTAGTATGGCCGGGGCGGTGACTCGTTACTGCGCAGTCACAGGTACGATGATGTCACACCGTGGGGAAAACATTGAAGCAGTGCGGCTGCGGCTGCTTGCCAACCTCCTCGTCCCCCCACATCCTCGTTTGACACGGTACTTCCTCTCCTCTCTTTCCTCCGTCCAACACCCTGCTCACACACCCCGTTCGAAGACCCATACGCCCCTATAATGTCGGTACCGCCCACACACACTTCGGAGCCCCGCTGACCCCCTGCTTCGTCATACAGGTCTGAACCTTACGACCCATACCTACCCCGAGGCGGCAGTGGCGCTGGCCCCGCAGCTGGCCCCAGCCAAGGCAACGCAAAGACCGCTGCCATTCAAGCGCAGATCGACGACACCGTGGGCATCATGCGGGACAATATCACCAAGGTCGCCGAGCGCGGAGAGCGCCTCGACTCGCTGCAGGATAAGACAGGTGCGTTGTCTCTTCGTCGCTTTTAAGGCCTGGGCGGGAGCTGGGATTGGGCGGTGTGGCCGGGGATCCTTCTGTCTGCTGGCCTGGCGAGGCGTGCGGTGCTGTGGCTTGGGGGACGAACAAAGGCTGATCTGTGTCTTGCTTGCTCGATTGTTCAGACAACCTCGCTGTTTCGGCGCAAGGATTCCGTCGTGGAGCCAACCGTGTGCGAAAGGTGCGTAGTATCTCTCCTACCTCTCAGACGGCTTATTCTGACATGTTGTCGCCCGTAGAATATGTGGTATGTTTATTACTTGCTCCCATCCCAACCGAAGTCACGCTCATGTCGACGTTGCGCTACCCTTCTCCAGGTGGAAGGACATGAAGGTGCGTCGCTACATACTCCTATCCCTCTCCTGTGCAGGCTCTTACATGCTCTTTCTTTCGTCGTGTAGATGCGCATCATCATCGGCGTCGCTATCGTCGTCATCCTGGTCATCATCATCGTCTCGATCGTCCGGGCAACGAAAAACTAAATATCATTATGTTTCCTGCCCACCCGCCTACGTTAACCCCGCCCGTCGTGATGATCCCGCTGCTGCTGCCTGCGCCCCGCCTGCCCGCTGCCATTCTGTCTTGTTGTCGCCTTGTTGTATCTATGCCTCTCTGTTAATTCTACCTTCGTCTTTTTCGGATTTCGGATCTCTTTTATCCGGCTTTTTTGGCGCCCAGTGGGTCCTACGAGTGTGTGGGAGTGTAGGCCTCTGCGGCAACCGCGGACAGAGAGACATAAAATGCACTGGACGCTTTAGTTATTTTGAGTATTTTGATCCCTGTTCGAGTATGCATAGTTATGATCATTATGCCGCTCGGTATGCGTTCCGCCCTTTGACTGGGATTCTGCAGGTTGTCATGATCCATGCTTTGCTGATGACAGTCCTTTTTAGCCGTAAGCACAGCTTATGAGTATATGTATAGCGACGGAGAGATGGCCGTGTACGTCGTGCCATTGCTATACGTTGACAAACGGCATACACTGCAATCGGACTCGGGAGAGGGGTTTTCGCTATTACTGCGATCATTCTAAGTAAGCGGGATTATGTTCAGTAAACTCAATGCTTTGATAAGGCTGCCTTGGCTACTCGAAATTGGTTGCAAACCCTGGTACCTCTGAGGCTGGCTATTGTCAGTCTGTCACTGGCTGGGATTTCCTGTTGCGGCTGGTCTGGAGCCCTACTTCAGACGAGAAACTGGAAAGGAGTCACTTTTAATAACGGTTTGAACCTGCGGTGGGCAGATGCCATAGCCATATTCCGCGCTCTACTGCGCAATTTCAAAAAAAACACATTGTTAATAGTCCGTCAATCGAAGGACAGCAAACCTGTTCGCGCTACATAGCTCCGTACATGGAGCAAGCATATTTGTTTTGGAATGCCCACACAGGCAAGCTTCTGAATGTTCGAGGAGGTTTTCTTGTCCGAATTCCAAAACATCAGATAAATATCAGATTAAAACAAAGAGTCAAAGACAAGGTGATGGAAAAAAAAAAGAGAAACTCTAGACAAGCATCTCTCCATCAAGTGACCTGGCGCTCGTCGACATGCAACAAGTCCATGATCGCCTCGAGCCCCCTGTTCCCGCCCAGCCTCGCATCTCCGCGCGGTCTGCGCCTCCAGATTGGTGAGCACGGAGAGCGTGTATTCGAACGACTTCGTCTGGTTCTTGAGGTAGTTGATCGTGTGGATCTTCAGCGTGGGGGTTGTAGGGCGTTTCTGGAGGACGTCTGGGGAAGGAAGGGGAGAGCAGGAGTGAGTTGTGAGAAGGGGAAGGGAAAGAGGAGGGAGGAAAAGAACACTCACTGAGGATTTGCCGGTTTGATGTGTCGGCGTGGATGCCGTGGACCACTGGGAAAGAGAATTTGCCCTCTGAAAGGTCTTCGCGAAGCCTTTGTTTGAGGTGTACTACGCAAGTTATGGGATTAGTATTTCCATGGTATGAGATGTAGTGGAAAGACGAGGCGTACGTACTTCTGTGCTTTGCAAGTTCATAAGATCGTCACGGATCTGGAAAAAGACGCCTATCAGGTTCACTAGTGGGACATAGTCCTTTACGCGCCTTCAGTCGCCCGTTAAATTTGAAAAGGGAAGAGCATACACGTCGACGTTTGTGGTAGAGCAGGCCATCATCAGCTTGATACCGATCCGAAGAAGACCGCCCGTCTCTGAGATTGTCATGGGAGTGAGCAGTGTTGAAAGAGGGTGTTGTAAATCTGACAACTCACTGTTATTCACCATCGTGATGTAGTCCTCCTCAGATGGACATTGTAGGGAATCGCGCCAGAGAATTTCTAAACCCTGGCCTCGGTGCAGAGACAGGAGTTCCTCTATGCGACGTATGATATTTGGTGGGGATCTGGATAGGTATGTCGTTCAGCGTACCTGTGACGATGGCGTCGAGGGCGCGTCGGGGCAGTGCAGATGCCTCGCTTCCGCGCAGAGCGAAGAGCTCTTGATACGCAAGGAAATACACATAGTTCGCAGTATTGATGGTCTGCGGAATACCATAGATCTTATGCGTGACTATAACGTAGGGGTTTAGATGGACTCAGGACGCAGAAATAAGTAAGGCAAAAACGCACCGGGCTGGCCTCTCCGCAACTGCGAATCGTCCTCGATATCGTCCACCCTGTCCTTCATTTCTTAGCACGGAATGCATGGGCAGAAAAATGGGCGCTTTTCATTACATGAGACTCGCAGCGTGGAGCATGTTGACCACTTTCGCGATGACGTGCAGTTTATCGGAGGGGACGGCGAGCCATAAGTTGAAGGCTTCGATGAGCTTCCCGCGTATCTCCTTTCCGGGGTTGGAGGTAATGTACTTGAACGGCTCTAGGATGGCCTTGGGGGTTCTTCGTAGTCAGTATCAGCTGCTCGTCGCGAATTGTTGTGCACGCACTTGTTCATGATTTGGAGTCCATACGGGTTCCTTGGATAGAATCTCGAGCAGGTTATTATAACGGGACATGAATAGGATGGTGTAAAGGGTTTAGATTATGGGCATCCTTAAGGATTGAGTCGTCGACTCGTATTTGTAGCGCAGCGGCTTGCCACAACGCAGCAAAGCGCTCGAGCTTGATTAACCCGGACATCACGTGCCGTGACTTTCGTAACGTCGTTAGCGCTACGCGGAATCACGGATCGGGATAGCTCTCAAACTTGAACTATCGACAGAAACCCACAAGAAATCCAACAGAAACCGCCATCTCTTCTGTTTCTCTCAGCATAACCGCCGCACAATGTGGCAAGGGTATGTCTTAGCGCCATGGTACATTTTTTATCCTGAAACTAGCCTCGATGTCTACTACAGCGCTTGTCCGGTTCCTCTGCATGCCACTGTCATTGCCACATGCCACCTAGAACCTATGTTGACTATCGTAGTCTGCCTCGGGAGACTAGCCTATTAGAATCTCGTTCCTTTACTCTCTTGGACCCTCGGCTCCCCTGTCTCTCTAGGTTCTCTCGGGTTCTCTCCTGGTTCTCTCTCCTCTCTAGTACCTCCCTTCGTTCTTGCTTCTCTACAGGATGCTATATCGATGGACCAAGCAGTCTTGAATAGCAAAATCTTGCCCTCTATTATTCTATGCGACAGACAGAGAGCTCTACCGCATGACTGCGTAGACCAACCACAGAGCCCTAACCAACGGGGACTAGCTGATGCCTTTCATATTCATATCTACTACTACTAGCACGGAAACCAGAAAAGGTTCTCTCCATGCCCCGTTTCGCTCGACCATCATTTTGCAATCACAATTTAGGCTTCTTTTGAAACCAGTACCCTGGAAGGGTGTCCTGGCTATTCGGTGTCTTTACATCATGAGGTCCAAATACTGTATACCCTAAGGATCTGTAAAATGGCACCTAAATAAATTCTCAATTGACAAATTGCCGGATAGCACTATAGGTATACGCACGGCCTTAGTCCCCACGGTTTCAAGCACGACGCTTCGTGATTCAGCAGCGGCCTATGGGTGGAACATGATATTAGCTTTGGGATCCATAAATCCAGTACCATGCTACTACCTACCCTTGCTTCCACAAAATCGAAAAATTTAGTCCCGAGTCCTCTCTTCTGATATTCGGGATGTATACCAATCAACTGGAGATGGTACGAATCGAGCTGGACTCCAGGTCCGTAGTACTTCTCTGGCATTTCGACCAGAGTGCCAAGGAACTATTGGCAGAATTGGCTCCATGCAAAATTAATTTTATGAAGTACTCACATAATCCCACCATTGGCGATATTTATCGCCAACTTTGCTCAGCACCTCGTCCCATCCTGCAGCACGTTGTTCCGGGCTTGATTCATCGATGTCAGAAAGGGTTATTTATATTTAGCTATGGTGGATGCCAACTCACGTTGATAAGAACTTCTGCTGAGGGCCGAACCACATTGCGACTCCGACTATCCCAACGTCAGGTAGCTCCGCGACATGGATTTCACCTCCAATGACGCCCGACATTAAATGAGCTCTGATACATGGCTTGACTAGTGCTTCGCCGTTCTCGCCGAGCCCCTGGACCGACAAGAAGTACTCTTGCATTTCGCATTCATAAGCGTCAACTACAACGAATGGCGTGGGCTTTTACTCACTGCGATTGAACGCTTCATGTATCACGTCAGTGCAAATCTCGACATCCTTATCTAACAAGATGGTCAATGCGATATAGAACAAGAGACTTTCCCAATACCTGATGGATGAGTGATATGCCTGATGGTTGCAGACATTGTAGTTGTGGCAAAAGCGACTGCGTGAGGTTGGCGAACAACAACTGTTAACGATATGAAATTCACCGAGGGACTAAGTACTGCGAGTACAGCTTATATACAAGATCGAGCAGGTAGTCATGCGATAATAAAATAACGGAGACAAAGCATAACGGAGCACATGGTTTATGATGGGTATCAGAAAGGAGGGCAGCTGATATTATTATCTGGCTGATAATGGCAGTGATATCCAAATTAGGTATGCGAGTCGGCGACCGAATGATTTCAATGAAGTAAGTAGCACGTGCAGTCACATGATATGACGCACCAGTACTTAACCGCGGGCGTTCGTCCCACACGCACATCGCACATTCTATGCCCACAGCACCCACGACCGTCAACGCGAACGACGACGTGAATGACAACACACACTACAGTATGAGCGACAACACGAACGACCTTGCGGACGAACGACAGCGGGGTCTGGGCACTACAACCACGGCCATATCAGCGGAGGCAGCGAGGTAAGCAAGAGGTAAGTCCGACCCCATCCGTTCACCCACTGACTGCGAGTTACAGCCAGAGTCGGCGTTGACCCGCGCCACGCCACCGCCGACCAGCCCACACCCCCTTCACCACACCGCCAACCACCGCCTCGCGGTACGGGAGACTAACAGAAACCGCTATCTCTATGTTTCTCAGCACAACAGCTGCACAATATGACAATGGTATGAACCTGTCACCAGCGCTGTGGTATACGCCATCCTTAAACTAGCGACGCCTCCCACAGCGCTTGCCTGGTTTCTCTTGCTGCATGCTACATGCCACCTAGAACCTACTTACGTTGAGTACAGTAGTCTTTCCAGGGAGACTAGCCTATTAGACTCGCGGCCGGTGACGTTGTCAATAACGTTAGCGTCTTTCCCCCATCCCTCGTCTCTATCAAATGTCTTGGACCTTCCAAGGCCCTCGGCTTTCCTGTATCTAGATTTTATCGTGGTTCTCTCTCTACTCTGCCGTATCTCCCTCTTTTTACATCTCTACATGGCATTATTATCGCATGTACCGAACAGTCCTGAACAGGCCCTTCATTGTCCCATCCGAGCGTCCGGACGGAAGAGTTCTCCTGCACGGCTCCAACCCATCTTGTCTTTGTATGCGCCTCTCTCGGACTGATCTAGAGGGATGCACCTGCTCCTCTTTGCTAGCTACAACCTTCTGACATCACTCAAACACTCCTCCCCATGGACTTCCACATGCATCATGTCGCCGCCCGTTGACCATTTCCTGTGGTATACTGTGTCTCGGAAAACATGAAGTTCTGTGATGGTAACCAATAATGGATGACAAGCATCGCGATGGCTTTATCCTCTGAAGATTCTGTTAAAATGTTGATATGCATTCCGCTGCCAGTGACTACAAATTTCCAAGTACGTATGGTCAAAACAAATTCTTCCACCACTAAATAACGCTGACGAGCCGCAATCTCTGTCCCTAATAATTGCAACAATTCGATGCAGACGATTGAATTTTCATTTCATGAGAATATCTACGGGCAGGCCCTAATTCCGACCAGTGGGCACAACGTGTCCTTGTCGATGGCTATAATAGAGTTAGCGTCAGATATAATCGAAATATAAATATGTAGCAAGCAACTCACGGGAACCTGAGATACGTATGTCAGTGAGCCTTATTTCTAGTACAAAATAAATAGTAAACACTACCTTCAGCACCATCTCCTTCGATAGGCATGGCGATTGTAGTGGTCATCAGCATGGCTGAGACAAGGGTCACAAAGACCAAAGATTGAAGTTGGTAAAACATAGCGAGTAGTGCGTTGGTAGAAAAGCGTGTTCAAGTGTGTTAGGACTTCTTGAATGCTCTTCAATGTAGGATTGTACGCCGTGTTATATAGAAAAACGCGCGAGTCGTACCATGTGAACCTTCTTGCGAAAAATCCGTATTGTGGTTATGCAGCGGTCAGTCCCTCTCCAGGGTTCTCATGGACACGAACGCCAACAATTTCTATATCATACTTCTCCATTCCTGATACAGCCTCCGATTTGGAGGTGACAAATGGGGTACCTAAAGTCGCCGCGATAGTTTTGGGCGCTATAGATGCACATCTGCAGATGAGCTACCAAAAATCTACAATACATCTGTATTTACTCCTTCCATTATACTTATCTTTGGGATTAATACATGCATGTAAAACAGCCGATCTGAGATTATTTCTCCTCCGTGCTGGCCTTGCATATCCTGTAAATATATCTACAGTATTCAAGGATCCCTTATCCTGTATCACCAAGACACATCACGACAAACACATACGACTTCCATCATATATTCCATGGAAACTGACAATAGCCAGCATCAAGAAATGCTGGTAAGCATGACCATCTATATACGACGTACGACGTACGATGTCTCGCATTTTATGATACTTCGACCATATTGAAGGAAGTCAAATTCCATATTCATGGCGCATGCAAGATGCAATCTTTCTATAAATGTACAAAGCAGTCAGATACTCTATGAGAGAATATATTGTGACAAAAAATTGGTCGAATAGGGTAGCCGATATCTACAACAATTTTATGACCTCTGAAAGTCCCTTTGCTTTCGCTCTACTTCTTTGTACAGCTGAGTCCAATCCCTGCAAACAAGGTCGTAATTGCCTGAAACCGAACCCTGAGCATTCTTTGCCGATTCCAGGCCTGTATTCAAGCGACAGAGTAAAGTCTCATGCAAGTAATTCATGCAATGGTGGGTCAACGAGGAGATTGGAGTTGACGCTGGATGATTGTATTGCTGGCGAATAATATTCAGACACTTGAACTGGTGGAAGAGGGTAACCGTGTTTTTGTTGATTTTTCCTGATGGGCTTTGCGTATAGACGAGATGACCACCGGACGGAATCAATTTGGACCATTCCATGTCGCTGTCGGATGAGTTGAGTTGATAGTGTTGAGTGTTGCCTACTCGCAGTGCAACCGGGGCACCATATGTTGGTGCGTAGGGAAAACGGAGGTCTTCTTTTCAAATCTCGTCATAAATCAGCGCACCTTTGCGTAGCTGTTCTACGTACTTGTATGAGATATTAAATCGACTATAGTCTTGGATAAACACAAGCCAAAGAGGATAATGTCGAAGACTGCAACAAATGTAACAGTTATCCATAGAGACCGTTGGAAAGACATTTTGCGCTCTCAAGAGAGATGGGATGGTTAGAGGGGTGTCGACTATCAGTGTAATTATGGGACCAGTAATCTACATGTTCGGCTTTTATTTCCCACCTACATTTATTACAGAATCTACCAGGAACACTCGCTTTCGAGTTATCGGCATACCGCACATTCCAAATATTAATGAAGCCAAGATCAAGATCTGATAATTTGTAAACGTTTGTCTGTGACTCAAATGTACGCTCCTGTTACTGTTATGAACCCTGCTGGTACACTGTATAGACATTAGGCCCAATGCGATCCCCCGCCGTTGCTGCGATTGTGTCCCTCATACTCATTAATCTCGCATTTCCACTATGGAGGATTTTCAAATTAAAAGAACGACACCTTCCCTCTATTGACAGTGAGCTGGCAGCTTAATTATGGATGAATGATTTTTTTATAATTTGTACAGATCAAGTCTACTCATATGTTGGCACGGACTATCCATTTTATCATCCAACATTGGCATTGAAGCCAGCGCGTCTCAACTTGCAAGAAACACTCCATTACGGATATAATTCTTCAGACACCTCTGCAAACGATGAATGGAATAAAATTCTTGACCTACCCATTGGAACCGGTCGAACCCATTTGGGCGACATGCGGCGATCCTTCCTCCTGACATTCTACCACCAGCTACACTGCATTGTCGAACTTCGCGCGGCACTCGTGGACCGCAATGATAAATGGGCCACTCCTCACCATGTTAATCATTGCATGCAATACCTTCGACAGACGCTGTTATGCCAAGCGAACGACATGTTGGAGGAAGGAGATTTCATGGAGCGTACTTTTGAAATTGATAGGCTGGGACCTGAATTGGAATGCTATGATTGGACAAGCATTTATCAGGAAGTTGGGGTACGCTATAATGAATTTTCAGAATGGGTGAAAGGTTCGGATACAATGGCGTAGTATACAATGGCGTAGTTGTTAGTACCAATGTAGCACTGGCACACAAGAACACTTGTAGGACAGGCTAGGACAGGCTCCAGGTCTAAGGCAATTACGCTCCAAATGCATATTTCTGCATTTCCAATCAAGCTCTAACTATGGATAACTTCTGATGAGGTCGTACGTCATCGGATGCACTTCTCGGAGCTGATCATCCAGTCTTACGTTCCATTCAGTACTTCTCACCAAGTGATGCGGCCAGAATGCATCTTCGTTCAAGTTTCTGATCACCAAGAGAAATCATCAGGTGATTCAGTCATCATCTTCTCACAAGTCATGGACCCACATTCCCGCACTGTCAGTTATGTTCAGTTTTGTCATTTTCTCACAATTCAACATTTCGAAGCTGCACACCAAAATCCGTCGGAATTTTGCAAACCGGTTTTGTTCCTCCAAAAATAGACCTCTTCGTGGGTGGCGAGTACAATTATAAATGGATTCAATTGCCATCTGCTGGTGCACACCAAAATTCATCAAATTTTTGCAAATCGATTTTGTTCCTGCAAATAGACTACTTTGTGTATGTGTGTCAGTAGAATTGTAAATGGATTGAACGGTGATAGGCTACTCAGTATTTCTTATTATTCATGTGACATAAAACTGAGCGCTGATGAAGCCCAATGATGGTTGCACAAAAATTGGAAGCCAAGTAGTGGATAGATAAGGCAGAAGAAGGCAGAGTTATCCGGCGCCCAAGAACGCTTCCCAAGCAAAAACCTCTTCTTCTTCACATCGGCAGTATTCATATCTCAACAGGGTTCATATCTACCGATCTTGAACATAATTAATAATCTTCGTAATTTACAGGATCTATCAATAGACACTATCTATATGGCGCAAGAGTTAGAACCTAGCATTCAGGGTTAAACTCAACAGTATCTGCTCTTCCCTTACCTCCATACATACTTGACCATACCATTATGTCTTCTGATACACGCACTGGAAAAGTGGATTTCAAAGTTGGAGGCGACATCTACCAGACATGGTACAAGATTGTGGGCCCTTTGAATAGCGAAAAGACACCCGTTGTCGCTCTACACGGTGGCCCAGGCATGACCCATCATTACATGCTGTACGACGACTCGACTTATTGTTTCCTCAACTTGCTATATACTGACTGTCTTTCATTTAATCCATAGTCCGCATGAAACTCTTTTCAAGGAGGCTGGGTAAGTTTCTTCGGAACTCGGCCAAGGCAATATTGTATTCATTGTTACTAGTATTCCAGTTGTCTTCTATGATCAGATTGGCAATGGGGAATCATCGCACATCAAGGATAAACCGAATGATTTTTGGACGGCTGAATTGTTTATGGACGAACTGGACAACCTACTCAAGCACCTCGGTATTTACGATAATTTTGACCTTTTGGGTCATTCGTGGGGAGGTAAGTAACGTCTCTCAAATAATATTCATCTAAAATCAACTATCATCAGGTATGCTCGCGGGTCACTACGCCGCTGCAAGATCTCCAAAGGGTTTGAAGCGGTTGATTATCGCCAACTCCCCTGCATCGGTGTCTCTTTTTGTGGCTGGGACGAATGCTCTTCTCGAGAAATTTCCTCCCGAGTTCGTCAAAAATGTAAGGAGGCTTGAAGCCGAAGGCAAAACCAGCTCGCCCGAATATCAGCAGAGTGTGATGCAATTTTACGCCAAGCACGTCTGTACTACCAATCCTTGGCCGCAAGGCTTGATCGATTCCTTCAACGCCGTGGAGACAAACCCAACGGTGTACCACACCATGTATGTCGACATCATGTTAGTGTCATGGGCCTAAAATTTATCTATATTTCAATAGGTTCGGGCCTTCCGAGTTCAACATCACTGGAACTCTCAAGGACTGGTCTATAGTGGATATCCTTCACAAGATACCTTATACAACCTTGCTTGTTGGTGCCCCTTTGGACGAAGTGCAAGAATCGGCGTGTTCGCCCTTCTTCTTCAACATTCCCAAGGTCAAATGGGTTGACATTCCTACCGGCACTCATCTTGCAATGTATGAAGATCCAGACAGGTATGCATTATACTAATCATTGCGGATGTATACTAACACGAATGTCCCAAGGTACTTTGACGTGCTTCAGAAATTCCTCGTATGATTACATATCGTATTTACCGTGTACCAAATGTACAGCCCGAATGCTCTGCGTATCATGCCTTGCTTATCAGAAATAAATCAGATTCTCTTCATACGAAATGAAGCCCTCGTGCACAGTGGACTGAGCCTTCACTAGATCATTGGCGGCGCTACCAGCGTCGTATTCTTAACGTCGCGGCTGGCAATCCGGAATGTACTTGTCGGTACGTTGTGGTCAACAGCAACGAGCTGATCCATGCGATGAATCGATAGGCAAGGCTGCGAACGGCGGGAGTGGTGTAGAGACGTGTATTATGAGAACCTTGTATGGAATCCGTGCGTGTGCAGGGTACCAGCTAGTTCCCGCTGGCTATACAGTTACTCTGCATTAGGACCATGGAACAATGATGCGGTTGGGAACCTTGCCTGTCCGGACGCTCGACATGGGACGATAAAGGGCGAAGTGGTGCTGCCGAGAGACAAAAAGGAGGGGAGGGACGGGAGATGGGAAAGAACGTCATGAAAAAACCAGGAGGGACAGGGGGGCCGAGGGTCCTAGAGAGTTGTGAGCGACGAGAACCTTGTTATTGTCAACATCACCGAGCGCAGGCCTACGTCACTGGCAATGAGTATAATAGCCTGTCGTCAGTCAGATCTGCATAGCTTCAAAGTGGATGTCGGCGTCATATGAGGGCAAACGCTGCGGTAGAGTTTGTTAGTTTGTGGGATGACGTTCATCACCAAGTATATACCACGGCGCCAAGATTTGTACCTTGTCATCAATGAGATTATTGTCTCGAGAGGGGCACAAAGAGATTGGAGATGGCATTATGATCGACACTTCCAAGTTTTCGCCAGTTCGTAGAAGCCATGAATAACATGTCCTGTTGTTACCGGATTGGCGCAATAAGCGCCCATTTAGGGGATTGTCTACGCATTGACAACCGGATTCGAGGACTCCAGAGAAGACAGAAATGCTGCGCCATTTCAGCGCGTGGCGGACCGACACGTAGAGAGATGCGTCAAGAACGATATGGGTATTGAGTAGCCTGTGGATACACTGCCAAATGAGTCTATGGGAAGAGTGGAAATGTCAGCATAAGGCTTCTAGGCTCTCAAAATATGAAGACGGTCCACGGATGGCGAGCCTAAGCTACCTGTGAACAGAAAGCTTCTCGGTGAGATAAAGTCGATGACTGTTTTTTTCTTCCAAATTTTGCTGTTGATTTTCGTGTTACTTCGGCGACCGTGCAGAATTGCACAGCTCTTTTTTGATCGTGAACCGTCGTCCTTGCAAAGTTCAGTGTGACGCGTCGTGAACGTATTAGTAGCTATAAGTACTTCGGTTGACGCGTTGCAGGCGAAGATGCATGAGGTGTGATACGAGTTGTGATGGATGTACGGAGGCTCATGCTGCCAGCGGATGCTTCGTGCAAATGCTCGGGCTCGCTATGTCGCTGAGCCAAGGCCCGACTCCGCGCACACTGCACAGCTGCGAGTTGGAAAATCTTTGTCATCCATCATTTTTGCCAAACAAGTCGCTAGTACGCGTCGGAGAGTCGCGCTTCGCGCCAACTTCGCTTTGGGCAACATGCCAGACAGGTGTGATATCCTATCCATGGTATGTAGACTGGCATCGAGTCAACGGCGCTGAACGAGATGACTAATAGGCCGATACGGAAAGCCCGCGCAGGAGGGTACCAGTCTACATCGACATTCGCTCCTCGCCTATGGCGTTTCAATCTCTTCGTGCATCTATGTTCAAACACTCAACCTCGACTACGCAGTCGTTACTTCTGTTTCGTCTCCTCAACCCAACCTCAACCTTTTCCGCCAGTGCCCAGCACCATTCGCTCGTCATTGCGCCGCACCCTACTCCACGGCCAACGTTAACAATTGAATTTAACGGTTAACCCTCGTGGTCTGGAGCATTCACATGCCGCTCCGCCGATCTCAGCTGTAATTGCAGAGCTTAGGCCCCCAATGCTACTTCGAAACTCTCACCACTTCTACCTCCTTACGGCTTTGAAGAGCCTACATCTATTTGAGGTGGCGTTCGAGTCATTGGCCGGCTATCCGAAATCCGCGGCTAACTCGCAGTTGGCCTCCCTACACATTTGGTCTATTGAAAGAATGTCTAGTGCGGTATCTGGCATTCATTTCTGTTGCAGCACTCTTGTAGTGCCTATTTATGCCCCATTTGGCGGGGGGGAAAAGTACATCAAGTGACAAGTCCTCACCTGCAGCTGTTTCACGAGTATTTCTGTTCAACTTCCACAATTCTTGGGCTTGGTGTAACAAATAAATTATGTAAGCCATCTAGATCTCCTAGGTAGAAACATGATGAAGTTGTGCGAAATTCTATGGCAGACAGTCTACGGCGATGATGTACACGATAATATCTTGTGAATATGATTGGAACCTGGATGTATAGATAAGGTAAGGAAAGGCTGAGGACTAAGATCTGTTATCCATTCGTCGTATCAATCTGTGAACATCGCAATTTTATGACAGCGCTCCATTTTTAGGGACTACAATCATTAGATGGATGCTTGGATAGAACGATAGCTTCACCGTTGACACGCATGGGCACAACACACACTATTTTTATGTTGCAAATATCCCAGCCTGAGGGAACAAATGATATCATTTAATACTCTTGCAAGGAGGAAACGGGACCACACTTTCGGACCGATGGGGGCCAGGCCCAATGATTGCTTCTGCAAGAAATCCGAACATGTGTATTCTGGTTTCGGACGCAGCCATGAAGTTATATGGGATTGAATTTGTAGCATATTCATCCAACAACATTTGTAACTGATAAGCCTTTATATACGTGTTGCAATAACACTGAAAATGTTCTACAGAACCTTTCTGGAAATTATACCGTCTCACGTTGAATTAAAAAGATCCCTTCGTACGGCGAATTAATAACATAATTTAGGGTATGAAAATCAATGAAATATACCCACCTAGCTCAGGATCATCCTTCTCCTTGTTTTGCCACCATTGGATGCTCGAGTTTTCTGCAGAATCAAATCCAGTGACGCCTTGGCCGAGATATGAAATTTCGAAAGTAAGTATACTATCCCATGCGCATTTAAATTCGCGCTTCCATTGTACACTCGAGGATGGAGTTATTGGAATGATTGCGACAGTAGCAAGTCTACTGGGTCGATTGGAAAACGAAAGCGCCTTTGTGTCTAGAGGATGTTCCGCGGATGCAAGCTGATAGAGGGAGATTTTCGTAGGCCTTGTGAGCAACTTCGTAGTGCTGGGAGAGATCCGTATGTTCAGCTCGCATCGTTCCATGCCATAGTCGACAGCTCTAAATTGAACAATGGTGCTAATCTGCACGTCTGCATTAGACCATTGGTATAACCGCGCAATAGAACATAAAGATATACCGTATTGCTTATCATAACGAGTCTGTCTTCGGGGGACACAGTGCCAGTATTTGTTAAGTGCCGTTTGGGATCATCCTCGAAAACCTGCAAAGGGCTGGTGGCATTGACCAAAGCAATTTCCATAGGATAATTTATTAGACTGCGGGGAATTGGGGGCGAAGGTCGTGATATTTCGTCAAAACCAATGAAAGGTGATGGTCGTTTGAAGGTTTTGTATTGTTCCCTAGACACGGAACGAAAATCTGGGCCAAGATTTTCGACTGTAACAACGGGGTAGGCCATAGAGAGGTACCAGTTCAAAGTCGTACATGCAATGCAAACAAGCACCGCTAAAACATAGAATGGAGAAAGGGAGACTGGATTGCGTGACTGGGAGAACGACGGCAATGGCTTGATATCGTCACTGGAATCGACATCGGGAAGTTCATGTTGAAGTAAAGTGTAATTGCTTTCGCGGTCCACGGGGTTTTGGTGAGCGTTTGCGCTGTAGAAGTTTAAAGAGAACACCATGCTTTCGAATTCAATCGGAGGATGGGTTTCATGTTCGAACCAGATATAACTTTTGTGTCGATCAATCAATGATGGGCAAACAAGCAACTAACTTGAATATGGCTTACAGATAGAGTCCTCAAAATCCCGGCATGTCCATGCGGCGCTTTCTGTAAAACCAGAATTTGGGTACGAGCTGTCCCAGATTTTGCATTTAATTGTTGCTCACCAGTATAAGTGTTCTATCCCACGGTTTCCAAGTTCAGAGCTAGAATTTGGCGATAAAATGAGGTACGAAGTCAAACCGTTGACGATCATCAATCTATCCATGAAATTATCGGAGCCCACAATCCCAAAAAAGACCTTCCATTTTTCATTATTCTGAGATCTTCTTCTGTCCTTTCCATAATGCCACAATGAGGGTTCCTCGCGATCGTGTCACGGAAGCAATTATCACTCACGACCATCGACTGAGCAATCAAAGAAGGATCTAGCGACTAGATCTAAAGATGAGGTCTTCGGGGAGACGGCATTTCCAACCAAATCAGTGCCAGCTACTGAAGTGCACAAGTTGTAGCAGATGCATGGCTTTAAGATGCAGAGTTGTCCATCATGTTGGATATATTTATAATTTCATGATTTATCACCGGCTTGATTGTAACATACTAAGTAGTGGCCAAAGTGAGGTCAAGCTTCCGCAATATATAAGTTGCGTAGATTACAGTGCATCCTCAGAACCGTGACAATGGACCCATCCTGGATTCCACAAGAAGACGCTGCGACCCTATTGAGCGAGCGAACGTGGCTGAGCGGTGCTATCCTCACTGGCGTTGGCTACGGAGCAGTCGTCACTTTGTACTGCTTTTGCTTCCGTCAATTGCTGAAGTCTATGAATTCAAGCAACCGCTTACAACGCTTATCACTGCTTGTGTATATCACACTCATTACTCTCTGTGGAACTCTTTTCATGGCTGCCTGTGCAAGAATGACAGAGCTCAGTTTTGTTGATTTTAGGCTGTACCCGGGTGGACCAGGTAAGGGTAGTGAATTTGCTGTCGTTCAACTCAGAACTCATTCATTTCAAAGCTGCATTTGAGAACAACATGTTTTCTATTCCCGTGGACGAGCTAGGAAACGTTACCTTCGTCCTTGCAAATTGGTTTGCGGATGCCCTCATAGTAAGTGCTTTCTTTGATGTCTAAGAGTGATTTGTTATAAATTGAAACTGAAAAACTAGGTTTGGCGTTGCATGATCATTTATCGCAACTGTCGTTTTCCCACTATTTATGTCATGGCCATACCGTGTTTGGCATATCTTGGCTCATTCTGTATGAAGTTACCTCTCCTTACATGGTTTAATAGGATGTGTATACTCAACTCTTTTATTTCTGTTTAGCCATGGGGGTTATGTGGTTGGTTCAAGTGTCTGCCTCTCAATCTTCACCTTGGTCAACCAGCTCAATCAATTTCACGCCCCCCTACTTTTGGTTGTCATTGGCATTGAATATAACAATGACTCTAGCTATTGTGGCTAGACTTCTCGTGTTTAAATGGAGAATTTCCAGTGTCCTTGGCCCGAAATTCGGTTCTCAGTATACGGGTATTGCGGCTATGCTTGTGGAATCTGCATTGTTATCCTCTGCATTTGCCCTTCTATTCCT
Organism: Pholiota molesta; assembly: GCA_014925825.1. Lineage (NCBI taxonomy): Eukaryota > Fungi > Basidiomycota > Agaricomycetes > Agaricales > Strophariaceae > Pholiota > Pholiota molesta. The sequence continues at coordinate 297,676 of JACGCK010000022.1, forward strand.
TATTCCGTTCGCGTTAAATCACCCGTTGGCAAATACGTTCATTCAGTTGCTTTCACAGACTCAGGTGCGCCATTGAAGAATCTTTCCGCCTATAGAAAAGTTAATCTTCTTGACAGATTATTGCCCCATTGATGATCATATACCGGGTTGCCTCTGGCGAGGCATGGTCTAGCGATACAACCACACAATTAACCAGTCGTACAGCCGGAAAATCAGAAAGTATTCGATTGGGTGCTTTAAAGTTTCAGGCCCGAGCAGGAGAATCGAAGGACACAATGGCCGCCAAATCCGATACTATTATGGTGAACATAAGCGAGGAGGCATTTATCTCTGGCACAGGATCCGTTTAATTGTGTGATTAATCAATAAGTATGATCCTTCTCCTGTACTTAGGTTACGATCAGTATTTTTTCCCTTCACCATTCATGTTATAGCAATGCGCGTTGAGCCTGATGTCTGTATGTACATACTACATGGAATTCAAAACATTGATTCCTGTGTATTATTTTGGTATACAAATTTCATTATCGGGATGGGTTTTTGTCCTCGAATTTGCAAACTTCCCCATCGATATTACGGCCGGCCAGAGGCTACTTAGCTTGAGCGAGAACGGTGTGGCACACTTAGCGGATTTAACGAACTGATGAGATCGTCGCCCTGCTCTGAAATACGTCCGTTTCCAGGTAATAGTTACACCTAGATCCGATCTCGGTCTCGGTAACGAGTAGGTTGGTCCTGCTGGGTGCTTATGGACAGCCGGCGCTAATTTAGGAGGCTCAGGGGAGTACCAAGCTGCTCCTGGCAGCACCCTGCACGAGCGCTTGACGCTCGGCGCCTAAGGGCTACCACAAATGGTAATTATCGGCCTTAGCGGCTGCGCATAGATGTAGCGACGTGTTAACTTCAACTTAATAACCGTTAGCACTTGAGGCCTTGAGGCTGGAGGTGCCGAATCCTGCGGTGGCTGGCGGGTAAACGGCGGGGTGGAAAGGCTTTCAGATCACATTTATCCAACTTTTTTTTTCGTACACAAAACTGTCCCAATAAACGGAGTTTCACCCCCGTTTTACCTAGGCAGATGCGACGGCGTTGGCGTGAAGGTGTTCCATTTGTAATGCTCATCGCCCTCTCGAAATTGTGACCACGCTGTGGCGCCTGAGTTGAGTTTAAGCATCTTGGATTGATTGTTTTGCGAGTAGAGGTGTGCTATATAAAGACACTATATTAAATAAATTAGCAGCGCGCATGCGATGTGAATATGATAATTTTCGGTCTAAGAGGTTCAGGCTACTCCGCCCAATTAATTAATTTAGCGAGTCAATCCTATTTCCCCTCCTCCTCTTCCTTGCCCTCCTCAAGCATCTCCTCCAAAACGCTCTCCGCATGGTGCTTCTGCACAGCATCCACGAACAGCTGTATCCCGTCACCCTCCATCACAGACGTCAGATTCTTCATCGTCAGTCCAATGCGGTGGTCCGTTACGCGGTCCTGCGCGTAATTATAGGTTCGAATCTTCTCGCTGCGGTCTGCCCCACGGACGAGCGAGCGCCTTGACGCACGCCGCTCTTCCATCTCCCGTGTCAGCTTGCGGTCCATGAGACGAGACGTGAGCACTTGAAATGCGCGCCGGCGGTTCTAGGAGAGAGTTAGGCGTTAAATCTGGCGCGTAAAAAAGGCGCGCACCTGGTGCTGGCTGCGCTCGTCCTGCATGGATACAGTGATGCCCGTAGGGATATGCGTCAGGCGCACGGCGGATTCTGTTTTATTGACGTGTTGCCCTCCGGCGCCGCGCGAGCGCATGACCTCGAGCTTGATATCCGACATGGAAAAGAGGGCCTCGTCGTGCGTGTCGGATTCCTCCGCGAGGGGGAGGACGACAATTGCGACCGTGCTCGTATGTGTCCGCCCGCTGGCCTCCGTCGCGGGCACGCGCTGAACGCGATGCACGCCACTCTCCCACCGGAGCGCATCATACGCGCCCGCGCCCTTGAACTCGACAATGGCGTCCTTGATGCCGCCGGCGTCGGCGTCGTTCTTGGCCACGATGCTGGCCTTCCAGCGCGTGTTGTTCGCGAGGCGCTGGTACATGCGTAGCATGTCCGCCAGGAAGAGACTCGCTTCCGAACCGCCCACGCCAGACTTGAGCTCCATGAGCGCGGAGAGGGCGCCGGTGGTAGACGGCGGGATGAGCAGGGAAGGGAAAGTCGAGGTGGCAAGCGAGGAGAGTGTGGAAGAGAGTGATGCAACTTCGTCCGATGCTAGGGCACGCATGGAGGGGTCGGGGTCAGAGAGCAGCAGTGCGCTTTCGGCGAGTTGCTGGAGGTAAGGTCAGATGGGAAGACGAAACAGGTGAATGAGAAAACCTCGCGTGTTTCAGTCCAGAGAGTCCATGCACTGGAGAGACGTTCTGAGTCCTTTATCTGACGCAAACGGGCAATGTCCTCTGGGGACGACATCTCGTCCGACAGCTACGCAAACATTAATGCGAGAGCGAATATAAATGCGAATAAAAAGCACCTGCGATACGAGTTTTGCGCGCTCTGCGACGCGATTCCTAACAACTCTGAGAATGCGGACATGTTCGGTCTCGAGCTGGCGCAAGAGGTCGAGGGTGGGGGAGCGGGCGTCGGTGGCAAAGGAACGACGGACGAGGGAGCGGGCAAGGAACATCAAGTGTGTCACATTGTCACGCAGCCGTCGAAAACCCCGGCCCAATAATTTATTTTACCGCCGACGATAATAGATTCCAAAGAAGGACTACTGCTCATCACTAAGGAGTCTGTCAAGGAGACTAGCACGAGCCTATATTAACAAATAAAGAACATAAAATACACGAATAAAAAGCAGATAACGCGATGCCAAAGCCCATACAAAAACACTGACATACACGAGCGCTTAAGTGCTCAATATTCAATCATCGCGCACAAAATCCGACTCCAAATCCAGCACACCCTGGCCTACATCACAACACACGGCTGATTCGGGTCAATCCCGAGCTCGCGAAGCTCCTCCTCTGACGCCTCGCGCTCATTCGTCTTGAGCTTCTCCCTGGCCTCAATCGGGAACCAATCTTGCATAAAGTTCAGCAAGGCCCAATCCACATTGCCTACGACACAGCCATCAGCGCCAACCCTCAAATAAACCAAAACCAAAAGAGAAAGAAAGACAAAGGGAAAACTCACTCCTGTTAGCCACCAAAACCGACGGCGCCCGACACATCGGACACATCTCCTTACCCCTCTTCTGCATCTTCACCAGACACCGCACGCAGAATAGATGCCCACACTGCAGCCGGATTGGCTTGAACGCCAGGCTCGTGCAGATCAGGCACGCGTAGTCCTCGACGCTCGGGATGATGGGCAGCAGCGTCTCCCCGAGCGCCTGCACGAGCAGGCGCGGGAGGGAGAAAGGGTGCGTGCGCGCGGCGAGCGCCAGGAGGGCTGCGGCGCGGAGGACGGGGGCAAGGTGCCTGGCGCGAGACCCGGAAAGAAGAGCGCTGTGCGTTTGGTGTGCTTTTTCAGGATTTTGCGCGTCGCCTCAGAGTTGGCGTGCGAGAACTAATAAGTAAAATACATTCAAGCTAAATCCAGCACAATGCATTAGAGATTCAAAACGCACCTTCTTGACATTTAGAATAAAGAGATTCAGACTGAGAAAGTCTCGAGCGCCTGCATGCTCTGCTTGAGCTTGAACTGCCGTCTATCGCCCAGCCCTTTCTGCGTCACGCGTTCCGCGAACTGCTGCAGCCGCCTTTCACTCTCCTCGATCGAGCGCTCCCCGCGCGTCGCCTCGCCCACGCTCTCAAACACCTCCGCCTCAATGTAGATCTGGAAGATCTCGCGCCACGAGTAGAGGTCGCTCTATAACACAACAAATGAGTATCGAGCATCCTTGAAAATACGGAAAGACAAGGAAACAGACGCACCTTCAACTCCCCCGTCCGCACTCTCACTGTGCCGGCATGTGTACCGATGCTCGATAGAGGATGGAAGTGCGCCGCGACGCTCGCGGGCTGCGCCGTATCCGCGATCGACCTGGACAGCTCCTCGAGTGAGCGCACAAAATCAGCTTGAATCGCGCCGAGCTGCGCCGCGATCGATTCGAGCGTTGTCGACAGGAGATTGTAGAATTCGGTATCATGAACCAGGGGTATAATGATTTCTTGCTGACCGTCGGTGGTTGGGGTGCGGACGTCGGTGTCGGTGTCGCGGCAGAAGTCGATGCAGAATCAGCAGCTGCCGATATGCTTGCCAACGTCTCCGGTGAGTATATCGACTCTGTCCCGTTCAGCGACGCCATATCTCCATCCTCCTCATCGAGCGAAGCCAGCCTATAAATAAGACACACCCACAAGAACACACAATCAGCCTCTCCCCACAGGCCAACCCAAAATAAAAAACACACCCAGATTTAAAGCTCGTCCCCCCTCCCCAACGACCCCACTCTCGTCCTCCAGCTTGTTGAAATGGGCCTGCTGGAACGCCCACAACAAACTCGTGTGCCCACCCCCCCGGGGCGCACCGGGGTTGCCTTTCCCGGCCCCTTCCCGTTCTCCCCTGCCCTCGTTCTCCTCCCCGGCCAGCTCTGGCGTTGAAGACCCCGATGCCACCGCCGAGGTGACAGGGCGCGGGACGCGGATGGAGATGCGCAGCTGCGGCTCGATGCGCCCCGACGCCGCGTTGAGCTCGTACACCACGCGCGGCACGGACAACCGCACCAGCTGCTGGGCGGCGACGATTTCTCCCCGCCGCCCTCGTCGGGTGTTTCGGCTTGGACAGATGAGTGGGTGCTTGCGGCATCGGCGGAGTCAGGGCTTGAGGTGGAGGCGGGGTCCTCGTTGGGAGACGTTGCGGCAGCAGCTGGGCAGGAGAGGAGATAGAGGCAGCAGATGAAGGACCGGCGACAGGCTCCGACGCCTCGATAAGCTCGTGCAGCAGCGCAGGCTTCAGGCCGAGGGACGAGAGCTCGCCCACGACCTGATTGATGACCTTTTTCAACTACCCCCGACAGAAATCAGTATTTCTTGCTGCATCGATCAAAAGGAAAGAAGCAAGCACACACCTGCCGATACTGAATCGCATTATCCCTCAGATCCGGTGGCAAGTCGAGCAGCAACTGCGCATACGTCTTGGAAAAATGCATATATGCGGGAACGAATGGCGGAAAGTTTGAGTCGGGGTGTATGGTTCGTTGTATACAAGTTATATCAGACAGAGCACAAACCCTCGTCCAAAGCAGTCCACGGGCAATGACAGAGGTAACGCCGGCGTCCGCGACATATAACAGCGATCAGTTAGCACAAAGAAGTGGTAGATGGAAGAGGTCGCAGAGATCCGGGATCCGCACACGGTCGTTTATTTGGTCCCCATTTCATTCCATTCTCCCGATCACTGCGTCACAAGTCCATGCATACGGCCGCTGGCCAGTAAAATCCAAGAATTAAATTCGATATAATAAAGCAAGCATAAGTAAATCTAGCAGTACTCAAAATCCACAGGTCCACGACTACCAGCTGTACCAATACGGGTGGGTATCCACAGACCCCATACCAGCACTACTGCAGGCAGTCGAGCCAATTAGCAGTTAGTAAATTTTTACTCGATCAACCTGGAAAGCAAAAGCGACATCGGATGAGAAAAAAACCCCTCAAAAAATAGAAGAAACGTACGAAGGCTCCTTGTCGAGCTTGACGTGGATCGAAGCGTGGTTGGGCACACCCTCAATACGGTGGTACGCATTCAAGTTCTTATGCAGCGTGATCTGGAACACCGACGCGCTTCCTTGTCTAAAAACGCACCAGTCAGTCATCAGCAACCTTCAATCGCACAAATCCAAATCCACATACCGGCTGGTGATAGTGCTATAAGCGAGGAAGAAAGCCCAGATCCTGTACCACCGATCGCCGTATTGGCAAGAACCTTCTCCTTGTTGCTCACCCAGTTCTGGTACCAACGGTAGATCGTAGCGGAGTAGTGACACCAAGGACGTCGACGTTCTTGACCTCAAAGCCAGCGCCTTCAAGCTTGCTGATAACCCAGCCGAGAGAGCACGACGCGTCCGCACCAGGGAAGACATACTTGTTCATGAAGAGACCCCTATTGCCATTCGCAGCACATAAGCACTGGCCCGTACGCATTTAGCATGAGACGCACCAGATAAGGTCCTCATATTGCCAACTGGGACGGAAACCGGCGACTTGGAAGACAAATGTACCGTTATCCTCCAAAAGGTCGTAAACCTCGGACAGGAACTGCGAGTAGCGGCGAATACCAACGTGCTAAGACGAAATCACAAACGTGGTTAATCTCCAGCCAATGAGATTGAAAGAAACAACTGAGCCTACCTCAGCCATTTCAAGAGAACGATCTTGTCATACTTGGTGCCTTTGGGGATATCGCGGTAGTCAGAGCACAAGATGCGGGCTTGTGTAGGTGGGATCTGTATTGATGAGATTAAGTTCTAGTCAGGGGCTAGCAAATGGCAAAGAGAATAAGACTGACGCCGTTCTTCGCAATGCGTTCAGTACCAAATTGGTCTGGTTCTTGGCCAAAGTGACACCAGTCGCGTCGCATCCGTAGTTCTTAGCAGCATAGGCGACGAGGGTTCCCCAACCGCAACCGATATCAAGGAGCCTGGACGCGATGAAAATGAGCAACGACATTCAACGCATGCAATAAGAGACGTACTTGTCAGTAGGCTTGAGGTTCAACTTGTTGCAAACGATAGCGAGCTTGTTGTCCTGGAGTTCTTCCAAAGTCTCGGTCTTGTTAATATCAAGGACGACACCGGAGGTGTAGATCATGCGCGGGCCAAGGAACCTTCACATTCTCGTCAATACAGGATACAATTCAAAGACAGAAGAAAGATGTACCACTCGTAGAAATCATCACCGCCTACAGGACAAAACAGAAAAAGAAGAGTATAGGTCAGACCTGACATAAAATAGGAGGCACGTGGCAGAACATACGGTCGTAGTGTCCGCGAACCTGCTCCTCGTCCTGGCTCTGGGAATGGACGACGACCTCGGGGATGAGGACAGTGAAGACATATTTGAACATTTCGAGGGTGAAGTTCATCTTGGCCCAGTCATGGCGCTGCTCGAGAACGTCCAACACGTCACCTATAAAAGGTTGACACGGAAAGTCAGGTGACGCGACAACAAGATGCGGACAACGAGGACGCACCGTTGAAGTCAATCTTGCCCTCGAAATACGCGTCATGGAAGACCTGCATGGGGATCTTCTCCTTGCCCTTGTACACCTTCTTCAGCTCGGGGTCGTGGATGGTGATATACTCCTCGATTTCCTTGCCAGGCAACGCGACCTTCTCGTTCCTCCTCGCACCATACACACTGTTCACAGCCCAGTACCCGACAGCGGTAGGTGCACCGCAGAGCAAAACATGAAGATATACGTCTTGAACCCGCCATACTTGACGATAGGGATGAACATCTTGAGGACGTAGGGCACGACAACGACGAGGGCGGCGAGATGGTAGTTGTTGAAGGCGCCATTGCCCTCTGCGAGGCCGACGAGGGGCGCATTTTTGATTGCGGGGTAGTTGGTCACCCGCACGGAGGAGGAGGACATGGTGGGTGGGGAAGCAACTGACAGCGCGCGACGGCAAAATAAGGAAATGTCGCTTTGGGCCTGTTTGGTCTGATGGCGCGACCCTGATTGGCGTCTCCCCTCATTTCCCTGCAATACGTACTTACTACACCAGCACTATACATAGGGGAGGTCAAAGGTAAATTATTTATTAGAGGTCTGGCAAGGCTCAATACTCCAGCAACTTCAAGCTTCGCAAGGCGTATAATAATTGCAGGCAGATCACAAATTAACATCCAACCTTCCCGCATACGAAATATCATAAAAATCGGTCTTAAAATTTTTTTCCAACGCACCCTACGTTCCAAATTACTTGCGTCCCTTGCCAGCGCGCCTACTGAATTGCTCAGAGAAGCAGAAGCGAAATGGTGCGACTGCGGTAAAAGGGGCGGCCAGCGTTCAAGTTTGCACCACGTGTGAATATCCGGGAATTGCCGGACACCAGTGCGTTTTGGGAGGTGTCGCCAACGCCCACCACCGACCCGCCCGACAAAACACATCAAGGTGAGCACGAATCTACGCCTCAACATACCTCCGCCGCACCTCCATTGCGCTCCTACGGTCCCGCCGATTCCAACGAGCCCACATTTGCCTGTGTTCGGTCGCCATGAGGGTTGGATGGGACATGGTCGACCTGGATGACGATTTTGGGCGCGCGGGGGTGTAGTTGGGATTGGCTTGGAATTGGGATGGCTTTTTTGCTGACATTTCTATCCGTTGGGTTTGGTATTCCTCTGTAGATGGTGCGTTCCCGATGGACTTGTGATATTCCTTGAACATTCGCTAATCCAGTGTTTCTGAGTGCAGAAGCTCGAGATCGACTCTTTCTCCGGGTACCGTATCTACCCCAGCAAGGGCAAGCTCTTCGTCCGCGGCGATAGCAAAGTGCGCCCCCAACCCCCCTGCCCTGCACCCCACATTGACCCCTTTGCTCCCCGCACCCCAGGTCTTCCGCTTTGCGACCTCAAAAAATGCATCGCTCTTCATGCAGCGCAAGAACCCGCGCAAGATCGCCTGGACCGTCGTCTACCGCCGCATGCACAAGAAGGGCATCACCGAGGAGGTCGCCAAGAAGCGCTCGCGCAAGACCGTGAAGCACCAGCGCGGCATCGTCGGTGCCGATCTCGCCACCATCGCCGCCCGCCGCAACCAGACCGCCGCCGTCCGCACACAACAGCGCCTCGCCGCCATCACCAAGGCCAAGACTGAGAAGAAGGACAAGGAGGTCAAGAAGGCGACCAAGGTGCGTTTCTTTGTTGTTTATGTGCGCCGTCTGGACTGGCACCCAACGTGATGTTACCCTTTCTTCCCTCTATAGCCCGCTGCTCGCCCCATTGGTGTCCCCAAGGTGTCGAAGCAACAGATGAAGGGAGGCAAGGGAGGACGATAAACGGTTCATATCCCACTGCTTACATCGACCCCACCACCCACCCTGTATATGCATACGTATATGCACATGCACCACCTCAGCTTTTTTCCATGCCATGTAGTATGCATACCATCTCAGTTTCTCCATCACAAGCTCTGTCATTGCGTCGCGTCGTCTCCTCGGTCACCCAGGTCCATTTATGATTATGAATAATGCCCTGTCCGCTGTTTTCTGCTCGCTCGCTCGTTTGGTTGTGCGCATACTATCCGCCCTTTTTTGTTCGTCCATCGAACATTGCATGCCCTGTGTCTACGCGTGAGTTTTTTGCGGTTTACGGCAATCGTAGGTACGTCGGGCTTCGGGAGGCAGAGAACTCAGAACGTAATATAACATGTGCTCCGAAGTATGCAACATTGCTCACGCACACCGATCTTACACTGTTCAGAAATTCCAGTGGTACTTCACTGGGAAACATCAGCACGCGCCCGTACTGCGGTACTTTACGCATGATGATACGGCGATCTCGTGTTCGTTTCAAAATGATTCTGGGTGAATAACTTGCTGCCCAAGCTACCCCAAAATTCCGCAGATGACAACAATATAGGTTCTGAGATCTACAACACAATGCATAGATCTGATGAACAACCGGCTTGAGATCTATTCGGATACGGATTATGCCTGTGATAACTTCCGCCTAGATCTCATTTTCTGTATTATTTACAAGCTACGTATTTGTTTGCGCCTTTGCTTTTAGACCGTAGAATAATTTCACTGCTTGATACATCTTGAGGGCTCATCAACAGCTCGGCGTGAGAGACAGAACGATGACCACTCCCGCCGCGGGTACCAGCGCGATGTCTTGTGTTCTGATAAATGGAACCTGTCATAGGGATTGAGACGAAGTTTTTTTACCCACAAAACAGTGGTAATAATAGAACGAGCAGAAGAGATCAGTCCAACGAACGGGGTTGCTGAGGATGAGAAGAGAAGCTGTGTGCATGTGAATTCGCATTGTGAACGCGAAGGGCTCGCGGTGGGCGCTGGTGGGCGCTGATTTGATCAGTAAATACCTTCCATTCGCTCTCCTAAGCTGTGTCACTGTTATTTTCAGCAATACCTTCCATTCGCTCTCCATATGCTCCTTTGATGGCTCATCCGCGCTGTTGATTCGCATTGTGTAAATTCGGAGAATCAGTAAACAAACGATCTGATGTGGTTCCAATACTGAGCTCTCCTTGTTGCCTGCGAACTGTGTTATAATCTATTTGATTGCACTATTGAACTGCTATTTAACCGTGCAAAGACTCACCGTTCATTGATCAAGGTCAACTTTCGAAACATTACCTTAAGACTATAACTACGATGACTGCAACCATTAGGCATATCGCTCATCCATCAGGTAGGGGAAATTCTCTTGTTTTATATGATCCGTATTGACCACCTCGTCAGATAAGGATGTCGAGATTTGCACCGATGTGATATATGAAGCTTTTAATCGCAGTGAGTAAAAGCCCATGCCATTCGTACTAGTTGACGCTTATGGCTTACGAATGCGATTTTCAAGGGTACTTCTTATCGGGGCTGGGCAAGAACGAAGCACTAGTCAAGCCGTGTATACGAGCTCATTTAATGTCGGGCGTCATTGGAGGTGAAATCCATGTCGCGGAGCTACCGGACATTGGGATAGTTGGAGTCGCCATGTGGTTCGGTCCTCAACAGAAATTCTTATCAACGTGAGTCGGCATTCCCCATAGCTGAATATAAGCAACCCTTCTGACATTGTTGAATCAAGCCCGGAACAACGTGCGGCAGGATGGGATGAGTTGATGAGCAAAGTTGGCAATACCTATCGCCAATGGTGGGATTATGTGAGTACTTCATAAGATTAATTTTGCATGGAGCCAATTCTGTCGATAGTTCCTTGATCTTCTCGTCGAAATGCCAGAGAAGTACTATGGGCCTGGAGTACAGCTCGATTCGTACCACCTACAGTTGATTGGTATCCATCCCGAATATCAAAAGAGAGGATTCGGGACTAGTTTATTCGATTTTGTGGAATCAAGGGTAGGCAGTAGCATAATATTGGTTTTATGGATTCCAAAGCTAACAGTATGTCCACCCATAGGCTGCTGCTGAATCACGAAGCGTTGTGCTTGAAACTGTGGGAGATACTGCCGTGCGTATACCTATGATAATATCTGGCAAACTGTCAACTGAAATTTGGTTTAGGTGCCGTTTTACAGGTCCTTAGGGTATATAGTATTTGGACCTCATGATATAACCGTGGCGAATAGCCAGGACACCTTTCCAGGATACTGTTTCCAAAAGAAGCCTAAATTGTGATCGTCCAATGATGGTCGAGCGAAACGGGGCACGGAGCCCCCGCTGTCTTCACTACAAATCACGTCCGAAACGTTTGTTGTGAAAGCCACTACTTATACCGGCTTATACAGAGTGCTACTAGTTACTGACATTGGTAATAACATCGTTGAATCTACCTTTAAAGTTTACGCAGTGCAAATATGATGGCTTCATTCTTGTGTTTCGCCTTAGGACTTCAAATCCCCCTGCGTGTCAAGATCAATCAAAAGATTATTGCACAAATTTAAGTTCGAAGTTGCTGCTAGTAATATATTATTCCTTGAACAAGACATGTTCAGCAATATTTCCATATGTGCTGGACTAGTTCTAGCGCTGCGCGCCAATGAGCGGGAGCCAAGAAGCCAAAATACCAGCTGTCTTGATATCTGATGTTGGATCTCGGATAATCGACCATTCAGACGCGCTCGTCGATAATCGAATGGCCTCAACCCACACAGCAGGACTTACCGTGACATCTGGCTTCGAAGCTTGAGATCTGAGTTACCATCTTGTTGCCACCGGTATTGCTGGCGTAGGGTCTGAGTCGGCTTGACCTCGTACTTACCATCACTAAGTATTCCCTAGGTTTTATTACTGAATCGTACGATTCTGCGTCATCAGGTTGCTCCTCCACATTGCGCATTATGATTTCCTTCCGCTTAACCTACAATCAACCTACAATCATAGCCGCAATGGGGGTTTCCGGGGAAACTCTCCCTGTCGGTTAGTATCTTCCGGCCAACCGCGAGCCCTTGAACTGGCAGCCAAACTTGAAAATGTTACGACTCCCCTTCATCACAATGTCGCCACCTTTGTAAACATTATATTGACCATTCTCTGCAGTAAGTGTACTGGAATTTATCTCGGAAAACATGAAGGTAAGTGATGGTAATTCACATATGACAAGCATCGCGTTGAATTTATCCTCTGAAGATGATTCTGTTGAAACGTTGATATGCACTCCGCTCAGTACGAATTTTTAATTACATACGGTCGAAACAAGTTCTTCCACCACTAAATAACGCTGACGAGCAACCCGCATTTCTGTCCCTAATAATCGCAAAAACTCGATGCAGACGATTGAACTCTCAGTTCATGATTCAGAGAGTATCTACGGGCAGGCCCTAATTCCGACCAGTGGGCACAACGTATCCTTGTCGATGGCTACAATAGAGTTAGCTTCAGATACATTCGAAATATAAATATGTAGCAAGCAACTCACGGGAACCTGAGATACGTATGTCAGTGAGCCTTATTTCTAGTACAAAATAAATAGTAAACACTACCTTCAGCACCATCTCCTTCGATAGGCATGGCGATTGTAGTGGTCATCAGCATGGCTGAGACAAGGGTCACGAAGACCAAAGATTTAAGTTGGTAAAACATAGCGAGTAGTGCGTTGGTAGAAAAGCGTGTTCAAGTGTGTTAGGACTTCTTGAATGCTCTTCAATGTAGGATTGTATGTGTTATATAGAAAAATGAGCATGTCGTACCATGTGGACCTTCTTGCGAAAAATCCGTATTGTGGTTATACAGCGGTCAGTCCTTCTCCAGGATTCTCATGGACACGAACACCAACAAATTCCATATCGTACTTCTCCATCCCTGATATAGCCTTCTGATTTTTGGGTGACAAAATGGGGTAGCTGAAGTTGCTTCAATAGTCTTGGGCGCTATGCATGTAAAATGTAAAACAGTCAATCTAAGATTATTTCTCCTCCACGCTGGCCGTGTATATCCTGTAAATAGATCTACAGTATTCAAGGACCCCTTATTCTGTATCACCAAGACACATCACCACAAACACATACCCCTACCATCATACTGATCATAGCAAGCATCAAGAAATGTACGGCGCACGATTCGATATTCCGAATTTGTTTTTGGTTGACGTTAAATTTGATATTCAGGGCGTATATGAGGCACAACCTATAAATGTATGAATATACAGAGAAATCAGATACTCTACATTTATCCAGGAGAGAATGGATAAGCCAATACCTACACCAATTTAAGACCTCTGAAAGTCCCTTTGGTTTCGCTCTACTTTTTTGTACAACAGAATCCAATCCCTGCATACAAAATCGTAATTGCCTGAAGCCGCATTCTTTGCCGATTCCAGGCCGGTATTCAAGCGACAGAGTAAGGTCTGATGCAAGTACTTAATTCATACAATGGAGGGTCAACAAGGAAATTGGAGTTGAAGCTGGATGATTGTACTGCTGGCGAATGATGTCAAGACTCTTGAACTGGTGGAACACCGTGGAAGAGAGTAACCGTGTGTTTGTTGCTTTTTCCTGACAGTACTTCTCAACATGTGATGCGGGCAGAACGCATCATGAATCTGAATCATGATCTTCAACTTCAAGTTTGTGATCACCAAGAGAAATTATCAGGTGATTCAGTCATCGTCTTCTCACGAGTCACGGACCCACAATCCCTTACTATTTTCGTTGCTTTCTCACAATCGAACAACAATTGAACGTTTCGAAGCTGCACGCAAAATCCATCGGAATCTTGCAAATCGGTATTGTTCCTCAAATCGGTTGTTCCTCTAAAGTAGATCTCTTTGTGGGTGGCGAGGAGATTCATACATCGGTTACCCACAACTCAACATTTCAATGCTGCACACCATCGGAATTTTGAGATCCTCTTATCATTTATGTTATGTAAAACTGAGCGGTGATGAAGCCAAGTAGTAGTAGATAGAGAAGGCAGACAAAGGCAGAGTCATCAGGCGCTCAAGAATGCTTCACAAGGAATGAACTCTTCTTCTTCACACCCGCAAAAAATCGTATCTCAATAGGTTTTTATCTAGAACCTAACATTCTTCGGAGTTTACAGGATCTATAGATAGATTATTCAGGGTTAAACTCAACAGCGTCTACTCTTCCCTTACCTCCATACATACTTTGACCATACCATTATGTCTTCTGATACACGCACTGGAAAAGTAGATTTCAAAGTTGGAGGCGACATTTACCAGACATGATACAAGCTAGCGGGCCCTTTGAATGGCGAAAAGACACCCGTTGTCGCTCTACACGGTGGCCCAGGCATGACCCATCATTACATGCTGTACGACGACTCGACTTATTGTTTCCTCAACTTGCTATATACATACTGATTGTCCTTCATTCATTTAATCCATAGTCCGCATGAAATTCTTTTCAAAGAGGGCAATGTTGTATTCATTGTTACTAGTATTCCAGTTGTCTTCTACGAACAGATTGGCAATAGAGAATCATCGCACATCAAGGATAAACCAAATGATTCTTGGATATCTGAACTGTTTATGGACGAAGTGGATAACCTACTCAAACATCTCGGTATTTACGACAATTCTGACCTTTTGGGGTCATTCGTGGGGAGGTAAGTAGAATCTCTCAAATGATATTCATCTAAAATCAACTTCATCAGGTATGCTCGCCATCACTACGCCGCTGCATGATCTCCAAAGGGTTTGAAGAGGTTGATTATCGCCAACTCCCCTGCATCGGTGTCTCTTTTTGTGGTTGGAACGAACGCTCTTCTCGAGAAATTTCCTCCCGAGTTCGTCAAAAATGTGAGGAGGCTTGAAGCCGAAGGCAAAACCAGCTCGCCCGAATATCAGCAGAGTGTGATGCAATTTTACGCCAAGCACGTCTGTACTACCAATCCTTGGCCGCAAGGCTTGATCGATTCCTTCAACGCCGTGGAGAAAAACCCAACGGTGTACCACACCATGTATGTCGACATCATGTTAGTATCATGGGCCTAAAATTTATCTATTATTTCAATAGGTTCGGGCCTTCCGAGTTCAACATCACTGGAACTCTCAAGGACTGGTCTATAGTGGATATCCTTCACAAGATACCTTATACAACCTTGCTTGTTGGTGCCCCTTTGGACGAAGTGCAAGAATCGGCGTGCTCGCCCTTCTTCTTCAACATTCCCAAGGTCAAATGGGTTGACATTCCAACCGGCACTCATCTTGCAATGTATGAAGATCCAGACAGGTACGTATTGTAATAATCATTGCGGATGTATACTAATACGAATGCCCCAAGGTACTTTGACGTACTTCAGAAATTCCTCTTATGATTACATATCGTATTTACCGTGTACCAAATGTACAGGCCTTATGTTCTGCGTATCATGCCTTGTTCATCGAAAATCAATCGGCTTCATTAAATCATTGTCTGCGCTACCAGAGCGTATCTTTAACGTCGCGGTTGGCAATCCGGAATCTCCTTGTCAGCACATCATGGCCAATAACGAGAAACTGATGCAGGCGATGACTCGGTGGGTGGGTAAGGCTGCGAATGGCGGGAGTGGTGCAGACATGCATTATGAGAACCTTGTATGACCTCCGTAATAGCGGGTGTGCATGGTACCAGCTAGTTCCCGCTGGCTATGCAGTCACTCTGCATTGGGACCATGGAACAGCGATGCGATAGCGTTCCTTGTCCGTCCGGACGCTCGACATAGGATAATAATGGGCGAAGTAATGCTGCAGAGGGGTAAGAAAGGCCCATGAGTGTGGGACGGGAGCTGGACGGGAGAGGGGAAACAGAGTCACGAGAAAACCAAGAGAAACAGGGGAACCGAGGGTCCGAGAGATTCGAGAGCGAAGGACGTTTTATCGACAACATCTCTGAGCACAGGCCTTCATTACCAGTCATGAGTATAATAGCCTAGTATCGGCCAGATGTGAATAGCTTTATCAAGCTCTATCCACGTTTAAGTTTAAAAGCATGGTCAAATTTTCAATTGTCTTCATTGACCACGAGCTGGAAGGAGGTTATCTCGGACTTCTATAGATTCCCAGGTGACCCTTATGACCTACGTGCAGACAAGGTTCTATTCCTCGACATTGAATCCGAAACAAGCAGACCAGCCGCCCTCGTCTACTCCGCGAAAGGCGATCCCGGCGTGCAATTGAGATTTTTCACCTGTCGGTTTGCGGATATGAGTGGGGGCACTTACTCTTCGAAAAAGCTTGACGATAATCCTTGGCTTCAAAACTTTCTCCTGTGCCGAGAGGGTGAAGAAGGAATTAGGAGAGTTGCAGGGCATGTTTTGACCACTTGCGTTTGTAGTACTCATCTTCGTACGGATTTCTTGGAATTGTGATTCCACGTTCAAATCCTCGATATTCTGCTATGCAGTCGAACTGAGACCAGTGTTGGGTGGTTGAATAAATCTTGAACCAATCTTGAACATAGGAATGAGACAACAGGTTGAACTTGAATGTGGCATTTGTTTGGCGCGTGCACGAATCGCAAACAACGCGCAGACAGGCAGCCCCTCTCCGTCTCCCGCCATGGCAGACCCCAATCCGCTGCCCCCAGGCGCGCCCCCCACAAGTGAGCACCTCCCTGCACGCTCACACTCCCAACTAACACCCTCCAGTCAAGTTTGAGGGGCCCTGGTTCACCACGCAGCTCACCATATCCGCTTCCATTGGCATCACATCATTCCTGCTTTTCTCCTACTGTCGCACACGATGGCCACTGCTCTTTGCCCCGCGGACGAAGCTGAAGGGTACGCGTTCTCTTTCTTTGGTATATGCAGTGTATCTTACTGTGTACTAGGCTTCTCGCCGCACGAGGCGCACGCCCACCAGGCGTTCTTTGGCTGGATCATGCCCACCATACGCACATCCGAGTTCACTGTCCTCCAGATCGTCGGCCTTGACGCTGCAGTGGTATGTTTTGCCTGGTCTACTACGATACGTATGTCTTATTTACCATCTCTAGCTGTTGAATTTCTTCAAAATGTCCTTCTACCTTTTTTCCGTCTGCTCGATGTTCGCTGTCGGCATCCTCATGCCCTTAAACTGGAAGGTGCGTGCTTTCTTTTCCTATCACTCACACGCTAATGTGACGTATGTAGCACAATAAAGATATTATAGACGACGATGACGACGACTGGCCTGGTGATGGCGACGACAATTCAACATCCCTCTTTACCTTTCGCACCCTTCTGCGCCGTGATCAGCCAATCCCGACCACAAACCAGACGACGCCCCCCGACTGGCTCGACCTCATCTCGGACGCCAACTCGTACTTGTCCGTACATCTTATCTTCACCTACCTCTTCACCCTTCTCGCGCTGTATTTCATCTACAAAAACTACCGCCGCTTCATCCGCTCGCGCCAGCTCTTCTCGCTCGAGCTCGTCCATTCTATTCCCGCGCGCACCGTGCTCGTCACCAATCTCCCCAGCATCTGCAAGGCGAGCGTACGCTCGCGGAATACTTCGAGAACATGGGCATGGCCGTCGAGAGCGTGACCGTCTGCCGCGAGGTCGGCGCGCTCAAAGCGCTCCTCGACCGCCGCACGAAGGCGCTGCTCGCCCTCGAGCGCGCATGGGTCTCGTATGTCGGCAACCCGAGCACCGTCGAGGAGTACGACCCCGAGGGCCAGGGCATGCCCCTCGTCGACGTCGACCAGGATGTGGAAGCCGGCCCGGGCGGGCGCGCGGCGGCGACGGCGAAGCTGGTCGTGCCGCACAGGCAGCGGCCGACGATCCGCCCGCGGTGGTTCAAGCCCAAGGTCGACGCGCTTGAGTATCTCGAGGACCGGTTCAAGACGGCGGACGAGCTTGTGAAGAAGAAGCGGCGGCTGGGCAAGTTCAAGTCGACTGGGGCGGCGTTTGTCACGTTTGAGAAGATGTCCAGTGCTGTACGTATCGTCTACTTTCCTATGGAGTTCCACACCTAATAGCACTGCGGCCACAGCAAATTGCGGTGCAAGTCGCGCATTCGCCGAGCCCCTTGCAGATCACCACGTACCCCGCACCTGAGCCGCGCGACATCGTGTGGTCGAACATGGCGCCGTCCACGGGCTCCATCCGGCTGCGCGATGTGTTTGTGCTGCTCACGATGGGGCTGCTGCTCTTCTTCTGGTTCTTCCCGATTACGGCGCTCGCCAGTTTGCTGAGCTATAAGGAGATCAAGAAGGCGATGCCGTGGTTGGGGCGGCTCATTGACTCGAACGATCAGGTGGGTTGTGTTGTTTTTGTTGGTGTCGGAGGGGGTGCTGAAGCGCGTGGTGGTGGTTACAGGTTAGAGCGATAGTGCAGAATTCGCTGCCGTCGATGGCGATGATTATGCTTAACGCGTTCTTGCCGTTTATGCTGGAAGGTATGTCGTTTCGTCGTCCAGTAACTTTCGATCGCACCTCATAATGATGATGGAATGTAGGTCTGACGTATGTCCAGGGCTATAGGGCGCGGAGTTGGGTCGAGTATTCGCTACTGAAAAAGTATGTTTATTATCTCGCTTCGTTAATGTGCTCGCGTCCTAATGCGTTGAACTAGGTACTTCTTATTCCTGCTTATCAATGTCGTCTTCATCTTCCTCCTTGCGACCACCTACTGGCAGCTCGTGCGCGACCTTGCCAATTCGCCCGCGAAGGTTCCAGAGAAGCTTGCACAGTCGTTACAGGCTGGTAGGGCGCGGCATTTCTTTTTGTCCTACGTCATTTTGCAAGGTATGTCTCCGTGCGATTGAGTCATTATCACTGGCGGATGTCAACAAGATGTGCTGACTTGGCTTTGGATGATTAGGACTGGTATCATGCCTCTGCAGTTGTTGAATTTGGGAGTGATTATCCCGAGGATGTTCTATCGCATGTTCTATACAAGAACACCGCGAGGTATGTTGCCGCTGATTTCGTGCTGACATCGCACTATGGTTGACATGGTGTGATTTGGCTTTAGATTTTGCGGAATGAACGCGCCGCCGATGATCAATTATGGGGTGGTGTACCCGCAGGCGATCCTCATGTTTGTGATTACGATGCTGTACAGCGTTGTCCAGCCTCTCATCGTGATATTCGGCGCCATCTACTTTGGCGTCGGGTATGTGGTCTACAAGTATAAGCTTTTGTTCGGTGCGCAATTCTTCCTTAACCAACTTCGAGTCAGACAATTCTAACGCATTTTGCATGTGCAGTCTTCTACAAACCCTACGAGTCGCAAGGCCAAGCCTGGCCGATCACATTCATCCGCCTCATCTGGGGCGTGGTCATCTTCCTGCTCTTCATGATCGGCATCTTCACACTGCGGCACTCGTACGTGCTCTCCTCGCTGCTCGTGCCGCTGCTCGCGGGCACGGTCGCGTGGTCGTGGTACGTGGACAAGTCCCTGCGCCCGCTGAGCAAGTACGTGGGGCTGAGCTCGGTGTTCGAGGTGCAGCGCGGGGAGGAGACGGCGGAGGTGCTGCGGCTGCGCGCGGGGCACCCGGTGACGTGGTCGCAGAGCAACCTGAACCGGAGGCGGTATGCGCAGAATGATGATACGCTGTATGTTGCGCCGGAGGATGAGCGCACGGATTATGTATGTTGAGGTTGGGTTTGTGATTGGTGTTGGACACCGCTGATGTTTTTTTTCTGTTCTTATAGTCGCAGCCGCCGATGGCGAATTGGTATAGCGGTGTTCTCAAGTGCGTGTTTCGTTCTCGAGTTGTGTGTATGTGTAATGTCTATTCTTTCTAGTACTGGGAAGCGGCGCTATGGACATCCTGCGCTGAATGGCGTTCTCCCGGAGCCGTGGCTCCCATTGAAGAAAGGCCAGACGCTGGTCAACAACGACAACGGAAACCATCGTCCCTCGCGCGAACCTGGCGACCAGGCCGTCGTGCTCACCCTGCGCAAGCGGTACAGCGTCGCCCGCCCGAGAGGGTCTGGCACGCGGCCGACGTCGCAGGACAGCCGCGCCGGCCCCGGCCCGTCGACGCTCGCCCAGCTGGACCCGAGCACGGCGCCGCCGCCCGTGGTCGCCGACCCGACGACGGTCATCGACCCCTGGCAGGACGCGGGCAGCCACCACCGGCGGGCGTCTGGGAGCCACGGCCAGCGCGAGCACCACCACCGCGTGCTGAGCCACCGCCTGAGCTACGACCATGCGTCGGGGGTGATCATGCTGCCGGACGGGGACTGGCTCGAGGAGGGGGGGAGGAGGAGGAGACGGAGAGCGAGGAGGACTATGGCGGCGCGACGGAGAATGGGCTCGACCAGAGCGTGACGGAGTCGATGCTGAATGAGCCGGTGGGGGGCGCGGGGGCGCAGGGCGTGGGTGGGACTGGGGGCGCGGGCGGAGGCGGGGGCCCGTTGGCGCGGCTGTCTCGGTATGGGACGTATTTCCACCATCCGGAGAGGAGGCGGCAGACCGTGCCCGGGGCGTTCCCTGCGCGTTCGTAGGGGCCTGGATATATACATGGGGTTTTTTTTTCTCTCACTTCGCTTTAATTTTTGGCAGGCTGTTTCTTGGCCAGATTTATTTAGTCGTACATGTCTCTTTTTTCATTGCTTCCCTGAAATCTTGCTCAAACACTTATACCATACATATATACATACGTACATACATACATACTTTTAGTTTCAGTAATCACACATGTTGTTTATCGTTGTCGTGCCAGCAGGGATATTCCTCCTTTTATTCTGTCAACAAATGCCATGAAGACTTTTGGGTGATCCTGTGCGTCGAAGTCAGGTTTGTGTTGTCATCGGAGGTCTATTGTTACGTACTACTTATATCAGTTATGGCCCATATGGGCCAGGCAGCAGTCTTTCCTACTGTCCTGGACTCAAGCAAGTATTGTAGCTGCTGTATCTGCTGTGGCGTAAGAGGCGGTGGCAGGGATGGACATCGCCAGCATGCCAATGAGGTGTTGGAGACACTGTTGTACTCAAACAGCCTGAATTATCTAGAGTGTTCTGGCAGAATTCCGGCAAGGGTGAAATTGAAATAGATGATAGCCTAGCTAAACAATGGTATACAGTGCCATATACTTGGCAATTGTTGAATATCTAGCATCTCAAACTTGAATACAGAGTGGTTTGGATGAGGTGACAACTAAAGAACAAGAGTCTAAAGAACAAGAGCCTCAGCCTCTCGACGCAATAAATTTGCTTCTTCGCGGTCATTTATAGTACCTTGTAGTGTAAAACGAGTTTGAAGGGCAATGGCAAGACATTTGAGCAATGACGAGCGATCAGGATGACGCACTGGGCAAAGAAGAAGGGCTTCTTGATGGAATAAAATTGCTTCATCAAGGTCACTAGGTACACCTCGGTGTTGAGAACGAGTGCAGAGGGCAATGGCAAGATTACTGAGCAACATTGAGCGATCCGGATGAGGCACTGGGCAAAGAAGAAGGGCTTCTTGATGGAATAAAATTGCTTCATCAAGGTCACTAGGTACACCCTGGTGTCGAAAACGAGTGCAGAGGGCAGTGGCAAGATTGTTGAGCAATGTTGAGCGATCCAGATGAGGCACTGGGCGAAGAAGAAGGGCTTCTTGATAGAATAAAATTGATTGATCAAGGTCAGTAGATACACCCCGGTGTTCAAAACGAGTGCGGAGGGCAAGGGCAAGATTGTTGAGCGACATTGAGCGATCCGGATGAGGCACTGGGTGAAGAAGAAGGGCTTCTTGATGGAATGAAATTGATTGATCAAGGTCAGTAGGTACACCCCGGTGTTGAAAACGAGAACGGAGGGCAGTGGCAAGATTGTTGAGCAACATCGAGCGATCCGGATGAGGTGTTGGCAAAAGAAGAAGCGTGCGACGAAATATACTGATTACCTCATCCAGGCTCTGGATATTCCTGCTGTGTTCATACAATCTGACATAGGCCCTTCCCAATGCCATCCATGTCGGAACATTGATTGGCTTGAGTCGCACAGCAATCTCGAGGCAGTGGAGCTGGTAGGACAGCGTAGTGACATCATTTTCTCCTATGATCGTGGCTAGCTGATATGGTAGCGAAGATCTCGGGGTGTTATCCAGCGATTCATATCCATGGCTAACTTGGAACCTCGCTGCGATACAAGGAAGAAACAGCGTCGCCCAATGCCGCATATCCTGCTCGGATATCATGTCCATTGGATCCTGAGCGGGAGATGGAGAGGGCACAGGGGGACGTGTGCTTCCGTTTGCAATGTGAAGAGGCCAAAATTTGATCGCGTATAGATTGACACCACGAAGCTCGGAGTAACTGCAGGTCGTCCCTCGGTAGGATAGGAGGAACTCGGAAAATACAATCTCAAGGCACCTATTCGCGAGCATTGAATGAGAATTTGCGGTGTCGACAGTAATAGGCTGTCCGTTGTGTTCTGTCGACCGGGATTCCATGAATTCGAGGAAGGAAAAATGGAATTGTTGGATTGCTGGTGGAACAATACTGCTCTTGAATTCGCCCCGTGTCTGAAAAGCTGCCAGATGCTGTTGAATCTGCTCTGCCAGATGGTCCGGCATGCCTAATAGACGTGCAAAATCACCAACAGGAAGGGGTTCCTGAAGGACCATCATCGCTCCAAGGAAGTTTCGAAGCATTCCTCGCATATCTTCAGGGAAAAGAGTTGATATAGCACCGCGATAGAGGCGCTCGAGCTGCTTCCCACTCTGCGCGCCCACTTTCTCTTCAGACCAGAAGATACGCTCGAGTATCTCATGCGGGGGTCGCTCATCAAATTTATGAGATAACAACGAACAAACTGTTGCTGCCCAAATCAGCAGACCCTGTGCGTGCGTCGCCAAACGATTGATGACAAGTTGGTCCGGTTTTCGCCCTCTCCAATCAATCCGCTCAAAATGATGGCTGAAGTAACACTCGACGATCTCCTGAGAGACCGGAGGGAGAGGGTAGCGTTGAATGGCGATCTTATTGAGGATACGTTCGACAGAATAACTGGGGCGACTCGTCAGGATGAATTTCACGGGTGACGGTGATGGAAGGTGCGCGAGTTCCGGAAGGAATGATTCGTGATTTTCCCATTCCTCTAAACCATCGAGCACAACAACGAGCTGGTAGGGATACTTTAATTGACTGATCGGATCGATAATATATGCCTTGAAATAATCCCGAAGTGGATTATGGGCCCATTGAGTTTCCTCGCCGCCTCCGCTATATCAGCGATGGCCCGCGGATGCATCTCGCCAAGCTGCCGGGAGATCATCTGAATGACGATTTCCGGGTGTTCCTTCGTTAGGTTGGTGAGAAACACACCGCCAGCAAGGCAGTTGTCGTTTTTGAGAAGGCGGACCAGCTGCTGGCCTGTGGTCGATTTTCCCAACCCAGCGGCGCCATGGATCCAGAGGATCGCTTCCTCGGTTTGTCTATCCAGGCAGAAATATGTTGCAGAGCGTCGTCGCGGCTCTTGTCAAGGTAATCGACGGCGTCATAGCGTGGGTGGTTTGGAAGGCTGTTTAGCGTTGCGTCATCTTATTTATTTTTCAGCTCAGTTTTTGTTGTTCGGTCAAGGGTCTATGACATACCGAGTTTCTTGCTGATATCCTTGATGTCCAGCTGCATATGGATCTGGCTCTCGGTCTAATCGCTGTTCAGCATAGGGCTTCAGCATCAGGGTGACTTGACGAACCTGAAATAGTTTGATGGCGCTGTCCAGGTTCGTTCGAATCCCTTGGAGGGTACCCTTCTGCACATTGTTTTGGAGATACCGCCATAACGTATTGAGTTTACTCAATTCGTCGCAATTCCTGGCAATGCGTTCGAGTGTCATGTTTGATTGGCCAGTCAATACATTGAATTATGCGAATATGGCCAACGATACTTACTTTGTAAATTGTTCAGTGCTCGTTTGAGCTCGTTTGAGGGTTCCATTGTACGATCAGAACAAATCACAGCACAGGAGACGACAAACTCTCCAGCTGTGGCTTCAATTTGTTTCATGTCATCATAGTTTGAGCGCGTTTGCTGATGACCGTTCCGTGAATTATAGAAAGCGGACAATATTGTAAAAACGTACGGCAACGGCGTTCAACAGATTGACGACCCCGCCGATGGTTGATTGGACAAATGGGACGGGTATCACAGCGCTGGCATCCTTTGCGACACTGAATATGGTAATACCTGCGCCAATGGTTGCAGTTAGCACCTTGGATAGTCGGCCCGAGGTTCCAAAGTCACTGCCGCGGGCGAGTAGTGGGTGTGAGGACTGGGCAGCATGAGATCAAGTGCGGTAATGGTCTCAAGCTGCAAACTGACCTTGACTTTGACAATCTCATCATCCACCATACGCGCCACTGTGTCCAAGGATAGCACATTGGGTTCCAAATTGATCTTTTCAATCGTGCTAAATGTCGACGGAGGGAAATAATAAAAACACATGTAGACGGGATGCAGATGTCGTGTTCTTACGCGATGAATTCTGTTGTTGCTTCTGAGGCTTCCGTGGGATGGGTCTCAGCAATAGATGCAAGTTGGACGGCGAACCGGGCGCAAGTCTCGAGGACACCGATAAGCTGGGGTATAAAATTGTTAGAGGTATCCATATGGATCATGTATGGATGAGATTACTTGATCGTCCTCATCCTTATCATGGATTGCAACAATAAGATGGACGAGCCTCTTGAGCTCGGGATTGTCTGCGAGGATATACGTGATCGAGAGAACGGCAATATCTTTCTCAAGCGTTTTGCTTTTCACGAAAACCTTCTAGAGAGGGACAGGCGGCGGGGGTATAGCTGGTGCATTCTGCGCTGTTGGCGCTACGTTGTCGCTGGATGGTTGTGGTGGTATGAGGGTCGTGTTGCTGGTCAACGGCGGCGGGTGTATGTCTGGTGCATTCTGCGCTGTGGGCGCTGCATTGTCGCTGGATGATTGTGATGGTATGGTGGTCGCGTTGCTGGTCGGCTCCGGCGGTTGGCGAGTCTTGCGTCGGAAAATGGCCTTGAATTTATCCATTTTCCGTGTCGGATTTGAGTGCGGCGCCATTTTGCAGGTCGATATGGGATCGTAGAGGAGAGTGCGTGGAAGGAACAAAGGTGTATACGAGTCACTGCCCATATCACAGCACTCACGGAAAATGCCCGATGGGAACAGATAAGAATAAATAAGCGCTGTTTGGTTTGCTTCTGCAGCACACCTGTGCATGTTCAGTGCGTATTATACAATCCAGCGACCTGAGTGACGGAGTAGGGAAGATGTACACATTCTGTGGATCGTCCAAAACATGGGAATATCGGCTTTGGTTGCGACGCCATTTCTTTACGATTTGCAGGTCGATATAGGAGAACAGAAGAGGGTGTGTAGAAGGAATGGCGGTGTATAAGAGTGCACAGCCCGTGTCAGACCAACCTGCGGGAAGATGACCGATGGAACAGATAAGAATAGATGAGCGTTGTTTGGTTTATTTCACAGCGAAATAAATGCGCCCACAGCCAAAAGACCGGCCCCGCCGGGCAAGGCTGAAGACTGAAGCCTGAAGATTCTGAATCGGAAACACACAGGCTCGTTTAGTGCGCATTATATTCACCAGAGACCTGACAGTGAGTGGCAGATTTGGGAAGAGGTACGCATCCTTCGGATCGTCCAAAACGGACCTGAGATATACGATTGTTTGAGTAGCCAGGCATGTTGGAAGAGGTTCGCGCCAGGAAGAACCAAGGAACTTTGGAAGAACTGAGGACGCGTCGCGGCAGTGGCCGGTCACGTGGGATTCTAGAGTTTTCGATGGCGGAAAAAAGTTGAAATGGCTGCCAGCGCTTGCTCTCTCCCAACACCATGCACCGTCTCTCCAATACCTCTGCCCGCTCCCTCCGTCGCGCTGCTGCAAAGGCATCCAAGGCCTCCGCAGCGCCTGTGCTCTCGCGCAACGCCCACAAGGACATCAAGTTCAGCAACGACGGCCGTGCGAGCATCCTCAAGGGTGTCGACATCCTCGCCAACGCAGTCCAGGTCACTCTCGGGCCCAAAGGTATGCTTCCACAGTGTCTCATACTCGTTCATCGCGCTCACCCATTTCGTAGGACGCAATGTCATCATCGAGCAGCCCTACGGTGGCCCAAAAATCACCAAGGGTACGTAACTTCCCCCTCTTCCGAATGCTTCCGCTCACACCTTCTGCAGATGGTGTTACCGTTGCCAAAGCTATCTCATTAAAGGACAAGTTCGAGAACCTTGGTGCTCGGTGAGTTTTCTCCGTCTCTTTCTCTGTATCACTATTCTGAAGACGGAATTTTCTCCCCAGTCTCATCCAGGATGTCGCGTCTAAGACAAATGAAGTTGCCGGAGACGGTACCACAACGCCACCGTCCTTGCTCGCGCCATCTACTCAGAGGCGTCAAGAACGTCGCCGCAGGTTGCAACCCCATGGACCTCCGCCGTGGCTCCCAGGCTGCGTTGACCGCGTCGTTGCGTTCCTCTCAGCGCACACCAAGACCATCACCACACCGCAGAAATTGCTCAAGTGCCACCATCTCCGCCAACGGCGACACCCATGTCGGAAACCTCATTGCCCAGGCTATGGAGAAGGTCGGCAAGGAGGGTGTCATCACCGTCAAGGAGGGTCGTACCATCGAGGATGAGATTGAGATCACTGAAGGCATGCGCTTCGACCGCGGTTTCATTTCTCCCTACTTTGTCACCGACGTCAAGTCCCAGAAGTCGACTTCGAAAAGCCCCTGATCCTCCTCTCAGAGAAGAAGATTTCGCTTCTCCAGGACATCCTTCCTTCTCTTGAGGCCGCTGCCCAGGCCCGCCGCCCCCTCGTCATCATTGCTGAAGACATCGATGGTGAGGCCCTCGCGCCTGCATTCTCAACAAGCTCCGTGGCCAGCTCCAGGTCGCTGCTGTGAAGGCCCCCGGATTCGGAGACAACCGCAAGAGCATCCTCGGCGATCTCGCCATTCTTACCGGCGGTACCGTCTTCACAGACGAGCTCGATATCAAGCTCGAGCGTGCCACCGCAGACATGCTCGGCTCTACCGGTTCCATCACGATCACCAAGGACGATACCATCATCCTCAACGGCTCCGGCGCCAAGGACGCATTGCTGCCCGCTGCGAGCAGATCCGCTCGATCATCGCTGACCCTCCACCTCCGAATTCGACCGCAGCAAGCTCCAGGAGCGCCTGGCCAAGCTGAGCGGCGGTGTCGCCGTCATCAAGGTCGGCGGCGCCTCCGAGGTCGAGGTCGGCGAGAAGAAGGACCGCTACGACGACGCGCTCAACGCGACCCGCGCTGCGTGGAGGAGGGTATCTGCCCGGAGGAGGTGTCGCGCTGCTCAAGGCGTCCCTCCAGCTAGCCACCACGTCGCCCTCCTCCGGCGCTGGCTCCACCAACTCCCCTGTGTCTCCTACCGCCACCCCGATCGCCACCGTGAACTTCGACCAGGAGCTCGGTGTGGCCATCATCCGCCGTGCGCTCACGGGCCCTGCGCGCGCGATCCTGACGAACGCGGGCGAGGAGGCGTCCGTGATCATCGGCACGCTGCTGAAGACTTACGGCGCGGAGGACAAGTTCGCGTGGGGGTACGATGCGGCGCGGGGCGAGTACGTGGACATGGTCGCGAGCGGCATTGTGGACCCGCTGAAGGTCGTGCGGACGGCGCTGGTGGACGCGTCGGGCGTGGCGAGCCTGCTGACGACGAGCGAGGCGTGTGTCGTGGACGCGCCGGAGGCGGAGGAGAAGGGCCTGCGGGCGGGATGGGAGGCATGGGTGGGATGGGCGGGATGGGGGGTTCTAAGTAGGCGCGGACGGCAACTGAGCATGGTGCCGGCGTAGTGGCTGGACAAGACCAAAAGTACCCCCGTTATACATCCTATGCTTATCTCGCTTCTTTTTATTCGTTATTTTTTCGTGTCGTCTCGTGCATCTACCCCCGTTCCCCACCTGCATTGCTCCCATTTTATGTTTTTAGTTCATTTGTTGTTTACTGGTTATTGTTTTTGGCTGTCCGCTGCTGCTGCTTATGTGTAGGCGCTGTGGACAGTCCTCATCCCCGCTCATGTTATACATAGATACATTAATACATACACTGCATGGATCCATGTCCTTATGTGTGGGCGCTTAGGTAGATAGGTGTGCATAGAGAGGTGTTGACAATGATCAGTTGGATGCTGAATATGGCTTGAAAGCTTTTTTCGCGGCAACCACACACTGAACTTGAATTCTGGACTTGAATTCTGCCCTTAAGTACTGCCAGGTACTGCCCTTTGTGTGCGTTTTAATGTATTTGTCGCCAGTAAGTACTTCAGGTTGACTTCAGGCTTCAAGCTTCAAGGGTCTTCGATGCGTAGCATATAAGTGTCCGGATGTCCAACATTCATGTGAGACTTAGAATAAGTACCAGTAGGCAATCCTTGATTTATAGCGCCCATGCACCCGTTGATGCATCTGCGTATATGAATCTGATAGCCGCCGGCGCATCAGCGCGTGACTGACCTCTCCGAGCACGCAAAAGGAGCTTCCTAAACCCCGTCAACAACTTATGTGGATCGTAGCAGTCCGTGATGGGCAATGGTGGTGTTGTTGACTTAACTGACCCCATGGTGGGTAGAGAGTTCCGAGCTCCGAGTCCTCAAGATTGGCTTTGCGGGCGCGATCGTTGATGTGATTTTTGTACGTGGTCCAAGGCAAGAATTAATATAAGAGACGACTACGGTCCGACTTATCTTTGAATCCAGCACAATTCAATTCAATTGAGTGAGCACATTTTCATGTTGAACGATATGAATTAGGATCTTCGATGTCATCCAGATTCCAGATTTCAATTTGAAGCCCTGTATAGTATGTTGTAGGAACCTGTGATTGACCTAGTGTGTCCATATTTTAGCTCCTACGTCAAGACATCACCACTTACATTGAGTTTTTCGCCGTGAGGACCTGGCGAGGCAAGCGTTGCGAATAACGGACGAGAAATTAAATCCACACTATTGCCTTGCTCTAGAGTCTCTACCCCGTGGGCACGACGTAGATGCCGCTAGGCGCCCATCATCATCAGCGCCCTGCCCGACATACTCCATTCATCTTGGCACCTGTTATTCCAAGCCGGCTTTCATCTGCTTTAGTCAAAGCATGAAATCTTCGTTCTTTGTATTCCGCAACACCCATTCCTGGGCAGTAAAATTCCGATCATTCGGATAATAAACGCACAAGATATCACTAATTCGACTTTACCGTCGGAAGACCTTGCGTATGTGACTTGCAGAAGCAGTGTTTCCAGCTGAGACTGAATTAACCACAACGGATTCAGAAGTATAATTGTAGCTATTTTACGGCTGAAAACCTCCGAGCCACGCAAGAGCCACGAGCCAGAGTAAGTATCTATGATACCTATAGTTCTGTGAAAGGTTGCTACCACCCTTGATCTGTATATTGTATATACTCCATTGGCCGGATTATTTGCAGTTTGAACAGCAATCCGCAGTGCCTCGGTAGGCCCAATAGGTATTTTAACGTCATGACCGTTCATCTCGCCTTCAGGCTCAGGTAGTAATTGAGGTGCCGGGACTCGGAATGTGGGTAGGCTAGGAAGTTAAGATGCATACCCGACTATGGAGCATCATGCGGGCGCGCGAAGTCGCTCGATAAGCAAGCCCCAATCTTTGGCGGCTGGCCGCAGGTTTTCGTCAGTGGTGATGCGGTGTGTAGTGCCCTCGTACTTTTTCGAGTAGCCATTTTTCTATTCGTAGTCCTATTATTGTCCCCATGACTGACTAATTATATTTATTTGGCCAATGACGACGACCTATGATGCTCGACCAATAATAAATCTGTGCATACTAACGCCGTGCGCTTGCGATGATCTACATACCCACACTCATGACCATCGGCCTCAACTCGCCCTTGCCCACGGCAATTGCGCTGCACTGACTATTTCAGAGCTTTCGGTCTTTGCACTCCTCAAACCAAACCATCCATTCGCTGCTGGATCAACCCGCCAGTGGCGGAAATGAGAGATGGCTACCCAAAGTACCAGCTCATCATGTCAACGTCACTCCTTTGCGGCAACTGAGTACTGAATACCCATCAAGCGGTGAATATCGTCGGCATTGTCAGGTATTTGCCTCAGCGGAGAGGTGCCTACCACGGCCTGGACTCGATCGATCTACTGAATTTCAAAGCTTCATGTGAAGAGGTTTATGTTTTCTGTGAATTGAACCTCAACGATACTTATGTCGCCCTCATGCCACTGCTAGTCAACCGTGGTAATATTTGATCATCATCCTATCAATCTCCATCAAGATGTATTGGCCGTTACCTTTTATGGTCAGGTCATGTTGAATTACAACAGCCGACAGTGGATGTAAGGACGCCTACTATTAGTCATTTTGAGTATCTGAAGCCTGAGGACCAATGCTATCGAATGTCTAGCTACCTTTAGATTTCCTGTACATGTTGAAAGACTTCAGAAATATCTATCACTGGCACGAAATGATAGATCTTCCACGGGAGCTTACAATAGCCTTCCTGGATCTCACCCCACTGTAAGCTCCTTCTGATCTTACCGGTTTTGTGTGTATGTAACAATAAAGCCGTTCCACGACCTCACATACCGTATTAACCCGGATGTTGGCTTACGTCTATGCTCATGTGGGCTCGTTTGGGGCCGGCTCACGACGTACACGAGGAGTCAGTTCCACCTGCATCCACGCCACTCTGAATCCAGACCTCACTACGCCGGACTTGTTGCAAACTTCTCCTTCAGCAATATTCTCATCTGAAGAGCCTCTTTGCAGTACACTGGTGCCCAGCCTCTTCTGAGGCATAACTCCATTGTCCATGCATCATTTGATCTCAGTATACAGGATAGGCCAGTCGACGACGTTGTTCCTTTCCACATGCTTTCACAATCCTCGATCAGAGTTATAAATACTCGGCATTCTCACATTCTATCATTTTCGACACAAAACTTACATACGTGATCCAACTCACCATTTACCCTACAAGAACATGCGTAGGCCACCAGCCCAGTCCTAGAGAAATTTATGCTCTAATAAGCTAGCAGGAAAGATTGTATCTGAATTCTACAACGGCGCGCGTGCCGTCTGGCCGCGGTGAGTAATCTGGCCGCGGCGAGTAAAGCTATGTATTTCGCTCCAATTTTTTTTGGCAGAAGCGCAGTCAAACATCGGGCCATTGGGCTATTCCGTGAGAGTACTGGGTCTATAACTGCACGGGGAGCTATTTTTGCCGGAACGCCCATGGCTAATTTACATTCTGAAACGGTCAAAGCATGGAAGGCTGCGCAATTGGTTTAGAAGTGGAACATTTGTCATACTAAACCATGCCCGTTCATCTCTCATAATTATATACTTAGAAGGGTGTCAATTGTAGTAAACGTTCTATTCGGGAACAGCCAACGGCAACATTGCAGTTGGCATGCGCAACTAACGAGATTTGTCAAGGGATCTCACATTCCAAAATCCTTCAAATAGCCACGGTGGTTCGATTCCCTCTTTTTTTCGCATCCTGTCCTACCCATACCCCCACACGAGAATAGACCTAGACAACTCTTACTATCTATTCAAAATGGTGTTTGTTGCTGGATTAACGGCTCTTGCCTTAGCTTCGGCTGCTTCTGCTCAAATGGTAGGTTATTTGCAATGCGAAACGACAAATCCATTCCATATAACTCACTCGATGCATCCTGTAGACTATCCAAGTCGGCGCCGAAGCTTCTACGCAAGGCGGTATTTTCCAATACATCCCCAACAGCGTCACTGCAACGAACGGCACGGTCATCACCTTCCAATTCTCCGGAGCGTACGAGCCCTTCTCCTTATATTTCATGTACAAGTTCATTCAAAGAATGCTCATTATTATGCACAGTCCAGGAAACCACTCTGTGACACAATCATCGTTCGCCGACCCATGTACCCCTCTTGCAGGTGGCTTCGATTCTGGCTGGATCCTCCTGCCCACTGCGCCCACCCCCGTGCCCGAATGGAACCTTACCATCACCGATGACTCTAAGCGTATGTCCTCCCATAGGTTATCAAAAATAAAAGTACAATTCTTTAACTCCAAAATAACAGCTATTTGGTTCTTCTGCAAGCAACTCGCGCCCATGCCTCATTGCAGCGCAGGTACATTTATAAAATACATTTATCATGTTGTTTCTGAAGGTGCTGATATTTCTATCTCTTAAAGGAATGGTTGGCGCTATCAACGCACCTACGACCGGTAACAACACGCTCGCCAACTTCCAAAAGAACGCCCTGGCCTTCCAAGGTGCTTCCGGAGTACGTCAAAAATGTTCTCTGATGGAAATTGCTTTCTAACGTACTGCCATTTAATCTAACAGCAAGCCGTCGGTGCCCTCGTAGGTATTGGAGCCTCCGCCTCCGCCGGCATTGGCCCCGTCCCCACAGACGGCGCAGTCTTCGGTGTTCCCTCCGGTGCGGCCACTGGCACTAACACCGCCTCGTCGCCCACCGCGACCTCCCCATCCTCGGGAACCGGCGCACCCGCGACCACGGGCACCGGCGCGCCAGCGACGACTGGCACCACGACCGGCGCGCCCGCTGCGACGACCACTAGCGGCGCGTCTGGCCTCGGCGCGAGCCTCTTCTCCGTGGCGCTTGCGGCCCTCTTCGGTATCAGCTTCGCCTGAAGCGCTAAAAGTATCGCGATTCGGAATGCCGTGGTTTTTCTTGTTTCTTCTCGTACTTTTGGCGCGCGAGCCACCTCGAGTCGTCATGCTACTACTTTGTGCCTGCGTAGTAGTTTAAGCTGTCGTTACTTCGTATCCTAGTGGCTACTTAGAGTGTACGGTTCGTAGGGATGACTACGTAGATAAATGTAGTATTTTAATTTGGGACAATTTGAATCCTCATTCTTCTGGATCAATGCTAAGGTTGTTGGTCAATGGAGTTGTGATGGCTCAATAATTACTCGAGTATCAATTCAGAGTGTACTTCATTCCCAGGTCAAACCTAATTGATAATTAACTGCACAGATGTGCATCCTATCCTAGCGTTTACTGGCTTTTATGGACTACTTGATTTAGTTTACTTAAGGAGACGGAGTAGGGTAGGGATACATGCAAACATGATAATAATATAATGGAAGTGGTACGTGTAAGAAGTGTGCGATCGCTTAGGACGGACTTGTCAGAATCTTTTGGCCAATTTTTGGCAGCCGCTTTTATACCCAATAACTGATCACCAATTGATCTTTTTGATACGTAGACGAAGCTAGTATTTTTGATTAGATTTTCCATTTTTTCACTGCTAAATTGGGCTTGTTAAATGGCACGCAATGTCTTGGTTGAAGAATAAGCGCTGGCGGCGCGTGAAGCTGCATGAAGGCCGATCGAGTTGGGGTACGTTGTGTTTTGGAAGATGTTGAAGAAGCCATCAAGCAAAATCTCTTCCCCCAACACAATGTAAAATTAGGTAGGAATGGGCAGAATATATAGCACAACAGGTGAGGCAATCGCTCAACCTTCAAAATCACGGTGCATCATCGTTCCCAGTTTGAGGCCATACCATGATTAATTACTCAGATATACATCCCGCCCTCGCCAATCTCCGTCGTCCGCTTCGCCACTCTGGCCTTCTCCCCCCATCGCGCAGCTTCCACGTGCGCGATCTTCTCCCCGAGCGCTTCAAACGCGAGGCGCTGCGCCTCGTCGATCAGGGCCGGGGCCAGTTCGCGGCGGGGTCGTCCTGGGCCAGCTGTGCAAAGTTGGAGGGCGCGATGTCTTTCGGGGCGGGCGGGGGGTGTGCGGCGCGGGGACGAGGAGGAGGGTGCCGGGGAGGGGGTGGGGGTGGGGAGGCTGAAGAGGGCGAGGAAGGCGGCGGATGTGGATTGGATGAGGTTTGGAGGGGCGAATGGGCGGGCGCCGGTGTTCTGTGATGGCCAACAATTTACCGATTTAGCAAAGCGGATTAAAGACATGATGTGGAGGTAAATGGGGAGTGGGCCGTGTGCTTACTAGGAAGGCCGTGTCCTCCGCCGTGGATAGGTAGCGCAGCGGCGCCTCGTGGAATGGGATTGGCGCGTCCGTGGCGTATATGGGGACAGGGTAGGAGTCAAGCAAAGATAGGCTGTGGGTATCATATATCGCATGTCAGCGCAGGAAATGGAGCGGCAGGGTAGCGATATGAAGCGCACCTCTTCGGCTTGAAGGCTCCCAGGATGAACTTGGCGTATGGGTGCATGGCAGACAGTGGGAGCCTGGATAAGGCCTCGGAGATAATGACGGTACTTTCGTCCATGCAGGTTGAAAGACCAGCCCTATCTTTACGCAATTCGTTAATTGAGCGTACGCGTCGCATTAATGAGCTGAGAACCCACCTGTACTTTTCACATATACAGCAGCGCTCTGCTCTCCTAGATCGGCACCTTTTGCCCAGAGTCTCGCAAAATCGCCAGTAGCTACGAGCAGACCTTTGCCCTGGGGAGTGTCGCCGGCGATCTTGACGTCGAAGTTGACGGGCACAGGCGCGATGCTGAGCGGTCGAACTTCGTCCTCCTCGTCGTCGGACTCGATGTTGTAGCGCGGAGGCACTGTGTCGGAGAGGGGGTCAACATCCTGTTGTGCGTGAGGTAGGCAGAAGCATAGGTATGGGCGAGGAAGGACGTACCATGGTATGTGTTGTTGTGAAGATGAGGACGCGTACTATTGGAGAGATCTAAAGGTGGTGGGCAACAGACGCAAACAGCGATCCAGGATTGGGCAGGTTGGCCGCATTGTTCAACTGAACACAATCATCCACCATGGTATGTCCCACACCGTCCTCCCCGTCCCCAACGCTAACGCGGCCTTCCCCTAGAGCGACAACGCAGGTACGCCCAGTTCATCTGTTCCCGCCGATCGTGATCGTGATCGCTGACCACCGCCCTCCCACAATGCGCATCTGCCTCCGCGCCTGCATCTTACTTTAACCCCCAGAATACAAAGAGGCCTTTGCGCTATTCGACAAACGCGGCACGGCGCTGTCCCCCGCGACACGCTCGGGGACCTCCTGCGGGCGCTCGGGCAAAATCCCACCCAGGCCGAGGTTGCAGATATCGTCGCCGCCGCACCTAGAGAGGGTACGTCTGTGCCACCACGCGCGCGTTCTTGGCTTGTTTCCGGTCGCTCATGTAGTTACTTGCTGTAGTCGACTACAAGACCTTCCTCGCAATTCTCAACAGGCCTGACGGGTTCAAGCCCGCAGGCACTCCTGGTGCGTCTTCATCCTTCGATCTGTTCATTCATGCAAAGATGCTGACGTTCCATTTCCCTTTTTCCTCTCTTACGACCTCCTCGCGCCTATCAACCTACCCATCTACCGGCATTTTAGACGAGTTCATCCGCGGCTTCCAGGTGTTCGATAAAGAGGGCAACGGCTTCATCGGCGCAGGCGAGCTGCGCTACGTGCTCACCCAGCTCGGCGAGAAGATGAGTGACGAGGAAGTTGACGAGCTGCTCAAAGGTGTCCAGATCGGCGCGTGAGTGCCCTTACTTGCATTCTTCTTTCCCTTCCTATCTCCTCCTTCTATCTTTGGCATTTTCTTTTGCTCGATAATGCAATGCTGACTGACGTTTGCCACATCCCATAGCGACGGCAACGTCAACTACGAATCCTTTGTACGCACTATTCTAGTCAATGAGGGGGTGTGAACACCATCCACGCGTCAGGATAGTTCATTGCGGCAGTGTAGGTAAGGTTATTTGGACGTGTGCGATGTGTAGAAATGTTATCAATTGCGTTCATTCATCGGGTTGTTTACCATTCATCCAATTCATTTGTTTCGCTCAGGATTCGCGATGATTGATGCACTTTTTGACTATTCAACCCAATGCTGGAGCACTGATACTTTGACTGATCAACATCCGAATCCTGTATTTATAATTATCTCAATTCAAGCAGTGGTACAACAATAAATTAATTGATCATGGAAAAGCGATGTACTAGATGTAGAGACCTCTATCAGGCCGACAAGACAGCAGGGCGTAGACGCTTTCTCTGCGGAAAACCGCTGAGCTCCATCAGCGCCTCACTCACTCTCCTCCGTATGATACCCATCGTCCTCGTCCTCCTCACTGCCATTCTGGTCCTCACGTTCAATCGACCGCCGCCGCCCATCCTGTTCTTTAACCAGCTCCACAACAACCTGGCCCCCACCCTTCAACACCTCCACTTCTCCTAGCCTCGCGCCCGTGCGCCACGGAATCTCCACGCGCGGGTACGCCGAGGCCACCTTGAAGCCCCAGTACGCGTCCACGCCCGTGTCTCCCCCGTCCGCGAGGACATGCGCCTCGAGCTTCGCCTCGCTTACCGCATGCGTCTCCGCCACCGGCCGGCCCCTCGCCCGTGAAAAAGCCCTCCTCCGACGGCGGGCACAGCGGGTCGTCCGCGGCCGCGAACTCCGCGGGGACGAGCAGCGCGTCGACTGCGGCGTACAGCGCGGTGAGCGTCGCGCCGGGCGCGAAGGCGTGCACGACGCGCGCGCCGCTCGGGAGGCGGATCGCGATGCGCAGGCCGCCCTTCGCGCTGCTGCTGCTGCTTGCCCGCGCCGGCGACGATGACGCGCCGCGTCCAGCGCCGCCACCCCATCCGCTCGCCCGCGCGCCGGCGGCGCAGCTCCTCTGCGCGCTCCCTGTCGCGCGCCTCCCGCCGCTCGCGCTCCTCGCGCTCCCAGACGAGCGTGCGCGCCTCGCGCTCCTCCTGCATCTTGCGCTCGATGCGCGCCTTGTCGCGCGCGGCGGCGGCGTGGAACGCGCGGTCCTGCTCCGCGCGCAAGTCGCGGTCCTGGGTGCGCGCGCGCTGCGCGGCGGCGAGGCGCCCGAGGTAGGGGTGACGCGCGGGAGGAGGCGGTCGCGCAGGTGCGCGGTGAGCGTGGCCGCGGCGGTGGGCCCGGACTGGGCGGGCGTCGCGGGGCCCTGGTGCCGTGAGAGCACGGTGAGGGTCGGCGGGGCGCTGGTGGACTGGGACGGGGAGGCGAGGGGGCTGCGCCGCGGCTGGAGGGCGACGAAGGCGACGAAGGGGTAGGTCGTGGCTTGCAGTTTCTCGGAGGCTGGGTGGGGATGAATGTGTGGGGATGGTGGGTGATGGAGGTTAGCTTACCTGACCATGCGTCTTGGTCGCGGACGTCGCCGCCCCAGACGATAATCTCGTTTTCATGCAGAATCCTCACAAAAGCAGGGTCCGTAAGAGTAGAGCTGTAAAACCATATATCATAAGGAACAATAAGCACCAAATAAATAAACATCAGAACGTACCGCTTGAACTCTGCAACATCATCATGCTCCGCACTGACCAACACAACACACCCAATCTTCGCCTCGCGCTGACATGTCCTCAGCATCTCTTCATACCCACAAACCACGAAATCTGGCAGGTACTTGCGCCCGTCCTCCAGGCCCAGGGCCCCAGCCCCTCCGCGCCTGCACGCGACGTCAACGACGAGC
Organism: Pholiota molesta; assembly: GCA_014925825.1. NCBI lineage: Eukaryota > Fungi > Basidiomycota > Agaricomycetes > Agaricales > Strophariaceae > Pholiota > Pholiota molesta. The sequence continues at coordinate 335,154 of JACGCK010000022.1, forward strand.
TCGCATCCGCAACGCCCGATGTCACCCCGCGGGGCACCTGCGCCCGCCCGACCGACACCGCGCCCGTCTCCTCCTCGAGCTCCCGGAGCCAGCGCTCCGGCCCGCCCCCGCCCCACCGCCGCGGGCGCCCGCGCGCCGGCCCAGCGTGCGCGGCAGGAACGAGAGGCCCGCGAAGCGCAGCTGCGGGACGGGCAGGCGCAGCACGCCGAAGAGCAGGCGCACGAGCCCGGAGAGGACGTGCAGCGGGGCGGCGAGGAGGGCGAGGAGGGGGCGCACGAGGAGGGCGAGGAAGCCGGAGGGGGCGTGGTGGGGGCAGGCTGGGGCAGGGCAGGGCGTGGACGTGAGCATGAGGTGCGCGCGAGGAGACGGGGAGGGGGCACTTACCCGGTGGCGCGGGCCGCCCACCAGAGAGTCGTCGATGACGAAGTGCTGCATGCGGCAGACGAGAGCGGGGGTGGGGGAGTGGGTGGGGCTGGGGGCGGGGGCGGTGTTGTCGTCGTCGTGCCGAAGATGAGCTCGGCGGCGCGCTGGTGGAGGGAGTCAGTGGTGTTCGCTGTTGAGTGAGAAGGCGACACACGTGTACGTCCCAGTCTACGCTGGCGAGGACGCTGATGGCGGCATCGTCGTCTGAGCCATTCGTGAGTTCCTGGAGCTGGAAGACAGTGAGTTTCTGGTCGTCGTCGAGGGCATCCATCTGGTCATTCGTTAACCCAAGTCCAACTCCCCTTTCCGTGCCTCTTGCAACGTCACGTGACCTGACCTGATTCACTCACTGTGGGTGGTTAACAAAGGCCCTTTTGCACGCAACTTGCGCCTGCCAAAAGTAACTTGTGCGAACTTTTGCTGACAAGTTTGTTTGTAACTGTTTTGTCACAGCATAAGTTACTTTGTCGCAACTTCCAAGTAACTTACAAGTGTGATTATGGCCTGTAAAATATATTTCTCCCTTGTACAAGTTCAAAATACATCATATGCTATAAGTTCAACTTTGAATCTGACTCTAAGAGCTTTTAATGCAACTTTACCAATTAACAGATTACATGTGGACGGCATGCCGACATAAGTCACATAGGCGCCCAGTGGCACTTCATTAACCAGGGACTACGATCAACTCTCGAGTGATCAGTTGTTGTCCAATGTTTTGTGGAATTTTTGCGACCTCGATAATGTTGGGCCTTTCATCCGCTCATTTATCCCTTGATTTCATTGACTGAGGTGAGTGAATGTTTGGAAATATTTCCTATGTCTCTGAATCTGAACCATCTTGCTTCACAGTCAAATAGCATCCAACAGGTGAAGCCCATACAACAAGTAAATTAGAGTGATTCATTAAGAAGAATTTTAGTCCGGACTACTGTATCATTTCGACCTTATGTTCAGGCCATGTTATGCATTACAGCCTAAGTTCATTAATTCATATGTTCATTACCAAATATTGTGGGTTACTACTATGGAAGAGGTTCATTTTTAAAAATTTCAAAAATATTAATACCTTCTAGCAGTGAGATAGAGCCAAAATTTGTGATTATGAGCATTGAGTCCCGGTTCACTTATCTATATTATATGTTACATTTTTTTTGATAGGTTCATTTTGACCCCACGTTACGCGTTACTGAACATGGGGTCAAAATGATACAGTATGCTGCAAAAAATACAACAGTTTTTGCCCATTTGGTGCCCAGTGCACCATAGGACGGTACACCCAAACAGAAATATCCTCCTCAGCTTGGGCAGTATGGACCTTATCCAGGTATGAATTATTTATCGTGCTACAACCATGGTCTAATTCATGATACAGGCTATCCCCATGGATTAATCCACAAATGCATCGTGCAGATGCATTGGCCGTCCTTCCCATAGGTAATGCTTATTATTTACTATATATTTGGCTAATGACTTGCTCATTTGGAATGTGCAGAAGTGCTGCCTCGACTCCTGATGCCAATGGGCTATCCACCATTCTTTGGATACCCTTATCCGTCTCCTATGATGTATCCTGGAATGCAGAGCTTTGGAAACATGCCAATGCCGCCATTTCAGCATCAATTTCAGCCGCCTATGATGCAGACGACACAAAATTCAGTGCCAATCAATCCAAAAGAAGCACCAAATATTAAGGCTGATGAGAAGTCAAATGAGAAGCCTTCACAGCTCTCTGATCTAATCGCTTCAAAGGTATCCATTAAGGACAAAATTCAAGGTATGATTCAATGAACAAGCAATAAACCATGATTAGTTGGCTTACCCCCATTGTAACTTAGAAAAAGAACATCCCCAGAACCGGAATGGCCAAATGGTGATGAACATTGTGAATGTCTAGCCACGGATGAGCCTTACAAATGGAGAGAAACAAAGTGGGCATGGCATTCAAATGGAAACATCAAAGGCTATCATGGTTTCAGAGGTGCTGAAGTGTGCGTCTGTGTGGGAGTTCTCATATGTGATAGCCCTTCATGTGGGCACCTCACCCAACCTAATACGGTCTCCATGGCAATGGAGAAACAAATCCGAAAAGGCTGCAATATTTGCCACTCGCAAATTCGCCAAATTAAATGCAAAGCTCGAACATACTGTACTAATACAACCAAGTGCTCAAAATTTTTGGAAGAAAATTGGGTCCAAGGGCCCGAAAATTTTCTTTTGATTTAAGGCAAATTTTAAAATATAGTTTTTTTCCATTGTGACACGTGACGTGAGCACTTGATCGTATTAGTACAGTACTGTTGACAATGTGGGATGGTGGTGGTAGGAGGACAAGTTATGTATTATCTTGTACACTCCCTCGAGCGCTTATATACCCTAATACATGAGTCAATTACTACATAAGTTAAGTGATCGAAAGAATAACTAAGTATAGTAATTTAGATAAGCGCCAGTGATCGAGAAGGCTGAGTACAGTGCTTCCCAACACTCCCCCTTACTCAGGCTTCTCCAGAATTCCACTTCATACGTAAGATCTTGATGAACGATGCGGGGCAAGCCTTTAGTGAAGAGATCCGCGAGGTTGTCCTCCGTCCGAATGTAGACCATATTTAGCGTGCCGTTCTGTACGAGATCGCGTAGGAAATGCAATGAGATATCGATATGCTTGGTCCTGAATAAATCGGGGTGATGCACGATGCGACGGCCGCTTGGTTGTCCGTGAATATGGTCGACGTCTTGGTACGTAGAGTTCGAGTTCTTCGAATAGCGAGCGGTACCAGAGTACCTGCTTGGCGCAGTGTGTCGCTGCCGTGTACTCCGCTTCGGCTGTCGATAGAGCGACGGTGCTCTGTTTCTTAGTGCTCCAGGCTACGGCGCCGCCAGCGATGAAAATACGTATCCGCTGATCGATTTACGGTCGGCGTCCGAAGCCCAATCCGCGTCGCAATAAATTTCAAGTCCTCGGTCGATTCTTCGGCGCTTAATCCTCCGTAAGTAAGCGTGTCTCTCGTGTCCCTTTAAGGTACAAAGATTCGTTGACTGCGGTCCAATGCACCGGTTTCGGATCCTTCGTATATGGGCAAGCTTCTGCGTAGCGTACGCGATATCTGGTCGAGATCCGTGCGCCAGGTACATCAGCGAACCAATTAAGGTAGCATAGCTCGCCGACATGTGTTGACTTGTTCCTCGCCCTGAGTTTCCATATCGAGTTTGACGTTTGGATCCATAGGCGTCGAAACCGGGTTGCAGTCTTGTAAACCGAATTCTTGAGGAGCTGGTCGATGTAGGCGGTTTGGGATAGGAAATGGTTCGCCTATCGAAGTCTTGAGTGACCTTCATGCCTAGGAGGTTCGACGGCGTCCTAGGGACTTGACTTCGTATTTACGACCCAGTTCCTCCTCGAATAGCTTGTTCTGAGCGCTTGTGCTCGCAATAGATATGATGTCGTCCACCCAGACCAATATAATGTTGAAGTCGCTGCCGTTGTAACGTTTGTAGCAGCAGTAGTCCTCTTGAGTCTCGTAAAACCCAAAGCGCGCAGCGTCGCGTCGAAGTCCTTGTTCCAGACGTTCCCAGCCTGCTTCAATCCGTAAAGCGACGAACAAGGCGGCATACACGGCCTGTGCCGTCTTCGAATCCGGGCGGCTGTATCATAAATATAACCTCCGTAAGTACCGTTCAGATAGGCGCCCTTGACGTCAAGCTGACTCAAGTCCCATCCAAATATAGCCGCCAGCGCAAGAAGCGCTCGTAACGTCTCGAAGCGCATCACGGGCGCGAACGTCCATCGTTGCTGTAGTCGACTCCAGGCTTCTGGGAAAAACCTTGAGCCACCAGGCGAGCCTTGAACTTCGCTACTCGCCCATTCGCGTCCCGTTTCTTGACGAATACCCACTTGCATCCTATAGGTTTTCGATCCTTCGGTAAGTCGACGAGTTCCCACGTTCCCATTTGATGAAGTATCTCTAACTCTTCGTCGACAGCTTTCTTCCACTCGTCTTTCTCGTATCCGGACAATGCCTCTTTGATATTCGAAGGTACGTCTTCCTCTTTGACTGAGAGCATTGTAAATTCACCGAATAACGAGTATTCGCCGCTTATAGCAATTGAGATTGGTCGACTTGCTTAGCGCGCGAAGATTCGGTTGGACGAGATGGATCTTGAGATGATGCTCGGGGAACTCAATCTGGATGAAGGGGTTCGTGATTGGGGTTGTGCGCCTTCGAGTAGTCGATCCGTGTACGTTCGCGTAGTTGCCGTCCTCCAGTAATATTATCCGAATTTTCCTCGACCTTGATCTCCTTGGGAACTTCCGCGGGCGCTTGAGTATCTTCTCTGGGGTTTGATCGTTCGAACTCGTTCCTGGCTCCCCCTCGGACGGCAAACCCGGCAATACGGTCATAATCTCCATCCCTCGTGGTTCCTCGTTCTCGTTAAAGGCGAAATTGCGTGAGACTTTGACTGAGCGGCGCTTAGATCGTAATAGCGCACCGCTTTAGTCGCATCGTCGAAGCCTACAAACACCATCTTGTGTGACTTTGGGTGTAGCTTCGAACGATTCATCGACTCGTCGAGGATCCACACGTCGCACCCAAACTCCCTGAGGTGCGACACATTCGGTTTCCGTCCATTCCAAGCTTCGTACGGCGTGCGGCCCTTTAGCGCCCGTGTAGGCGCTCGGTTTCGAAGGTAATTTGCATGCGAAACCGCTTCGTCCCATAAGAAGTCTGGTAAATTCTTGGCAATTAGCATAGCGCGCGCTAATTCCAAGTGCGTACGGTTGAAGCGCTCGGCGACACCGTTCTGAGACTGCGAATAGGGTGCTGTCGCTGTATTTCGATGCCGCGCTCAGCCGCCCAAGACTTCGTTGCCGCGTTGACTAATTCCTTGCCGTTATCGAAGCGCATCCACTTTGGGAACCTTCCAAACTTCCGCTCGATCAACGCGCCGTGATCCTTAATCTTCTGCGTGGCCTCCGACTTGTCCTTCAAGAATTTGACCGCGCTATAGCGGACCGCATCGTCCGTGAAGGAAAGATAGTACCTGAAGCCGCCAATCGACTTCACACCCGCCGGTCCCCACACGTCTCCCATAAACCCTTCTCCGGATTTGTGATCGATGCTCGGCTTCTTTTGGGAATGGCCTATGAGCTTGTTTTGCCTGGATACAAGCTTCGCAGGTCGGTGACGGAATCGAAGTCTGATCGATCGACAATCCTTCGACGAGGTTCTCTCGATTAAGTTGCTGAAGTGATGTCATCGAGATGTGCCCGAACCTTCGATGCCATTGATCCCAGCTGAGCTTCTGCGGGGAAACAAGGTTGCTTCTCGTTCCTGTAGCTGCGCGCGTGCCAATAATAGATATAGACGGTTCGTCTTGATGCCCTTCCCAATCAACCTATTTTTGGCATCCCAAGCATACATCCTCCATTGACAAACTTAACGTGCCCGCCGGCGTCATCAATCCGGCTCATCGACAATAAACAATTGGGCGCTTCTGGCACATGCAAGACGTCGCGCAGCTGATGACGTAAGGTCTTCCCATCCACGGCGAAATTAACTATAATCGTTCCTCGCCCCTTCGCAACCGCTGGACTCCCTAGACCCTGCACCGTCGAGTTTTGAAGTGACGTATACTCGACGAATGCTTCACGTGCCGTGCAGATGTGTGATGTCGTTCCGGAGTCTAGGAGCCAGTCGTACTTCGAGAATTCGCGGGAATTTTCGATGGGCGCTACCGCCATGTATGACGCGTCGTTAAGGTTTGATGTGATCGAGTCTTGAGCTTGATTAGCGCGTCCTGCCCGATTTGGCCCTTTACTACCCTTCGGTCCCTGGCCCTCGCGTCCTCCCCCTTTCGCCCAGCAGTCCTTCGAAATGTGACCCTTCTTGTGGCAGTTGTAACACTCCTTCTCGGCGCTCTCCGATTTACGACCATTCTTGGCGCTTCCTTGGGCTTGAAGTGACGTAGCGGCGCTTTGGTCACCGGATCTGGTCTTCCGGCGCCTATCTTCCTCCAAGAGGATAGCGATAAGCTCGTGTGACGATAATTCGGGCTTATTGCCGCTTGACCAAGGTAAGGTCGTATACGTATCCCACGATTCCGGAAGGGACGTGATAAATCATCACAAGTCCTCGTCAGGACTTTACTGCCCATCACATGCAACTGCTCTTGTATTCTCGTAGCTTCGATATGTGCTCTACCATGTCGAATCCATCCTCCGCGACTGCCCTATACAGTGCGCGCCGAGTTGCCAGCACCCCTAGCCGGCCCTTGGATTCCTTGACCGTGGTAAGCTGTTCCCACATTTCTCGTGCCGTCGTCGCACCGCTGATGTGAATCATCTCGCTGTCCGAGATTGACAGCTCGATTCGGCATCTCGCCTTCGCATCCTTCTCGCGCCATTTCTTCTGCGCGGCTAGCTCGTCCGGTGTCGGTTTCGAGGGGTCGGCTGATCCTGGTACCTTCGCTCCCTCCGCGATATGGTCCTCCAGTCCAAGGTCGGTGAATACCGCAAGCATGCGACGCTTCCACGGCATCCAGTTGTCGGCCTTCAGCATGGGAATGCGGTATGAACCGCTCGTGTATTCCTCGCTTGACATATTGATGATTGATGCGGGCGCTTGATTGACGTTAATGTGTGATGCGACGATTTGATGACTTCGACTTTAGTGCGCGGGCTCGGGGCCCATAACCTGTTGACGATGTGGGATGATGGTGGTTGGAGGACAAGTTATGTATTCCCTTGTACGCTCCCTCGAGCGCTTATATACCCTAATACATGAGTCAATTACTACATAAGTTAAGTGATCGAAAGAATAACTAAGTATAGTAATTTAGATAAGCGCCAGTGATCGAGAAGGCTGAGTACAGTGCTTCCCAACACTTGGAAGTCCGGTCTCAAGACTGGAAAAAAACCGAGACTGGACTGGAACTGAACCGGAAATGACAGGAAAATTGATGGACCGGAAAAGACCAAGACCGCGGTCCGGTCCACGGTCCAACAGGTTTGAAAAAACAGATGGACCAATCAAAAACCAGTCTGGACCGGTCCCAACCGGTCTTTGGCCGTGAAAATTTGTAGGCTAGTCAAACATTAAAATTCCTCTCGAACAATGTCCAAATCATATTTTTAGCATGAGAATTGACAAAGTTATTAATAGTTTCGTTTGAGTAATTACTTTGGGTGTCTAAAAACGCTTTTAGCCGCAGTGCAAACGTTAATGGGTCGTACCTTTCGCAAACTTAAAAATATATAGAGGACATATAGATCTACAGGATGCAATTTAAACCTTAATATTTGAAAAACATTTGGTTGAGCTATAGCAATATCGATGTTTTCTACTCTTTTTGACTACTTCAAAGACGCTTTTGCCTATGCTTCGTTCAGTATAGACATCGCCCTTTCGCAAATTGGGATGCAGTTAGATATTAAAATTACCCTTTTAACAAGCATAGAATCATAATATATGGTAAAGAACTGACTGAGATATCACAAAATGCGCTCAACCACTGCATTAGCTAGTATTTTAATTGTTTCTCACTCAATTCTCCACCGATTTTCATATTTTTTGAAGCACTACATACTACAAAGAGTATTCTACCTAACTATTACCAGTCTGAACCGGTCTTTGAGTTTTTTTCCAGTCTTGAGACCGGACTTCCAAGCACTACCAAAATAAGACACAGCTTGCTCCCATTTTACTTGTGATATAGATCTACAGGATGCAATTTAAACCTTAATATTTGAAAAACATTTGGTTGAGCTATAGCAATATCGATGTTTTCTACTCTTTTTGACTACTTCAAAGACGCTTTTGCCTATGCTTCGTTCAGTATAGACATCGCCCTTTCGCAAATTGGGATGCAGTTAGATATTAAAATTACCCTTTTAACAAGCATAGAATCATAATATATGGTAAAGAACTGACTGAGATATCACAAAATGCGCTCAACCACTGCATTAGCTAGTATTTTAATTGTTTCTCACTCAATTCTCCACCGATTTTCATATTTTTTGAAGCACTACATACTACAAAGAGTATTCTACCTAACTATTACCAGTCTGAACCGGTCTTTGAGTTTTTTTCCAGTCTTGAGACCGGACTTCCAAGCACTACCAAAATAAGACACAGCTTGCTCCCATTTTACTTGTGGTTAAGGCAGGACACGAGTATACTCGCGAGTCTCGCGGATCCTTACTCGCGAGTATTGAAGTACTAAAATCTCATACTTGGATCCGTACAAGTAGTTTCCCACGGATGACTCGGATCCGCGAGTATTTACTCACAAGTATTGGCAAGTATGCAAGTACTTGTTGCCTTACAAGTAGAGATGAGTACTTACAGGTAAACTTGCAAGTACTTGCAAAGAGTCATGTATTAAATAAATTGTATAGACTTATAGAATTCTAAAAGTCCTTTCGAACGATGCCAAGATTGTATTTTTAGCATAAGAATTGACAAAGTTATTAATAATTTGATTTAAGTAAGTACTTTGGGCATCTAAAAACGCTTTTACCTGCAGTTCAAACGTTAACCGCCCGTACCTTTTGCAAACTTGCACATAAATAAAAGACATGTAGATCCACAGGATACAATTTAGACCTCAATATTTGAGCAACATTTGGCTGAGCTATAGTAGTATCTATGTTCTCTACTCTTTTTGACTACTTTAAAGACGCTTTTGCCTATGCTTCGTTTAATATAGCCATCGCCCTTTCGCAAATTAACGTACAGTTAGATATTTAAACTACCTTTTTAACAAGCATACGACCATAATATTCGGCTGAGAATTGATTGAGATATTACAGAATGCGCTCAACCACTGCATTGGCTAGTATTTTAGTTGTTTCTCACTCATTTCTCCACCGATTTTTGTCTTCTCTGAATTATACTACCCAGATATTACCATGTCAAATACTTTTCAGAGTCACAATTAGATAAAATTTAGCAATATGATTACTAGTGCCATAGAGAATTAAATATATCAATATCCACAAGTACTTGCACAAGTATTTGCTATCCCGGAAATCCATACTCGGATCCGGACATACCCGTGGGAACGAGTGATCCGGATCCGCGAGTCAGTATACTTGCAAGTATTCCCACGAGTTGACTCACAGGTACCTGCAAGTAGACACTACTCGTGTCCAGCCTTACCAAGAATCATATCTGTTTTTGCTTCATCTCTACTCGCTCGTCTCGCACAAGTCTCGAAGATTCGAATCTATTATTCTACCCTACAGAACACTTCAAACCTAGCTAAGTTGATGGAGTCACTTATCTACTTAGCACCCTTCACACACAAACCCTTTCCCTGTCTGTGACAATGGATCTCTTTACAGTCATCCCAAAAAGGAAACTGTCCAAATTTTGACAAAAGCAAAAACAGATTATCTTGGCAATTTCCCCCATCATCTCCCATTAACAACTAGTTGCTGTAAGCTAAGTTGAGCAATGCTCAAGTATTTGACCCTATTTGCTCAAGCTTGCTTGAGCTGAGCTGAGTTTAAGCTCACTTGAACCAAATCACCTGATTAGGATAGCCATCACAGCCTCAGCCATGGTAGTCTCATTGCCAGCCTCTCTCTTAACTGTCCCATTTTATATGGGACACAGTGAGAGTCTGGGACCCTTCCAACTAATTGACCAGGACATTTCCTTACACAAATTCCCACATTTATGTAAGCTGTGAATGTGTGTTTTTTGAACATGGTGTATGTTTCCTTGTGTTTCCTTCTCATTCTCCTCACATCTACAACCTTTTTTGTATTCTTTATACCAATGATATAGCTGATTTTGGGCCATGCATATAATACCACATAAAGTGTTATTTTACCTTTAAACATGAAACTAAGAAAGTGAGTAGTCATCTGAGAAGCCTTTTAGGTGGACCTCATGTTCAGAGAATCCCTTCAAATTTAGATGGGCAAATATGAACTATAACAATGGTAAAGGATTATTACTCAGACAATAAAGAGTATACTCCTTAAGCCGGGAGATAGCAAATTCATAAAGTTTAACTTGCCAATTCATATCATCTCTTACAAAGGGGGTTCTCTGTACAATTAAATCATTAAAGGTGGTTCTCAGACCAAACTTCTCTGTGTGGATCCTTATGGGTGCTCCATCCTACACACATGCATGTCCCAGACGCATCAGTTGCATGTGCATCATGTGTTCCTCCAGATACTTTGAACAACAGACCCGTACTGGCAGCCACAGCATTGCTTAGAAAATGATTGACAACTGGCACTTAGTGTCATGCAGTGCTCATAATAGACAACCATTGACGGCCCATGCCAATTTCAAATCAGAGCTGTCTCATGAGCCAGTGACAGGACTCTAAATACAGGGGGAGGATAAAACAAGTCCAAAGACCATACCATGTGGAACTTGGGTCATGAGGTCAAAACCCTCGACCCAAGCTTGCTTATACTATTTGTTCTTTCTTTGTTTTTATTTTATTTTCAGAGATGTTGCATACAAGCCATGTACTATAAATTAGCATCAAGTCTACCTGTAATAACAAGCAATTGGTACCCATTAGATCACAAAGAGGTGTTGCACCCTAGTTGAGAAAATTGGATAAAATATCACTTGACTTCAGAGTTCCCAAAGAGAGTTAAAGAGAATCAAGAAAGACAGTTTAAGCAAAGAGAATAGAATTGGAAGTCATATGGATAGTGTGCCATCAGAAGTCATACAGCCAGTGTCGCTGTTGTAGTCATAGTGGTCAGAAACCCACTTGGTAGTCATACAGTTGCAGTGACTGTGGAATTCATCAAAGAGATAGACAAAGTTTAAAACTCTAGTTTGATTCTTGAAACTTGATGATCACTAGTGCATATTTCAGTTTGGAGCCTTCTGAGAACCAATACAAAACCAACAAAACCCATACACCTTGCCTGTTCACTTGTGATAAGTGCAATTAAACATTTTCTAAATTCAAAAGCCTCTGAATATATCCCTAAACCCTATAACAAATGGACTTGGGGCATTGATATTGTTCTGAGACTCGTGTTAAGACACTCCACCAAGTACCCCACCCTTCTGAGAAGATCTCTGTGGTTTGTGTTGAGAGTGTCGCTTGATCTCAGAGTATAAATCTCACTCTGCTGGTGTTTGTGTGTTTTGATGTGAGTCTTGCCCAATAGCAAGCCTCTCACCAATATTACTTGTATTTATCTCAATAAATCAAGATATTCCCATTCCACCTCTACCTGCATCCCAAATCTGAGCACCACAATGCTTGAATACTCAGAAAGTGAAAGATGTCCTCTGTTATATGGCTGATGACTGCAATTGCTTCTTGCTCTGACAGTTCTTGGAAACACTATTCAGTTCCAATGATGGGGATCTTCAAAAGACAGCAAACATCTTCCTGAAGAGTGGAGCGGCATTGAGAGTTTTGGACAAATGGGAGAAGAGGATACCAAGCGAGATGTCTGACAGGGTGATAAAGAAGGCTACAATGGCATGCCAGAAGGAATTCAGCTGGTTGACAGATAGGGCCTCGCAGTGCCCTCACAAGACTGAGGCCTACTTTCTTCTCATTGCAGCTAATCACATATCTGTATTGTTACTCAAAGACTTCAACCTTGACAACCTCATGTCACGCTATGCTCATGTGATGCCAAAGTTTCAACAACTCTTGATAGGAATCATTGGGAAAAAGGAGGAAGTGAAAGGCAAGAAGAAATTACATATATGGTAAATGGCTGCAGTGAGTACACTTTGTGCACACTGGTTGAAGGTGCCTCACAAACTTGCAGGGTGTACACTTATCACATCAATAGCCTGTTGGGGTGTATGCCGACAACCCGAGATCAATTGGAGAATCAATTATTACCATACAAAGTAGGATAGATTGAGAAAGGAAGCCGTCTATTCATTGAGCTACTCTACTACATTCTGTATTATTCACTAAAGGGTTATGGGCCCCGGCCTTTGACAACTTAGCGAAGAATAGACGCATGCATCAAACACATCACACATCCATCACACATCCATCAATCACATCAATCACATCAGGAACCCCCGAACCAAAGAAGCACATCACCACATCACTGGACCAGTAACCAAGAGAAGCCATAACAATCACATGAGTTGATACATGAGTAGGGGTGTCGCTCCCTGGACCTCTGGGCGACAACAACTGGATGGCCTGGAAGACACAAATTATCAGTGCCCTCCAAGTTTGTTGCGTACTTGGATACATTCAGGGAACGGTACCAGTCCCAAGTCCAGGAGCTGAAGACTCTGATGACACTGTGGAGGATTTAGCCACTTGGGAACTGAATGATTTGTTCACCCGTACTATACTTCTTAATAATATCTCAGATACTCAACTTGTCCATGCGCAGAATGCGAGAACCGCTAAGGAGATGTGGGATAACTTGGCTTTGGTTCATGACACCAAGGGTCACTACGTAGCAATCTCGAATCAGCACAGCCTATTCTGGACATGCGCCAACGAGGGTGACAATATAGCGGATCACTTAAACAAACTCAAGAAGCTCTGGGAAAGATTGAACAATATGGATGATGACGATTACCAGATGTCCAATAATCAGTTCAAAACCATAAATGCTTCTCCTTTGCCACCTTCTTGGGATACATTTATGGATTCCTATATTAGTAAGCGCAAGGACCCTGAAGAGAATGTGTCCAAGCGCAAGGTCAAATTGCAAGATTTCATTGGTTTTCTAATCGAAGAATACCAATGCCGCAAAGATCAAAGCCAGACCGAGGAAGCCAATCAAGTCATAGGTGCCGGCCAGAAGCGCAAACTTGCGAACCGCATTGGTGGATTATCAAATGATCATTCCAATGAAGCGGCCTGCAAGCAATGTGGCCAGAGGAATCACAAGACCATCGACTGCAAATTCTTGGGTCAGGAAAAATGTGCCAACTGCCAGCTTTTTGGGCACATGTCCCCAGACTGTCAATGTGACAAGTTCTGGGCCATCTTTCAAAAAGAAGAAAGTCAGTCAGGCACATCAGGCGGAAGGAAGAAACCCTCAGGATGATGAAGAGTCCGAAGAGGGAACCATAGCTTTTAATTTAGAGTCTTACGATGCTAGTAATAGTTATGAAATAGATGAGTGCATTATCTATTATGACTGGCTCACAGACTCTGCAACAACAACACATATTACTAATCAACGAGATGTGTTCATAAATTATAAACCCCTTAAAGATGCAGTAGTTCAAGGCATTGGAGACTTGACTACACGCGCTGAAGGAAAAGGTACCATTGAACTCGAATCAGAGGTCAACGGGAATGAATATATTCTATGTCTGGATGATGTTCTATATATTCCCAATAATCATAATAACCTTATCTCCCTTGGGAGATGGGACGCCAGTGGAGGTCGATACCAAGGTGGTAATGGAGTATTACTTCTTATTACTAAGGACAGCCATACCATTGCAAAAGGGAACAAAATTAATAACCACTTGTACCACATGAAAATGTGTGTACGAAAGCCTAACACTCAGTCTAATATTATCCGCGTGTCTACGGCACGAGTCAATAGTGCCCTGGAAGTCACCCAAAGTTGGAAAACCTGGCACAAGCGCTTTGGACACATCAGATATAGTGGCTTACAGTGCATGATGCAAAGGTGCTTAGTCAACGGATTTAATGTCAATGAGCAAACACCCAAGCCTGACTGTAAAGCCTGCACTGAGTCAAAACAGTTTACTAATCCCTTTCCTCACCAGGTGCAAAATCATGCTACTAGACCTGGTGAACTGACTCATATCGATCTCTGGGGTAAGTGTCAGACTGCATCCATTCATGGTAACCAATACTATATTTGTTTTGTGGATGATTACGCGCGGCACATACACCTGCGGTTTCTAAAATTAAAAACAGAAGCCGTTCAGAAAATCAAAGACTATTCAACTTCATTCAAGACCAATAATAAACAGCCGCGTGCTATTCGCATAGATGGTGGAGGCAAGTTCATAAATCATGAGCTTTGTGAATGGTGTCAGCGTCAAGGCATCGAAATCAAGCAGACCATGCCATATTCACCCTTGCAGAATGGTGTCGCAGAGCATATGAACTGCATGCTCATTGAATTAGCGTGGGCGATGCTTAATGCTAATAAAATCCCTGAATTTCTATGGGAACAAGCTGTAGCACATGCTGCCTACATATGGAACAGGACTCACACTAAAGCTGTGAATAATAAACCCCCCCATGAGGCTTGGTTAAATAGGCACCCAAATGTTTTACACTTAAGAGAATTTGGTGCACCAGTGTGGATCTTAAATCAAGGGCCACATGTTCAATCCAAGCTTTGACCAAAACCAAAACAATTTCTATCTGTTGGGTTTGACAATGGATCAAAATCCGTATTATATTATAGCATGCAAAGTAGAAAAATTCTAGCCTCGAGGAACTTCCATTTCCTGACACTTCCCGACCACCCATCCCCTTCGGAATTGATTGGCATATTCGTGCCCGATGTACGGCTCGAGGGGGAGACTGAGGTGAATGTGCCAAAAGCGTGAATCCATTGGAGGAGCATAGGTCGTCAGAAATAAATATGAACAAACCTAGTCAGATGAAGCAAAAGAGATCAGATAATATAAATGAAGACAATACTGGGTTAAATCAACCTAGACAATATTAAGGCCGCATAGTAAAATCAACTACAGATGGCTATAGTGCTTGGAAGTCCGGTCTCAAGACTGGAAAAAGACTGAGACTGGACCGGACCTGAACCGGAAAAGACTGGAAATTTGATGGACTGGAAAAGACTGAGACCATGGTCTGGTCCACGGTCCAACAGGATTTGAAAAATAGATGGACCGATCAAAAACCAGTCTGGACAGGTCTCAACTGGTCTTTAGCCATGAAAATTTGTAGGCCGATAAAACATTAGAATTCCTTTCGAATGATGCCCAGATCATATTTTTAGCATAAGAATTGACAAGGTTATTAATAGTTTTGTTTAAGTAATTACTTTGGGCATCTAAAAACACTTTTAGCCGCAGTGCAAACGTTAATGGGTCGTACCTTTCGCAAACTTGAACACATATAAAAGACATGCAGATCTACAGGATGAAATTTAGACCTTTATATTTAAAAAACATTTGGTTGAGCTATAGTATTATCGATGTTTTCTACTCTTTTGACTACTTCAAAGACGCTTTTGCCTGTGCTTCGTTCAATATAGACATCGCCCTTTCGCAAACTGGGGTACAGTTAGATATCAAGATTACCTTTTTAACAAGCATACAATCATAATATATGGTAAGGAAGTGAACGAGATATCACAAAATGTGCTCAACCACTGCATTTGCTGGTATTTTAATTGTTTCTCACTCAATTCTCCACCAATTTTTATATTCTTTGAAGTACTACATACTACATACAGTATTCTACCTAATTATTACCAGTCTGAACCAGTCTCTGACAGGTTGAGACTGGTTTGGACTGTAACCGGTCTTAACCAGTCTTTGGACCGCTCAAGACTGCAGTGGACCGGTCTTATGTGGTCCGGTCTGGTTTTTTCGGTTTTTAAAAATAGATGGACCGGTCTCGGTCTCGGTCCAAGCCCCTGGAGGGTAAAAGACCAGACCGGACCGGACTTTCAAGCACTAGACGGCTACAAAAATCATTTCCTGATGATTTGAATGAGGCCATACTCACAACATCAGATATAGTATATGCCATCACTGCCAAAAATTCCCTAGGAAGCAACGAACCTAAAACTATCCAGGAAGCCAAGCAATCTCCTGAGTGGATGCACTGGGAGGAGGCTATTAATATAGAACTGGATTAGTTAAAACAAATGGGTACCTGGGAGCTCGTTGACCAGCCGGCAGACGCAGTTCCAATAATGAATAAATGGGTACTCACCAAGAAATTCAATAAGCTCGGGGAATTATTAAAATATAAGGTGAGACTGGTGGCAAAAGGATGCACGCAGAGACCCAGACAAGACTATAATGATACTTTCTCCCCAGTCATGCAGCTAGAAACAATTTGTGCAATACTAGCACTCAACCAATAAAGAAATTAAAGGTACAACAGATGAACGTCAAGGGCGCTTACCTAAATGGGATATTGAGAGAGCGGGTATTCATGCGGCAGCCTGAAGGTTTTGGTGATGGCACCGATAGAGTGTGTTGATTGATCAAAACCATATACGGACTCAAGCAGTCAGGCCATGAATGGAACAGAGAACTGGATCGCAGATTAAAGACCAAAGGTTTTGAAGCCCTGTGGAGTGACTCATGTGTATACATCAGGGGGAGTGGTGATGACCTAGAATTAATTACTGTATGGGTCGACAATCTACTGATCTTCACCACCTCTGATGAGTGCATGGCACAACTTAAGCAGGTATTAAATTCTATCTTTGACCTTACAGACCTTGGGGAGCTGACTAAAATTGTTGGTATTGAGATTACTCAAACCCCAGACTCCATTACCATCTCTCAGAAACAATACATCAAATCTATACTATGCCAAGAGGGTATGGAGAACTGCAATCCAGTATCTACACCTCTCAATCCTAATATTAAACTGGAACCAAATCCAGAAGGATCAGCAGGGAATGGAAGCAATTCCTATGCTTCTCTGATCGGAAGCTTACAGTACCTAGCAACCATGATGAGACCTGATATACCTTGCACCATAAATAGACTGGGTGCTTATATGGCAAATTCCAGCATGGCTCATTATACAGCAGCAAAGAGACTGCTCAGATATGTTGCCAGGACTAAAGATTATGGCATTACATACACTAATAAGCCCCATGAGTTCCAAGGCAAGAATTTAGCATTTGGATATTCTGACGCCGGTTTCACAAATGCCGACAATCATAAATCTATATCTAGCTATGTCTTCTTGTCCCATGGAGGAGCAATTACTACAGATATAAAATAGTCCTATACCCACTAAGGGGGAGTGCAGCAGGGGCCCAAATGCAGTACCAATAATAGTAGAAAATGCCTATTTTTAGTAATGATGTCATATTCCCAATTTGGGAAAGCTATTTTAAGTGATCTGATGACATATCATGTGCCTGATCAATCACAGAACTGATCAGATCAGTTTGATTCCAGATTTATCATTATCTTATCATTGAATTGGAAAGATAAGATATAATAATATTGCACATGGCAAGGAATGAAATAGTATATGAGAAGTAATAATATCACATATGGCAGGGAATGAAATAGTATCTGAGAAGTAATAATATTGCACCTGGCAAGGAATGAAATAGCATCTAAGAAGTAATAATATCACACCTGGCAAGGAATGAAATTGTATACAAGAAGTAATAATATTGCATCTGGCAGAGAATGAAAGCATATATGAGAAGTAATGATATAGCACCTGGTAGGAAATGAAATTGTATATGAGAAGTTATAATATCACTCCTGGCTAACAATGATAATATTGCCATACACAGTTTCATCAATTTAGCCTGGCAGCTTAATTCATTAATTATCAGATGGGCCTGCTGGCACTCACCGCATTTTTATCATTACAAGTGGTAGGTACTAGTGTCTTGGAGTCCTCCAGCATGAAGCCAATACTCATTAACCTTGTACAAGCTGTTGCTTACCTGATGGAAGAAATGGATGGAAATGACCACATTGGCTAGCGTGGCGAGGCACATCATCATTGAACAAATGGAATACACAACAGATGAACTAAAGAACATGACGGAGCACATAAAAACTATGGTTCAGGTAGAAGTAGCATTGAATTTGGAAGTGCTGACAGTGGCAGCAACTAAAGCAGCAGTAGCAGTGGCAATGACAGTAGTAAAAGCAGCAGTAGCAGCATAACCATTACCACCAACCCCGACAGAACCAACACTGACACCTTTTCACAACTCACTCACTCAAGGGCTACTAGGAAAGCAAAAGGTAATAACTGACCACAGAATACTAGCACGAGAAGGCATCAAGGCCCGACAGTTCCTATTGGACTTCCCACCCATGTCAACAATCCACAACAAAAGCCAGACAGAAAGATTATGAGCATGTAATGAAGCACTGGCAGCTGGCAGGAATGGTGATGGAAGGATCAGTATCCCACTAGCTAAGATTGGTCAAATGGATGTCAAACAAGGGACTCTTAGGAGAATTCCTGACAGACCCTAGAGCTGAGTGGTTCTGCTCTGAGAACATAGCTAACACTTTCATTACAGCATTTGGAGTGATGGGTGACAGTGGCCTACTAAAACAGAGGACTTTTAAAACAATAGCATACTTTGTTCCAGTGGAGTTCATGCCTACCAAAATGGAGCACCTGAATAAACTCACCCAAGTCAATAGCATAACTACAGACAGCATAGCAAAGATGAGGTGGACAAAGCTGATTGCATGCAGGAACCCTGACCTGCACCAGTGCTTTGTGCACCTTATTCTTTCTTTTCAATCTAACACTGCCATAGTACAGGGACTAGTCATCTGTGGCAAACAAGTACAGATATGTAAGTGCAAGAAAGAATCAATCTGATGCCTCAAATGCCATGGATGGAACCACATGGAGAGAGAATGTATCAACAAAGATACATGTGGTATGTGTTCATTGGAAAATCATTACACTGAATAATGCAACAACAGAAGAAAATTATGTTGCACCCCATGTGGCAAGAAAGGAGACAGCCACACCAGCTGGGACCAACGATGCCTGACATTCCTTGCAAAATGCATGGCTTTCGACACCACCCACCCTGAGAACAAGATCCCCTTCTTCCCCGCCAGCCAAGCATAAACATGGTCAGCAGAATATCCTCCACCACAAATTTATGGATTTTTTGAACTATCTAATCTTGACCTATGAGGATGTGCCTAAAGAGAAATGGGAACTCAGGCACTCACTTGAGTTGCTTAAGCTGGCACTTGATCCAATGCCACTCAAGTGAACTTAAGTGGCCTGATTCAGATGGACAAGCACTCAAGTGGGCTTAAGTATTGAGTGCACACAGTTCTTAGCAACACTACCATCAACTAGCTATATTAGGATTATTGTCCCATTTTGGCAGTCCCTCCTCATTGGACCATCAAATATACCATCAGACTGCTCAACACATGACCATACCTAGCTGCACATGACTCAGAAACCCTCCTAGGGGTGGGAAATACCTGAAATAGAATGTTCCCAATAATAATACAGAATATGCACCTGGATAGCTTGCTGACTCAATATCAGGTGCCTAAAGGCCATAATATATGAAAAGATTTGTAATTTTACACTGATTCTGAATCTAAAATTTCCATATTAATAGCTGCATTTTTATAGTGCTAGAAGCAAATTACTGATGGCACTTAAAATGTGCCCACAATAAAAAAAGATTGCTCATCCCTCATTAACCACTGTTCCATTCTGCATAATTTGAATTGGAGTGTATAGGTATTATAAAAATCTTTCCAACATGGTACTGATCATAATTTTCCAGCCCTCCCTTGGTACACAACACAGCCTGCACTATTCTACACTCAGACATTAATAGCACAAGCTACATGTTGAATATCCATATGATACTCCACTATAGAATAGCTTAATAACAGACCTTTCAAATGTGCCTATGCATATTTCATATTTTGATTGAGCCATGGCTACAGAAAAGAATTGATTGTACATTGAATATTGTGGGAACTGCATAGTGTGCAGGCATGTACTTAGGCACATTGGAATCTACTGATTTTACTGAACGTATTGACACCTCAATTATGGAATTTGGAGGCCAGAAAGGTACTGAACCAGACATGGGGCTGGTATGGATATTGCCTTGCTGGCATGGTGACAGCCCTCTCCCTCCCCCCAATGTTGAAAATTCTGTTCCTCCCCCAGATTGCATCCAATCCCTCTGTTCTTTTTTTGTAATATGTTTGATAAATATGGTCTATTTGTATACACACTTTTAAGTGTAATAAATACAATGCATTATTTATTAAATAAATCATCTTTAATAATCAACTATGGTTAAATATACCAAATATGTGCCCTGTGGATGTAATTCTCACTCAAATATTATGACACTTGGGGGGAATATTCTGTCATATGTCAAAATTAACATATCCAATTGAGAATATGTACACTTAAAAACTGCCATCTACAGAAGCAAAAATGTCACAATATACCCACACATTTTAGAAGCATCAACCAATTCATAGATATCTACAACATCTGAATGCTCTCACTAGTCTAAAATAACACTACGCAGGGCCATTGCATGGCAGGACCCACTATGTGGTCTATGTAATAGGCCATGCCTGCATGTTGCATCCAAGTCACATTCATATTCGGAGTTCTTGATACAATGTTAGATTCAATGATTCAGGATGTAATTAGGAAGTTTGTAAATACAATCAAAAATTAAACAACTATAGCATCATCAAAAGGTTTACCATGATTTAGTAAAAGATGATTATTGAAAAGCATCAGAATAACTCTTCTTCCTTCAGTGACCAGTACTCCACAATGTGCCAAAGGTTTTGTCATGACACCTAAAATTGTCCTATCAGATGGGAATTTTGATGCTGAGCTGTGATGCACAGAATTTACCACCAGTCCAATAGCCTAAGGGAACAACCCAAGTGATTCCATAGAGATCATCATTAATGTCAATGTAGACAATTTCACTTAAGCCTTCCTTTACAGCAACTGTGAAAAAAGCACCATTGAAATCTAATGCAGGTTATTTGGCAAATTCTAAGGCAAGAAGTGTTTGGACTCTTGCATGTGCTCTAAATGTACTTGTCTTGAGGGCCATTGCATTGCATGGCATATACTTGTCTAAGTCTCTTTTTATGTAGATATATACAATGCAGCTACTGCTTGCTTATTACCAAAACTACTCATATCTAGACTATTATTATTGAGTGACCCACAGTAATTCAAATCTCTTCCTGTACTAATACCATCATGGAACCATATTTGACCATCAGGAAGAATAATCCTAGTGTTAAAATATGCCTCTCCAAAATAAATAACTCCTTGGAGTACAAATTCATGCTTTTGATTATTACAGTTAATTTGGATAGTATTATCAATATAGGGTTGTGTGTTTGAAAATCCAAATACAAGTAAAGGTGGTATGCTCAAAAATTGATATTTGGTATGTACATTTTGCAAACATATCTGGCATTGTCCTGCAATTGTTTCTTGCATAGTTAAACTCCATGTTCATGCAAAGAACTCACTCACTGCAATGTGGAAATGCAGCTCCTTCATACATTGATTGTAGATGAAGCCATTTTATTTCATAAGCTCCTCACCCAGTTTGACTCACTTTCAAACCCAATAGTTGGCACTGTCAAGGATGGAATTGTCCTTTGGATGGATGTTAATGAGAGCCTTCTGGAGAAGCTGTCTTAGATATATTCTCTTGAAGGATACTTGGGAAATCCAACACCTGGGACTAAAACTACATAAGGTAAGTTTTTTTTTTGCTCTTCTTGTTTTTAAGGATTCTGATGTTCTATTTTACATTCCAGACCCACATGAGATTGCAATGGATTCTACCACAGATATCTATGCAGATATCCAATGTGAAAGCAAAGCTATAATAAGACCCCATGGGCAGCCTCATGGTAATGAGATTTCCCATTGAGAGGTTGAGGTTGACACTGATAATGAGTCCAACTTGGATGATAAATGAGAATGAATTATATTATTGGTTGATTTTGTAAAATTTACCACAGTAATTAGAAAAGATTTCATAGTACCAAAAGCTTGAAAGTAAAGGATTGAGATACATAAGTTTGTTGCATATCTATGCACAAGTTGCATGGCTATATAATATTATGACAAGCTGTCATTAGTTAGATATCTCAATACTTGATAAGGATATCTTATTATCTTCTGGCTAGATTAAATACT
This sequence comes from Pholiota molesta, assembly GCA_014925825.1. Taxonomy (NCBI): domain Eukaryota; kingdom Fungi; phylum Basidiomycota; class Agaricomycetes; order Agaricales; family Strophariaceae; genus Pholiota; species Pholiota molesta. Next base: position 357,447 of record JACGCK010000022.1, read on the forward strand.
GTTATATTTGGTATCTGACAGAGCAGAACAATCTGATGTCACATGATATGATAAGATTACTCAAAATAGTGATGCCTCATTCATGTGACTACCTTTCTCTTTACCTTCTGTAGATTACTGTTTGACTCTTCACTTTTGTAATGGCTGGCCCTTCATCCAGTCACATGTTGCAGGGACCTAGGGTCCGTACTGGATGGTAACGGGTCACCCTATCCCAGGGATCCGGCACAGGGGTGTCTGGGGCATCCCTAAGTCATGGCCTAAGCACAGGCTGGTGGTGTAATGGTTAGCACGCCGCACCTTGGAACCTTGGAGTGCAAGGTCCTGAGTTCAATCCTAGGCTGGTCCATGTTTTCGAGTATTTCCCAGCTAGGCGTCACAACTTTTGACCACTTTGTTCTTAGGTACGTTCATTTGTACATTTGACATCTAGGTACATCTATACATCTTCATTCTTAGCATCTGTTGGTCCCACATTGTGCCTTCTTGCCAGCACCCTAACACTTGGTCAAAAGTCTCAAAACACACAAAATTTTGCACTGCAGCAGCAACACCTGCCCCCAGCATTGGTGGTTCAGCAAGAGGCCTCAGTGACCCTGTTTCCTGCCCCTGAGCCACTACCACTCAAGATACTTGCAGTTGGCTGGGCTGTCTTTGATCAGGTCAAGGCACAGTTTAGCACCCAGTTTGCTAAGCTCCAAATGGAGCTGGGTAATGCACTTTATCATGAGGTGCAGTCTAGCACTCAGTTGGCTGAGCTCTGGAAGGAGCTAGGTGATGCACTTCATCGCATGGCCATATTGGAGACCTAGTTGCAGAGCACTCAGGCACATGTGGCACGTGGCATTGCTTCTCGTGCCCCAAAAGTCTCCCCTCCGGCAAAGTTTGATGGAAAGCCTCCAAAAGAGCTTGCCAACTAGTTCATTTGCCAGATCTCAAATGCGGCTTTTTGTGAGCAATGAGCAGAAGATCTTGTGGGCAGAGTTTTTCCTTACCAGGCAGGCTTCCAGTTGGTCATTGACACTGACTGGCCATGGTAATCATGACTCCAATCCAGTGAAGTTCATTTGGATGGAATGGATTCGCCTCTTCAAGGAAACATTCTGCACACATGATGTGGGCCATGGAGGCCCTTCAGAAGCTCTTGGTCCTGGTACAGGGGTCAAAGTCAATTACCCAATACTGCACAGAATTCAAAGAGCTCACTGTCAAGCTGGCTCCTGTGGACCAAAGCAGTGAGTTTGTGAAGGAATGGTTCTGGGCAGGGTTGAATATCACTGCAAAGGAGGCCTTGGTGAATACCAATTACTGCACAGTTGATGAAGTGCAGGACATCCTGCTCCATTGTAAGGCAATGTTGGCAGATATTGAGGTGGCCAAGTGTCAAGGGAACCAGGCAGGCTCACAGACCTCAGACACTAAGCTGGCAGTGCCTGCCCATCCCATGGGCAATCAGTCAGCCACCTTGCTGGCAGCAGTGGAATTGACACCACCAGCTTCAAAGAACCCAAATGCGATGGATGTGGATGTGGCAAAGTGTGGATCTGGGCATCCATGGTGGACATGCTTTGCTTGTGGAGGCAAAGGTCATTTCATGGTGGACTACCCCACTTATGTGGCATCATCGAAGGCAGTGCTCATGAAAGAGGTTTTTGCAATGCGGCAGGTGGCATTGGGCTCAAAGTCGTCTTCTTTGGAGGAGCCTGGGAAGGGTTTTTCTCAGGACTGCCTTATATGGTCACACCAAGTGCAGTCAACAGGTTTTCTGTATTGGCCCCAACTAGTAATCAATCTCTTTTGCTTGGTCCAGATGAAGAACAACACCTACATAAGCAGCAATAGCAGTGGCACAAGCATGTTGCAGTTGTTTATGCATGGACACCTCATTCACCATTTTCATCCTTCAAAATTTTGGTTACTATCCATATACATAATCCTGTGGCCCTTCTTCTTGTGGTTTTTATGGTGATGCTGGATTCTGGGGCAAGTTGCTGCTTTGTCCACACACACTTTGTGGAGAAGCACAACTTTCCCATTATTAAGAAGAAACATAGACTATGTCTGTGCGCTGTCAATAATTCAGAGGTTAGATTGGGCCTTATCACACATGAGGTCCACCTACAGATGTACATTGGCAATCATTCAGAGGTGTTGGTCTTTTTTGAGGTCACTGATATAATGATGACAATATGATTCTTGGCTTGAATTGGCTGTGGCATCACAATCTGGTGGTTGATTGGGAGCACTCTCTGCTGGATTTCTGCTCCACATTCTGTCATGAACATTGCTTGCTGGCTTCAGCACCTACCAGGCAGTGTGCAGCAGCTGTGGCATTGGCACTGCATGGTGGGCCATGCTGCCCACCTCACAAGTTGGTGCTGGAACATGCTAGGCATGAGGTGTGCAGGGTTCCTGCAGCATTGAAGAGGGGGGAGGTCATGTCCGTGGCTGATTTGGAGAGATTGTGGCTGCTAGAGAGGTCAGAGGGGGCTTCTGTGGTGCCACATGTTGTGTGCGCATGAAAGACAAACCACATGCTGAGGCTGTTCATGTAGCTAAATTGGTGATTGACAAAGTGATTCTGGTGCAGGAGAGTGTGGCGGGGCTGAGTGATGGTGATGGGGGTTGGCATTCTTCATGGATGTTCAAGCAAAGGTGGGATGGTGAGTCAGTGTACAGTGCTCAAGGGCCTGAGATTAGAGGGGCGGCTGGCTGGTCCTTTGCTCAGGAGCTGGCAGAGGAGGTAGCACAGAAGGAGGCCAAGCAGGAGAGGTCAGTGGAGGAGATGGTGCCACCAGAGTTCCACAAATTCTTGGATGTGTTTGATAAGAAACGATCCAAATACCTTCTGCCACACCACCCACGCAACCTTGCAATTGATCTTGAGGGTGATGTTCTGCCTCCTACTGGGAAGTTGTACCAGCTGGCACCAGTGGGAGTGGTGCCTACCACTTAATATAAAATAACTGTGGCTAAGTCCAGGCCACATTAAGTCGTACACTTTTAATACTTGCTATCCATGTTATAATTGCTCACTATTTACAATTTTATTCTTGCTGTGCATAATCCCTGGCAGCAATGAAATCACATCCGGAATATATTGAAATGGAGGGCAATGGATAATGAAAGCATGCATGGCAAGAAAGAAAGCACTTATATTGTGTATTGAAAGCACACCTGGGAATATATTGAAATTGGGCTTGGCAGATAATGAAAGTGCAAGTAGAAATATATTGAAATTGAGCATAGCAGATGATGAAAGTGTGTGTGGCAAGAATGAAAGTGCTTGTACCATGTATTGAAAGCACACCTGGGAATATATTGAAAGTGGGTGCAGCAACTAACCACGTGACCATACATGACTGCAAATGAGGCAGGGACCCTCCTAGGGGTGGGAAATGCCCAAAATAGCATTTTCCCAATATTATTGAAAATGCACCTGGGTAGCTGGTGCACCCTATATGGGAGCCACTGGGACTATATTATACCTAAAGATGCGGAATTAAATTTCAAATCCACCTGTGAAAGAATTATATTGATAGCTTTATTGGTTCAGGCCCTAGAAGTGAATTGCTATTTGGAATAAATAAGCGCACATATTGATGGCTGTTTTCCTCAACAGCTGCCTGGTTGTTTTCAATGATCAAAGTATCTGGCAGTAGGTATTGGAAAGCGCACTTTGAACGCATACTTGATCATAATTTTCCGTCCGTTTCTCGGTCCGTAAAATGCTCCAGATATATTTGTGCTCGCACTGCATTAGCGCCAGCTACGCTTCTACTATCCACACGGTTAATAAAACATCTTTCCAATGGTATCCTATTTGTTGTGATTGAACAACTCTCCGAGGCCCTATAAAGGAAATGGTTGTTTGTAAATAGAATATTAACCGTGGATTGTGCCGGAACGCATGTAGGTTCGTTGGATTCCCCTGAATTTACCGGATTTAATGACATCTTGATTATAGGGATCAGAGGCCGGGAAGGCACTGAACTGGACATGGGGATGGGCTGGATATTGCTTTGCTGGCCAGAAGATGCTATTTTTAGTGCTGCCGAGCATGGCCTCACCCAATCTGGGCATGGATTGGTGGCACTCTCCCCCTCCCCCTCATATTGGAAATTTATTTCCTCCCTCAATTCCTATCCAATTGCTTTGTTCTTTTTGTTAATATCTAATACAAATATTGTACTATGTGTCTATAACATTTACACAGCACTATAATACATGCAGCATTTGGTATTTTGATATCTCTGTATTTTGGACACTGCATTTGGGGTTTTCACTGTATTTATGATGCTTATTGGCACATATAGAGTGGTGAAAAGCTGGAGGTAAATACCTACTACAATTCCCGGTAGTTTAAGAGTTATCTGGATACTGTCCTATGACACTGCATCACGCCTGGATGTACAATTACATGCCCCACATTGTCCCAATCAAGCTAGCAGACCACACCATCATCTACTCGGCTGGAATGGGGAGTGTTGTTTCCAAGCTCAACTAGACAAACCCTGGAACCTCTTGAACTCATCCACTCTAACCTCCATGGACCACTTCCTGTCCCCAGTCCTGAAGGATATCGCTACTAGATCACATTCCTGGATGACCGCACCAAGCTACATGCTGTACACTTCTTGAAATGCAAAAGTGACACATTTGATGTGTTTAAGACATTCAAGGTTATGCTGAGAACCAGGTCAATATGAAAATCAAGGCTTTGGAGGATGACAAGGGAGGAGATCAGTGCGGTATTACACAACGCCACAGTTAGAGTTGCCTGTTTCAGTCTCAGCTGGTGTGATGACATGACACACATGTATGTAGCTGTAGAACAACGTCTGGAGTCCTTAGTTACTCACTTCGAACCTAAATGGTTTCTACAGGTAAAAGCCAGCCTAAAATGCTGGTTAATGCAGTACTTTACCCTCCACGACCTTTAACCAGTGGTCACGTTTAACCAGTGGTCACGTTTAACCAGTGGTCACGTTTAACCAGTGGTCACGTTTAACCAGTGGTCACGTTTAACCAGTGGTCACATTTAACCAGTGGTCACCAGTGGTCACTAGTGGTTACCAGTGGTTCCAGTGGTTTGTTTAACCAGTGGTTCCAGTGGTTTCAGTGGTTTGACCAGTGGTTCTAGCAGTTTGACCAGTGGTTCCAGTGGTTGAACCAGTGGTTTGACTAGTGGTTCCAGTGGTTCCAGTGGTCAACCACTGGTCAACCAGTGGTTTTAGTAGTCAACAGTGGTTTGACCCATGGTTCCAATGGTTCCAGTGGTCAACCAGTGGTTTGACCAGTGGTTCCAGCGGTCAACCACTGGTCAACCAGTGGTTCTAGTGGTTTGGCCAGTTGCTCTAGTAGTCAACTATTGGTTTTAATAGTTAACCAGTCATTGACTAGTGGGTCTGGTGGTTAAAGTATATGTCCAATGCTTTCCTCAAATTCACTGATCAGTGCAGTATTACACGACGCCACAGCACCAGGAATCGCCCACAGCAGAACGGCGTCGCAGAGCGTGCTAATTGCACCATTTCTGACCATGCTACAGCCATGCTCAACGAATCCAACCTCCCTGCTTCGTTCTGGGCCTATGCAGTCGCTGCCTATGTCTATGTCTGGAATCGCCTCCCTACGTCGCCTCTGCCTGGTACAAGACCCTACACTGCTTGGTTCAACAAGAAACTGGACATTAGCCATTTCCGAGTCTTTGGGTCTACTGCCTACGTCTATATTCAGCGAGATCAGCGCAAATCACTCCAATCGCACATGGAGAAGTGCATCTTTGTTGGCTATCCATCTGGCTACAAGGGCTGGCAGTTCTACAATCCGGTCACTAGGAAGTTTATCATCTCAGAACGAGCTATCTTCGACAAAAGGAGCTTTCCAGGCCTCAAGCGCATATCTCCAGTTGACCTGACACCTGTTGGCACTCCTGCGACCTTCCCAGATGTACCGGATTCCAGGGGGGATGACAACTTTGTTCCTGAGCCCGAAATCGCGCCAAACGAACCAGATACATTACCACAGCCTCTCCTAGCACCCAACGACGTTCCAGCGGATATTCCGCCACCAGACGAGCCAGCTCCACCCAAACTCGAACAGCCTGCTCCTGAGCTACCACCACATGCTCCTGAATGCATTTCGCCACCTCCTGCACCCGTTCCACCTCCAACTAATGCTCCTCGCGCTCCGCATCCACCTAGAGGCACAGCTGAGCCAGCTTGACGCTCTACTCGCATTCCAAAGCCTCCTAGAGAATGGTGGAAGGTCACTCCGGCTCCTGCTGCTCCTGCAAACGAGAACGACGCTGGCCCTGCTCTAGACAACGACATGGACGAAATTCAATTTGCTGGAGCTGCCTCGACGTCGGATCCACATAACAACAAGCAGGCACTGAAAAGCGATGATTCGGAACGTTGGAAAGAAGCCACACTTGCAGAGTACAACACGACCTTGACGAATACATCTACATGAGACAGCCTGAAGGATTCCATGAAGGCGCTCCCAACAAGGTCTGTAGGCTCCGGAAATCGCTCTATGGTCTCAAGCAGTCAGCTAGACAGTGGAACATCAAGCTGCACACTGCCCTCACTCACATGGGCTTCAAGCGAGTTGCAGCAGACCGGTCTGTCTACATCTATTCTGAAGCAGGCAAGGAGATCACTTGGATGCGCAACATTCTGCACGAATTTGGCTACACCATTCACCAGCCTTCCACTCTCCACATTGACAACCAGTCTGCTATCAGTGTCTCCAAGAATCCTGAGCACCATGGACACATGAAGCACCTCGATCTGTGCTTCTACTGGCTTCGAGATGCTATTAACAACAAAATCATCCTTCCTTCCTATATCCCTACTGCTGAGCAAGTTGCAGATATTCTCACCAAGGCTCTACCAGCTACCAAAGTCCAATTCTGCAGAGAGCAGATGGGCATTTATCCTTAGAGTATCTTTCTTTCTCTTTCTTTCTGAGACTGTTCAGATCATGGGGGGATGTTAGAGTTGCCTGTTTCAGTCTCAGCTGATGTGGTCACATGACACACATGTATGTAGCTGTAGAATGATGTCTGGAGTCCTTAGTTACTCACTTCAGACTCCAGGTAAGTAGCTAGCTCTGTTCCCTCTCAATATACTCAGTTACTCACTTCAGACTCCAGGCTGTCATAGCCGCTCTGTCTGATACATTGAGACAGCCAAACTTGCTGAGCAGGTGTCTCATCCACCTGCTGGGTGAGTTTCGCCGTCCTTGAGATAGCGCAATAGGTGTTTGACTGCTGCCCAGTGTTTCCGACCTGGATTGCTGTTGAAACGCGCTAGGTAGGCGACGACTTGAGCGATGTCACTGCGGGTCATGGAGGCGAGATACTGGAGCGAACCGATGCAGCTGAGGTAGGGAACAGTGCGCATGAATTCAATGTCATCTGGAGTGGATGCGCCCATTTCCTTCGTTAGAACGCAGCCAGGAAGCATGGGAGTCGAAACAGGACTGCAGTTGGTCATGTTGTAGCGCTCTAGGATGTCCAGGTTGAATTGGCGTTGGTGGAGTGCGATTGTGCGCGATTTGCGGTCTCTGGTGATGCCTACACCAAGCAGGAACTCCGTTGGTCCGAGATTGCGGCATTTGAAGTGTCCAGCTAGCTGCTCAACCGCCCTGTCAATCGCAGCAGCGTCCTTGCAAGCGAAGGTGATATCATCAATGTAGATGGGGACGAAAATGCGAACATGGCCATCAGAATAGATGTAGACAGACCGGTCTGCTTCAACTCGCTTGAAGCCCATTTGAGTGAGGGCAGTGTGCAGCTTGATGTTCCACTGTCTAGCTGACTGCTTGAGACCATAGAGCGATTTCCGGAGCCTGCAGACCTTGTTGGGAGCGCCTTCATGGAATCCTTCAGGCTGTCTCATGTAGATGTATTTGTCAAGGTCGTGTTGTACTCTGCAAGTGTGGCTTCTTTCCAACGTTCCGAATCATCGCTTTTCAGTGCCTGCTTGTTGTTATGTGGATCCGACGTCGAGGCAGCTCCAGCAAATTGAATTTCGTCCATGTCGTTGTCTAGAGCAGGGCCAGTGTCGTTCTCATTCGCAGGAGCAGCAGGAGCCGGAGTGACCTTCCACCATTCTCTAGGAGGCTTTGGAATGCGAGTAGAGCGTCGAGCTGGCTCAGCTGTGCCTCTAGGTGGATGCGGAGCGCGAGGAGCGTGAGCTGGCGCTGGAACGGGTGCAGGAGGTGGCGAAACGCGTTCAGGAGCATGTGGTGGAATGTCAGGAGCAAGCTGTTCGAGTTTGGGTGGAGCTGGCTCGTCTGGTGGCGGAATATCCGCTGGAACGTCGTTGGGTGCTAGGAGAGGCTGTGGTAATGTATCTGGTTCGTTTGGCGCGATTTTGGGCTCAGGAACGAAGTTGTCATCCCCCCCGGAATCCGGTACATCTGGGAAGGTCGCAGGAGTGCCAACAGGCGTCAGGTCGACTGGAGATGTGCGCTTGAGGCCTGGAAAGCTCCTTTCGTCGAAGATAGCTCGTTCTGAGATGATAAACTTCCTAGTGACCGGATTGTAGAACTGCCAGCCCTTGTAGCCAGATGGATAGCCAACAAAGATGCACTTCTCCATGTGTGATTGGAGCGATTTGCGCTGATCTCGCTGAATATAGACGTAGGCAGTACACCCAAAGACCCGGAAATGGCTAATGTCCACTTTCTTGTTGAACCAAGCAGTGTAGGGTGTTGTACCAGGCAGAGGTGACGTAGGGAGGCGATTCCAGACATGGACATAGGCAGCGACCGCATAGGCCCAGAACGAAGCAGGGAGGTTGGATTCATTGAGCATGGCTGTAGCATGGTCAGAAATGGTGCGATTAGCACGCTCTGCGACTCCGTTCTGCTGGGGGCAATTCCTGGTGCTGTGGCGTCGTGTAATACCGCACTGATCAGTGAATTTGAGGAATGCGTTGGACATGTACTCTCCACCCTTGTCATCCTGCAGAGCCTTGATTTTCGCATTGACCTGGTTCTCTGCATAGGCCTTGAACGTCTTAAACGCATCAAATGCGTCGCTTTTGCGTTTCAGGAAGTGTACAGCATGCAGCTTGGTGCGGTCATCCAGGAAAGTGATCCAATAGCGATATCCTTCCGGACTGGGGACAGGAAGCGGTCCATGGAGGTCAGAGTGGATGAGTTCAAGTGGTGCAAGGGATTGTCTAGTTGAGCTAGGAAAGGGTGCAGAGGTCATTTTGCCTGCCAAGCATGCCTCGCCAATCGGGTCGGGTTCATCTTTCGACGAGACGACAAGACCAGTGACGAGATCGCCCTGTATCAATTTCCTGATTGTAGCATGGCTGTGGTGCGGGCAACGACGATGCCAAAGTGTGATGTCCATTGGAAGAGTTGAGGCCGCGTTCGCATACTCTGAAACTGGCTCAGTTGAAGCGTCCAGGATACCACAGTTCTGGGAGTTGACAGTAGCTGTAAAGAGCGTGGTTCTGTCGCGTTTGAAGAACATGGTGCTGTCATCCACTTCCAAGCGGATCCCTTTGCGTTTAGTGAGGTATAAACATGCCAATAGATTGTTTCGGAGTTGGGGAACATGCAGTACACGAGTAAGCTCTACAGGACGCGCTTCCTGACCCTTTATGACCGGATGAATCACTACACTCCCCATGCCAGCTGAGTAGATGATGGTATGGTCTGCTAGCTTGATTGGGACGATGTGGGGCGTGTAATTGCGCATCCAGGCGCGATGCGGCGTCATATGACTAGTGGCGCCTGTGTCTGCGAGCCAATGGAAGTCAGCGTCGCTCTGGAGAGTGGTAGGATTGAAAGTTGACAGTGCACTTGCATTTCCAGCGAACTCCGGCGTTGTGTGCTCCGCTTGCCTCGCTTTGTGCCCCTTGCGTTTGGAGCGGTTGAGACGGACCTCTTCGCGTGCATCTTCCTTGAACTTGAGGTACTTCTTGCAGTTCGCTTCGATGTGCCATTTAACGCCGCAGAACGTGCATTCGGGCGTGGAGGCGGCTGTAGAGGACGAGGACGATGCAGCAAGGGCAGAGGAGACGCTGGGAGTGACAGAGGCGCGATGGCGACGTTGGGACTCCTCTGTAACGAAGGCCTGATGAATTGTGGACTTCTCCAGCTTGTCCAAGAGCAGGAGAGACGAAGCGAACGCGCTGAACTCGTCTGGAAGCGCCCTGATGAGTGTCATGCTGGCCAGCTCATCATCTAGACTGGAGAGGGTGAAGTCCTTAGGCCGAAGGTCCTGAATGCGATTGATAGCTGTGTCCACCCTGTTCATAAGAGACTGCAGAGTCTCCTCTTCCTGCTTCCTGATCGAAAAGAGGTCATCATAGGCATTGAAGCGTGCACCAGGACGTTTCTGGAGGTGTACAGCAGCCAGGGCAGCCCACATCTTCACTGGATCGTCCGAAATCGTCGCAAAGTGGATCTTCTGGTTCTCATCCACTGCCAGATAGATGTAGCCAGCCGCTTTGTCCGATTTGAGGTACCAAGCGTCGAGTGCAGTCTCTTCTCCGTCCTTGGGAGGCGACGAGACCGTGGGGGCCTTGGATTGACCGGAAACGATGCGCCAAACGCCCTGGGAGCGTAGCCAAGCCTGTATTTCACCACACCAAGTTGGGTAGTTGGAGGCATTGAGTTTGGCAAAGGTGGGGAGAGAGGAAGAAGCCATGATAGAGCAAGAACGAAAGGAGATGACGTGGCGGCGGTGAGAGAGGATGCGTGGGGGTGTGCGATGAACGTTCTGACGCGATGACGTGGCAGTAGGAGCAACGATGCGTCGAGTACGAGCGAAACGAGCGAGAGTGTGGAAATGGAAAGTTGAGACTGTGGTTGGAAAACGAGTTTAAAGTGCTGTGTGCGCGGGGCCCATAACCTGTGAAAGGTGGCGAGTTCGGGACGGTACGAGACACCTGCTGGGTGAGTTTCGCCATCTCAGTGTATCAGACAGAGCGGCAGAAGGTGTTCTACAGCTATATACATGTGTGTCATGTGATCACATGTGACTACATCAGCTGAGACTGAAACAGGCAACTCTAACAGCACCAAGACCAGATTTTTGCGAATGTAGATTTGAAAGGAGTCACTCGCCCAATGACCCATAGCTTGGATAATCGAGGGCGGAGTGCCCTGTTCTGCAAGGGAGGTGGCACCACCCGCATGCATGGAGTGACGGGCGACGTCAGTGGTGAAATGCCGACGCAAGCACTTAATGAAGAAAGAGCGTGTGGGGACCTCGCCGGCCTGTGTCAACCACAAAGGTGAGGTGAGGGGGAAGGCGGCGTCGCGAGCCCGCAGGTACGAGACAAAGTGGGTGAGGGGGTTATGACGAAGCTGGCGGGCGCGGATGAGGATGCGGTTACCATTGAAGAACTGGTCAGCCTTGTGGGCTGGCAGCAAGAAGGAGTAGAATTTGTCAGTCACCTGGACTGACGTGCGACGAGTCACCTTCCTCCAATTTCGCAGGGACGCCAAAGAAGCCTGTCAGCAGCATGGCGACGAAGAGCTTGTCGTCGAGGTGAGGTGAGAGTGCATAGAACTTGATGATCTTCTCGAGATCATCCAGAGTGAGGGCACGCTTGCGCATGGTGGGAGTGTTCCGGAGGTGCATGCAACCCTGCAGGGTGCAGGCAACCAGCTCGGAGCGACGGTTAGCGTGCACCTCAGGAAAGTACGGCTCGAGCTGCTGGCAGATCCCGGACAGGTAGGAGTCGACAGAGTCCGGTTTGATGTGGTGGCACATCCAGACGGTGTACAGGGAGAGGGTGTTGCGCATGGGTTCGAGGGGGATTTGGTGACGGCGGAGGAACTCCAGGTAAGAATTCAAGGCGGAGCCATATGACTTCCATGTGGATGTGTCGATCGCATGACCGAGCGCGATCACCCGCTGGCGAATTAAGTGCTCGTGGGTCCAGGTCTCCCGGACGGGTTGCCTGGACCGAACGGGGGACTTTATGATCATTTCTGGGCTGCCCCCAGCACCGCGTGAGGGGGTTGAAAGTCGAGAAGCTGGAGGGCAGGGACGTGGCAAATGGCAGCGCCAAAGTCTTGACAAGAGATTGCATCCGCAACGACGTTGTCCTCACCCGGTACGTGGAGAACACGGAGATCGTGGTCACCTTCAACGAGAAGGTCCACAGAGAAACGAAGCAAGCGGTTGAAGGGGTGGAGACAGTGTAACAAGCTGAAGATGTTGACTGTATTCATATTATCCGTGTAAATGACAATGCGAGTGCCGTCATGCGACGAGAGATGGGCGCGCTGGAGGGCGGAGACGACGCACAGGGCTTCGTAAAAGAAGATCAACTCGGAGCTCGTGTCGAGAGGGACGGGTGAGTAGTAACCGACTCGGAGGTCAGGGAACCAGAAACCCATGCCTTCCAGGCAGGCATCGCAGTACACGGTGACATCGGCCAGGGAAGGATCCCATGCCTTCGACTTCAACAAGTGCACGCCGGATGAGCGCTCGAGCAGGTTGGCGGCCCAATTGAAGTCCTTGAAGGCACCATGCGAGCGGTTTGTGGGCTTCGAGCCCCATAGGCAAAGCTCCTCGAGCAGGGATTGATGGGAATCGGCAGGGAGGGTGAGCGTCATCGTGTTTGGGTTGACATCAATCCCGATGATCATAAGTGGCGAACCAAAAACCTGCTTCTTCTCCTTGTGGGGAACGCCGCCACCTGCTTCGAGGGCATCATCTTGTTGTATGGCGCATAGTAGCTAAGCTGGTCCTTGTATTCGGCACCGGAGGAGTCGTCAACATAGGTAAAAATGCCCAAAATCTCCTTGACATACTTGATGATCCAGGCGATGAGCACATTGACGCATATGAAGATGCCGTTCGCCGCGCAGTTCCCAAAGCAATTACGATGGTCGATGTGGAACTCGCCATCGACGCACACAGCCTGTTTCAACTGCCAGATTAGTGTTTGCAGGTCCGGTCCAGTCCGGTCTTTTGCCCATATTTGGCAAGACCGAGACCGAGACCAGTCCAGGGTGGTCTCAAGACTGCAAAAGACCGATAAAAACCGACATAGACCAGTTTACATCGGTCTTTGGCGGTTCAGCAACCGACAGAAACCGGTCTCAACCAGTCCTAGCAAAGACTGGTTGAGAACCGGTTGTAGACCGGTCTGAACCAGCATTTTAGGCTGGCTTTTACCTGTAGAAACCATTTAAATAGTAGAAATTAGACTACTTGAGCGCATTTGCCCATATATCAATGAGTTCGTAACCAAATAATATGTATAGGGGCTCATTAGATAGGTATTTTAATGTTCTACCTTGGCCCTGGTTTGCGAAAGGCTAGCTTACTTAACGAATGAAACGTTGGCAAAAGTGTCTTGTTAGTAGTCTGGTGATGTATAAATCATCAATTTAATTATAACTCATTGCAAGTTTGCAAAAGGTACGCGCACTTAATGGTTGAAATGCGGGCAAAAGCGTTTATAAGCGCTTAAAATACTCAGTTGATCGTAAACTATTAATATCTCCGTCAGTTCTTATGCTAAAAATATGGTTTTGGCATTGTTCGAAAGGTTTATTAATGTTCTACTACGCTGCCAAATATCTCGCAGAAAGACCGGTTGCAACCGGTCCTAACCAGTTTTTATCGGTCTTTTGATTTGGAGAATCAGGAAAGACTGCGGACCGGACCGCGGTTGTGGTCTTGATCGGTCCATTCTATTTTCGGTCCACCACGGTTATGGTCCGGTTTTTTTCCGGTTTTTTTCCGGTCTTGTAACCGGACCTGCAAACACTATGCCAGATGGGGTGCATGGGAAGCAGCCGATAGGCCTCCGCGATGTCTGACTTGAACATGACAAGGGGCCGGTCATCGTGGATGCGACGAAGGGCGAGGAGCATGTCGCTGATGTGGCGAGGGGGAACCCATGCACCTTGTCGCCATCAATTATGCTGTTGAGAGAGAAGCACCCAGCGCTGTGGTCCGTGACCAGACGGAAATCGGGGGAGTTGGGCTTGGGTACGGCGTGGATCGGCATGCAGTACATGCCCGGGAGGAGTTGGGATCCGAAGGAAGGAGAGTAGCACCCCTTCTCGATCTCGATGTCCTGCTGCGCGCGTAGGAAAGCAGCTTTTTCGGGATCCGCGGGCATTCAACGGTCCTCAGAGTGGGTGTCGGGGTACTCGCTGATGTGGGTATCGGCCCATGGCCAGAAGCCCTCATGGAGACCCCTACAAACGGACTGAACAAAGGGCTGGTTGGGGTGGGTGGCAAGTAGTTCTTCGAATACGTTGACGTTGATTGGGGTAGTGACAGAAAAAAGGTGTGGGTGAGTTGATATGGTTTCCTGAGTGATGGGATTGTTGAGTTCGTGGGGGGGATGGAGGGAAGAGGTTCGGCGGTCTCTGTCCATTCCATGGTGGATGGCAAGAACACTGTCCGCTCATCCATCCAAACATTGTACCGCAGGTATCGCGGGAACGCACCGTGTGCAAGCTTACTGCTTGCTGCGCTTGCTGCATTGCTCGCTGCAGTGGTCAGACGCACGGCAGAGGTGGCAGATGTGCTGGAACTTGCAGTCAGTTGTGCTGCAGCCGCTCCCGGAGTTGAAGCGGTGGCAGATGGCGGGCTTGGCAGGCTTGGGCGCTCCCCCAGACTGGTGCCGCGTTCCTGGTCGCTTAGAAGCTTCGACGCCATCGGCTGCGATGATGGCATCGTACAAGTGGTGGAATCTGAAGGAGGCATCACTGAGGACACTGCGCTGACTGCCGGCGACCTCGTTGCACACGGCGATGTCGTACATGATGATCCGTGGGTGGGTTGAGGGGATTTTGGCCATGGAAAGACTCTCGATATGTTCCCCATAAGCGCGGAGCTCCTGCTCTCGGTGCCTGAAGACGAAGCTCATGGCTTGGACCACTCGGTTCCACGCCGACATCCAATCTCCGGTTGTTTCGATGTGTTTCTTCGGCTCGGCGAGACCGAATGTGATCTGAGTATCTCCCACACGGCCAACATTCTCCTTAGCAGGCTCCATTTGATGGAGGTTGCTGAAGACGGCATTGAGGTCGACAGGTTCCCCGCGGATGATTCGCTCCCACTGAGAGGTTGGGAATCCAGAGGGCGCAGAGGCGGAGTTGCGAATCCAAAATTTGACCTGCGGGATGTCTCGAGCGAAGAGCGCGAGGAGCTCACGGTTCTTCTGGCAGATGGGATTTTCGGCGTCACGCCCTTCGAGCTCGTCTCGGTACCAGGGCATGTCTGAGAGAGAGAGTCGAGTGCGCTTGGCCGGTCTCTCCCCATCATCGTCGTCTCCGACATCTGCGGCGACGGACTTGGCTGATAGTTCGCTGATGAGATCGTTGATGCGTCGATCGACATCGGGATCAGGTCGTGGTTCAAGGAGTTCTCCCGCGACTCGTTCTTCTTCCCCAGCGTTTCCCCCATATGGGGCACCTCGCCTAAGCGACTCTCGAGTGGCTGCCTCGTGCGAGTTGATGGCCGAGAGGTATAACGCAAGTGCTTGCTCATGTGCGGGGTCGCTGTTGTCAGGGTCGAATGATGGTCCTGAAGACGAGTGCAATCACTTGAGGCTTGCTGAGCTGGTCAGACTGGAATCGGTCGACGATGGCATCGAGTTCTTCGATTTGACGCTGCTGCTCAGCCTTGCCAGGAGTGGCGGATTCGGCAGCCGCAGACGGTCCAGCAGGCTCGGCCATGCCGTGCCCGACAGGCTCGATTCTGTTGGTTCCTGGGTTGGTGGAATTCTCAGGTGGTCTAACAACCGAGGTTGTGGGGCCTGTATGCCCTCAGCTATTTGCTCCAGTGGACGTTCTATTAGAACCCCGGGTGGATCGGCCGGGATGCTCGATGACTTCGAAGAACTCATGGGGCATAGTTCTGCAGTGAGGTACGATGACGAAGTAGTAGTAATGATAAAATGCCTCTGGTACAAAGGGCAGAAGATGATGAGAGAGAGAGAGGGACGAAATCCCGCTCAACAAAATTTACAGACCCCCAGGGGTCAAATATGAACCGGTGCATGGTCCAGCTCACAGGCAGGACAGCCGACAAAGCTTGTCGCTGCTCACAGGCACGTGACAAGGGAGGGAGTCTGTGCGTACCAGAGGCCTCGTCGCTCTCATTGGACTTGGGTAAGTTGAGGACTTAAGCTCGATTTAGTGGTTTGACCACTGGTTCCACTGATCAACCATTGGTTCCAGTGGTTCCACTGATCAACCATTGGTTCCAGTGGTTCCACACTAGTCAACCAGAGCTCAACCAGTTGTTCTTGTGGTTTTTATTATCAAACTTAGGGCCTATTGTGATATCTCATAATATTCTCTATTATTCAATAAATCATCAATGTCAAGACTATCTAATATCAATAAATTTAGGTTTTAAGAAAAAGAAATCATACTATAGTACTATATAGTGAGCCATTGTAAGCCATAGTGCCATAGTATAGATATACTAGCTTTATAGTACTATATAGCACCCATAGCCAAAACTGAGTTTGCTGATGTTAGTGTTTAGTAACGAGCAGTCAACTGTGATTTTTGGATTGAGATTCACTTTCAAATCCAATAAGCACACATTTGGCATTATAAAATCATAATATATATATATATATAAATGTATTGAAATTCTATAATACTATTTATTTGCCAAGTAAATTGAGTAAACAGTGGATAACTGGTACTTGACAACCAAAACTAGTAGTACACTAGTATTCCAATTAGATGGAGGTTATATATAACAGATTTGTCTTGTTTGGGCCAGGGTTGCTGTTGAAGTGTGCTAGGTAGGCGACAACTTGAGCGATGTCACTGCGAGTCATGGAGGCGAGATACTGGAGGGAACCGATGCAGCTGAGGTAGGGAACAGTGCGCATGATTTTGATGTCATCTGGAGTGGATGCGCCCATTCCATTCGTTAGAACGCAGCCAGGAATCATGGGAGTCAAAACAGGACTGCAGTTGGTCATGTTGTAGCGCTCTAGGATGTCCGGTCTGCTTCAACTCGCTTGAATCCCATTTGAGTAAGGGCAGTGTGCAGCTTGATGTTCCACTGTCTAGCTGACTGCTTGAGACCATAGAGCAATTTCCGGAGCCTACAGACCTTGTTGGGACCGCCTTCATGGAATCCTTCTGGCTGTCTCATGTAGATGTATTCCTCGAGGTCTCCATTGGTAAAAGTGGCTGAAATGTTGACAGAGCGCAATTCCAGGTCCTCTGCAGCAGCTATGGCAAACGTCATCTGTATCGTCACAGGGTGAGGTGTCGGTGCATGGACTTCCTGATAGTCATGTCCGGGACGTTGTGAGCATCCTTGGGCGACGATGCAAGCCTTGTAGCGTTCGATAGAGCCGTCAGAATGTGTTTTAATGCGAAAGACCCAGCTAGAGCCAATGGCCTTTTCACCTGGTGGGAGGTCCACAATCTCCCAAGTGCCATTTTGGATGAGGGTGTTGTACTCTGCAAGTGTGGCTTCTTTCCAATGTTCCAAATCATTGCTCTTCAAGGCCTGCTTGTAGTTGTGTGGATCTGACGTTGAGGCAGCTCCAGCAAATTGAATTTCGTCCATGTCGTTGTCTAGAGCAGGGCCAGCGTCGTTCTCATTCGCAGGAGCAGCAGGAGCCGGAGTGACCTTCCACCATTCTCTAGGAGGCTTTGGAATGCGAGTAGAGCGTCGAGTTGGCTCAGCTGTGCCTCTAGGTGGATGCGGAGCGCGAGGAGCATTAGTTGGAGGTGGAACGGGTGCAGGAGGTGGCGAAATGCATTCAGGAGTGTGTGGTGGAAGCTCAGGAGCAGACTGTTTGCATTTTGGTGGAGCTGGCTTGTCTGGTGGCGGAATATCCGCTGGAACGTCGTTGGGTGCTAGGAGAGGCTGTGGTAATGCATCTGGTTCGATTGGTGTGATTTCGGGCTCAGGAACGAAGCTGTCATCCCCCCCGGAATCTGGTACGTCTGGGAAGGTTGCAGGAGTGCCAACAGGCGTCAGGTCAACTGGAGACGTGCGCTTGAGGCCTGGAAAGCTCCTTTCGTCGAAGATAGCTTGTTCTGAGATGATAAACTTCCTAGTGACCGGATTGTAGAACTGCCAGCCCTTGTAGCCAGATGGATAGCCAACAAAGATGCACTTCTCCATGTGCGATTGGAGTGATTTGCGCTGATCTCGCTGAATATAGACGTAGGCAGTACACCCAAAGACTCGGAAATGGCTAATGTCCGGTTTCTTGTTGAACCAAGCAGTGTAGGGTGTTGTACCAGGCAGAGGCGACGTAGGGAGGCGATTCCAGACATGGACATAGGCAGTGACCGCATAGGCCCAGATGGAAGCAGGGAGGTTGGATTCGTTGAGCATGGCTGTAGCATGGTCAGAAATGGTGCAATTAGCACGCTCTGTGACGCCGTTCTGCGATTCCTGGTGCTATGGTGTCGTGTAATACCGCACTGATCAGTGAATTTGAGGAAAGCATTGGACATGTACTCTCCACCCTTGTCATCCTGCAGAGCCTTGATTTTCACATTGACCTGGTTCTCTGCATACACTAGTGCCTGACTGGTGGGCACCACTTTTATCATATCTTTGTGGCATTTGCCATGGGGCCGATCTCCACAGTGCCAATGTTTTTAATCAGACAGCTCTCATAATAATTGCCACAGCTGTTTCTTTCATTTATGTCTATCATTATCTCATAACTTGTAGGCAACTTTTGAGGGCATTTCATTAGGTTGTCTAGGGCTATTTCATTACTGTTTGATAGTCTTGCTGTGTTATCTCATTGCTAAATACATGTCTCATTAGGTTACCATAGTCTATCATATATATTTCAAAGAGATACCATGGAATATCATAAGTGTCTGATTAGTATGCCTTAATATCTCAATATTTAGATTGTTGTCTCTTTCAAATACCACAAAATTTTATTCTATCTCAATCTGATACCACAGAATCTCATAAATAGATTTGCATTTCAATAAATTGGCACAGGTTCTCATAACCATTTCATTCTAATACCATAGAATTTCATAAACATCTCAATCAGCTGCCACAGAATCTCATACAGGGATTTTCATATCAATGTAATGCCACAAAATCTCATATGCATTTCATTCTGATGCCATAGAATCTCATAAGCATCTCAATCAGCTGCCACAGAATTTCATATGGGGATTTGCATATCAATGTGATGCCACAAAATCTCATATGCATTTCATTCTGATGCCATAGAATCTCATAAGCATCTCAATTAGCTGCCACAGAATCTCATATGCATTTCATTCTGATACCATAGAATCTTATAAGCATCTCAATTAGCTGCCACAGAATCTTATGGGGATTTGCGTATCAATGTGATGCCACAAAATCTCATATGCATTTCATTCTAATACCATAGAATCTCATAACCCAATTTGCATCTCATTACAATGGCATAGAATTTCATTAGCATTTCAATCTAATACCATAGAATCTCATAAGTGTCTCAATGTGATGCCACAAAATCTCATAATCCACTCTATGTCTCATTATAATGGCATAGAATCTCATACACATCTCATTCTGATGCCACGAAATCTCATAAGCATCTCAATCAGGTGCCATAGAATCTCATACTAGCATTTGCATCTCAATAATTTGGCATCAAATCTCAGAGATGAGATCTATTGCTGCCATGTATGCTTAGTGGGCTTTTATATTTAGAATTCCCATCAGATCAATAGATCAGATTAATCAAGGACATGGTATGATAAGATTTCCCAAAATAGCAATGCCTTATTGGGTATAGAACCATATTTGGATGTGGGAATATCCCAAAATAGAATATATCCACTATTATTGGTGCTGCATATTGCAGCTTGGGCGCTTCCCCTGGGCGGGTATAGGACTATGTTATACCGGAAGATGCGCATTTTTAATACGAATCCAACGCAAAAGGTTGCGTGATTATATCTGCACGCGTTCACGAGATATAAGCGAAATACTGGGTGCGCTAAACGAGCGAAAACTGTAATTTGCATTTCCTCTATAACCGGTGGGTCTATTTGTACGCTCTAAATCACATTATGTAGGTGTTATAAAGAGCTTTAAAACGCGCCCTTGATCACGTATCTGCGTCAGGTATTAGCGCGGGAAATTGCGTGCGCTTATTTAAAAACGCGCGCTTCTAGCGCCCGCATTTCTCACGCTACTTTTACGAAAACATACCGTAAAATACTACGCATATGTACCTCTCTACTGCATTTTAGTTGGAATGATTCGATGAAATGGTGCACCTGTATTTGCATTTTAATTGATCTATATATACTCTAGCAGCCAATAGATCAGTTTGTGCAATTTTGTACAGTTCTACCCTCCTGAATTTTCTCAATTTAATAATATAGGTATTGTGGCAACAGATGAGGTGCAGGAGAGCGAAATAGAATGGGTGCTGGCATGGAAAATAGGCTGGATTGATCCAGATTACCATATTTGGCTAGCCATCAGTGGCAGATCCCTCTGGACCCCCTCAAAAGTAGGCATGCATTTCTCCATCAATTCCTCACCGAATCACTCCGTTTTTTCTGTGAATTATATCTATACAAATGGAACATTACCTCTACTGTGTTACATTTGCCACTTTATCTATTGGTGGTTATGTATCCACTGATATTACTTTTTGGCCCAGGTGAGCAATATCTATCTTTTGAAGGACTCCATATTTCATCTTGATTTAACTTGGAATGGGAAGAGAAAAATCAGTAGATCATGGAATATGTGTTTGAAATAGCCCACTAGCATACCTTATTTCGCTTTTGAGATAGTAGACTATCACTGCTCACAGTTTCTATAGCTTTTGTTACTTGTCCTTAGACCATTTCTATAATACCATTTCAAATCATGACCATACACCTTTCCAAACACATGTTCCTGGATATACTGATTTTTTGCTTTCTATTCCAAGTTAAATCAGGATAAAATATGGAGTCCTTCAAAAGATAGATATTGCTCACCTGGGCCAAAAAGTAATATCAGTGGATACATAACCACCAATAGATAAAGTGGCAAATGTAACACAGTAGAGGTAATGTTCCATTTGTATAGATATAATTCACAGAAAAAACGGAGTGATTCGGTGAGGAATTGATGGAGAAATGCATGCCTACTTTTGAGGGGGTCCAGAGGGATCTGCCACTGATGGCTAGCCAAATATGGTAATCTGGATCAATCCAGCCTATTTTCCATGCCAGCACCCATTCTATTTCGCTCTCCTGCACCTCATCTGTTGCCACAATACCTATATTATTAAATTGAGAAAATTCAGGAGGGTAGAACTGTACAAAATTGCACAAACTGATCTATTGGCTGCTAGAGTATATATAGATCAATTAAAATGCAAATACAGGTGCACCATTTCATCGAATCATTCCAACTAAAATGCAGTAGAGAGGTACATATGCGTAGTATTTTACGGTATGTTTTCGTAAAAGTAGCGTGAGAAATGCGGGCGCTAGAAGCGCGCGTTTTTAAATAAGCGCACGCAATTTCCCGCGCTAATACCTGACGCAGATACGTGATCAAGGGCGCGTTTTAAAGCTCTTTATAACACCTACATAATGTGATTTAGAGCGTACAAATAGACCCACCGGTTATAGAGGAAATGCAAATTACAGTTTTCGCTCGTTTAGCGCACCCAGTATTTCGCTTATATCTCGTGAACGCGTGCAGATATAATCACGCAACCTTTTGCGTTGGATTCGTATTAAAAATGCGCATCTTCCGGTATAACATAGTCCTATACCCGCCCAGGGGAAGCGCCCAAGCTGCAATATGCAGCACCAATAATAGTGGATATATTCTATTTTGGGATATTCCCACATCCAAATATGGTTCTATACCCAATAAGGCATTGCTATTTTGGGAAATCTTATCATACCATGTCCTTGATTAATCTGATCTATTGATCTGATGGGAATTCTAAATATAAAAGCCCACTAAGCATACATGGCAGCAATAGATCTCATCTCTGAGATTTGATGCCAAATTATTGAGATGCAAATGCTAGTATGAGATTCTATGGCACCTGATTGAGATGCTTATGAGATTTCGTGGCATCAGAATGAGATGTGTATGAGATTCTATGCCATTATAATGAGACATAGAGTGGATTATGAGATTTTGTGGCATCACATTGAGACACTTATGAGATTCTATGGTATTAGATTGAAATGCTAATGAAATTCTATGCCATTGTAATGAGATGCAAATTGGGTTATGAGATTCTATGGTATTAGAATGAAATGCATATGAGATTTTGTGGCATCACATTGATACGCAAATCCCCATAAGATTCTGTGGCAGCTAATTGAGATGCTTATAAGATTCTATGGTATCAGAATGAAATGCATATGAGATTCTGTGGCAGCTAATTGAGATGCTTATGAGATTCTATGGCATCAGAATGAAATGCATATGAGATTTTGTGGCATCACATTGATATGCAAATCCCCATATGAAATTCTGTGGCAGCTGATTGAGATGCTTATGAGATTCTATGGCATCAGAATGAAATGCATATGAGATTTTGTGGCATTACATTGATATGAAAATCCCTGTATGAGATTCTGTGGCAGCTGATTGAGATGTTTATGAAATTCTATGGTATTAGAATGAAATGGTTATGAGAACCTGTGCCAATTTATTGAAATGCAAATCTATTTATGAGATTCTGTGGTATCAGATTGAGATAGAATAAAATTTTGTGGTATTTGAAAGAGACAACAATCTAAATATTGAGATATTAAGGCATACTAATCAGACACTTATGATATTCCATGGTATCTCTTTGAAATATATATGATAGACTATGGTAACCTAATGAGACATGTATTTAGCAATGAGATAACACAGCAAGACTATCAAACAGTAATGAAATAGCCCTAGACAACCTAATGAAATGCCCTCAAAAGTTGCCTACAAGTTATGAGATAATGATAGACATAAATGAAAGAAACAGCTGTGGCAATTATTATGAGAGCTGTCTGATTAAAAACATTGGCACTGTGGAGATCGGCCCCATGGCAAATGCCACAAAGATATGATAAAAGTGGTGCCCACCAGTCAGTGCCTACCACTTACAATGATAACGTAGTGGCAACACTCAGCACACCTGCTGTGATAATTGCAGTGTGAGTTATGATATGAAATTAAAAGTATGGAATGAAATTGAATGCAATAAGACGATTTCATTTGTTGTCATATGTGATTTCAATTCTGTGGAGTGAGCACTTTCATTTTACTGGTCAGAATTTCATTTCTATCCTGTCTGGGATTTCATTAGCTGCAGTTGTGTATTTCATTCTATGTCACATGCAATTTCATTCTATGGTGTATGCAATTTCATTCTGTAGTATATGCGCTTTCATTCCTTGTAGTGTGCGATTTCATTATTTCTTGTAGGTGATTTCTTTTCTTGCCACAGAGGATTCCATATTCCTTATAGGTGGTTTCATTCTCTGCCATAGGCACTTTTTTAAATTTCTATATATAGAATTATAATGTAATCTGTTGATTCAATGATAAGATAATGATCAGATCAATCAGGTGAATAATCTGGCACATGATATGATAAGACTTCCCAAAATATCATTGCCTCATTAGGTATAGGACCCTATTTGGGTGTGGGAATATCCCAAAATAGAAGATATCCACTATTATTGGTATTGCATATTGCAGCTTGGGCGCCTCCCCTGGGAGAGTATAGGACCATCTTATATCAGTAGGTGTGTATTTTTACTGCGAATCCAATGCAAAAGGTTTCGTGATTTTATCTGGAGCCATTCACAATATATAAACAAAATACTGGGGCAATAAATAGGTGCCTGATGTAATTTGTACCTTTCTCTATATCTGGCGGCCCAATCCTTATGCTTTAAATTACATTATGTAGATGCTATTGAGGGCTTTCTAACGCGTGCTTGATCATTTATATCCGTTAGGTATTGGTGTACAAAAATGTGTGCACTTATTTAGAAACGCGCACTTCTAGCGGCCGCATTTCTCACGCTCCTTGCACCAAAGCATACTCAAAAATACCACATATGTGTACCTATCCGCTGCATTTTATTTGGAGTAGTTCCATGATGCATTGCACCTCTATTTGCATTTTGATTGTTGTGCATTTACTTTAGCAAGCAATGGACCAATTTGTGCGATTTCTACCGGGTTCCACTCCTCTTATTTTTCCGAATTTAATAATACAGGTACTCTGGCAAGTTGTGGGGTGCAAGAGAGCGAAATAGAATGGGTGCTGGCATGGAAAATAGGCTGGATTGATCCAGATTACCATATTTGGCTAGCCATCAGTGGCAGATTCCTTTGGACCTCCCCAGAAGTAGGCATTTATTTCTCTACCAATTCTTAACCAAATCGCTCCATTTCTTTTGTAAATTATATCTATACAAATGGAACATCACCTCCACCATGTTAGATTTCCAAATTTATCTATTGGTGGTTATGTATCCACTGATTTCGCTTTTTGGCCCAGGTGAACAATATCTATCTTTTGAAATACTCCATATTTCATCCTGATTCAACTTGGAATAGAAAGAGAAAAATCAGTAGACCTTGGAACATGTGTTTGAAATAGTCCAGTAGCATACCTTATTTTGCTTTTGAGATAGTAGGCTATGACTGCTTACAGTTCTTATAGCTTTTGTAACATGTCTGTAGACCATTTGTATAATACCATTTCAAATCATGCCCATGAACCTTTCCAAACACATGTTCCTAAACCTACTGATTTTTCTCTTTCTGTTCCAAGTTAAATCATAATGAAATATGGTGTATTTCAGAAGATAGATATTGCTCATCTGGGCCAAAAAGCGAAATCAGTGGAAACATGATCACCAATAGACAAAATTACAAATCTAACATAGTGGAAGTGATGGTCTCTTTGTATAAATATGATTTACAAAGGAAATGAAGTGATTTGGGCAGGAATTGATGGAGAAATAAATGCCTACTTCTGAGGAGGTACAAAGGGATCTGCCACTGATGGCTAGCCAAATATGGTAATTCAGATCAATCCATGCTATTTCCCATGCCAGCACCCATTCTATTTTGGTCTCTTGAGGCCCATCTCTTGTCACAATATTAATAGCATTAAATTGAGAAAATTCAGGAGAATGGAACCATGCAAAAATTGGGCAATTTGGCCTATTTTATGCTAGGGTATATCCACAACAATGAAAATGCAAATACAGGTGCACCATTGTATCGAATCATCCCAAATAAATTGTAGCAGGCAGGTACATATAAGTAGTATTTTTGAGCATGTATTGGTAATAAGAGCGTGGGAAACGCGTGCGCTAGAAGCGCGCGTCTTTAAATAAGTGCATGCATTTGTCTGCACCAATACCTAACGGATATAAATGATCAAGCACGCGTTAGAAAGCCCTCAATAGCATCTACATAATGTAATTTAAAGCATAAGGATTGGCCTGCCAGATATAGAGAAAGGTACAAATTACATCAGGCACCTATTTATTGCCCCAGTATTTTGTTTATATATTGTGAATGGCTCCAGATAAAATCACGAAACCTTTTGCATTGGATTCGCAGTAAAAATACACACCTACTGATATAAGATGGTCCTATACTCTCCCAGGGGAGGCGCCCAAGCTGCAATATGCAATACCAATAATAGTGGATATCTTCTATTTTGGGATATTCCCACACCCAAATAGGGTCCTATACCTAATGAGGCAATGATATTTTGGGAAGTCTTATCATATCATGTGCCAGATTATTCACCTGATTGATCTGATCATTATCTTATCATTGAATCAACAGATTACATTATAATTCTATATATAGAAATTTAAAAAAGTGCCTATGGCAGAGAATGAAACCACCTATAAGGAATATGGAATCCTCTGTGGCAAGAAAAGAAATCACCTACAAGAAATAATGAAATCGCACACTACAAGGAATGAAAGCGCATATACTACAGAATGAAATTGCATACACCATAGAATGAAATTGCATGTGACATAGAATGAAATACACAACTGCAGCTAATGAAATCCCAGACAGGATAGAAATGAAATTCTAACCAGTAAAATGAAAGTGCTCACTCCACAGAATTGAAATCACATATGACAACAAATGAAATCGTCTTATTGCATTCAATTTCATTCCATACTTCTGATTTCATATCATAACTCACACTGCAATTATCACAGCAGGTGTGCTGAGTGTTGCCACTACGTTATCATTGTAAGTGGTAGGCACCACTCCTGCATAGGCCTTGAACGTCTCAAATGCATCAAATGTGTCGCTCTTCTGTTTCAAGAAGTGGACAGCATGTAGCTTGGTCCGGTCATCCAGGAATGTGATCCAGTAGCAATATCCTTCAGGACTGGGGACAGAAAGAGGTCCATGAAGGTCAGAGTGGACAAGTTCAAGCGGTGCAAGGGATTGTCTAGTTGAGCTTGGAAATGGTGCAGATGTCATTTTGCCTGCCAAGCATGCCTTGCAAATTGGGTTGGGTTCATCTTTCAACGAGACGACAAGACTGGTGATGAGATCACCCTGTATCAATTTCCTGATTGTAGCATGGCTGTGGTGCACGCAACAACAATGCCAAAGATTGATGTCCATTGGAAGAGTTGAGGCCGCGTTCGCATACTCTGAAACTGGCTCAGTTGAAGCGTCCAGGATACCACAGTTCTGGGAGTTGACAGTAGCGGTAAAGAGCGTCGTTCTGTTGCGTTTAAAGAACATGGTGCTGTCATTCACTTCCAAGCAGATCCCTGTGCGTTTAGTGAGGTATAAACATGCCAATAGATTGTTGCGGAGTTGGGGAACATGCAGTACACAAGTAAGCTCTACAGGACGCGCTTCCTGGCCCTTTATCACCGGATGAATCACTACACTCCCCATTCCAGCTGAGTAGATGATGGTATGGTCTGCTAGCTTGATTGGGATGATGTGGGGCGTGTAATTGCACATCCAGGTGCGATGCGGCGTCATATGACTAGTGGCACCTGTGTCTGCGAGCCAATGGAAGTCAGCATCGCTTTGGAGGGTGGTAGGATCGAAAGTGGACATAGTGCTTGAAAGTCCAGTCCAGTCCGGTTTTTTGTCCATATTTGGCAAGACCGAGACCGAGACCGGTCTTTCAGTTTTCGAAGACTGCAAAAAACCGGACTGGACTGACTTGAACCGGTCTTTTGCGGTCTCAATCGGTTCAAAGACCGGTTATGACCGGTTACGGTCCAGACCGGTTATGACTGGTTACGGTCCAGACCGGTTATGACCGGTTACGGTCCAGACCGGTTATGACTGGTTACGGTCCAGACCGGTTATGACCGGTTACGGTCCAAACCGGTCTCAACCGGTCCAAGACCGGTCCAGACTGGTAATAGTTAGGTAGAATACTCTATGTAGTATGTAGTGATTCAAAAAATATGAAAATCGGTGGAGAATTGAGTGAGAAACAATTGAAATACTAGCTAATGCAGTGGTTGAGCGCATTTTGTGATATCTCAGTCAATTCTTTACCATATACTATGATTTTATGCTTGTTGAAAGGGTAATTTTAATATCTAACTGTATCCCGATTTTCGAAAGGGCGATGTCTATACTGAACGAAGCATAGGCAAAAGTGTCTTTGAAGTAGTCAAAAAGAGTAGAAAACATCGATATTGCTATAGATCAACCAAATGTTTTCAAATATTAAGGTTTAAATTGCATCCTGTAGGTTTATATGTCTTCTATATATGTCTAAGTTTGCGAAAGGTACAACCCATTAACGTTTGCACTGCGGCTAAAAGCGTTTTTAGACGCCCAAAGTAATTATTCAAATGAAACTATTAATAACTTTGTCAATTCTCATGCTAAAAATATGATTTGGGCATCGTTCGAAAGGAATTTTAACGTTTTACTAGCCTACAAATTTTCACGGCCAAAGACCGGTTGGGACCGGTCCATCTGTTTTTTCAAACCTGTTGGACCGTGGACCGGACCGCGGTCTCGGTCTTTTCCGGTCCATCAGTTTTCCGGTCATTTCCAGTTCAGTTCCGGTCCAGTCTCGGTTTTTTTCCAGTTTTGAGACCGGACTTCCAAGCACTACTTGCTGTAGCGATCTCGGGCATGTTTTTTGAATTGCGTTGTCAGGCTCTCACTTTGTTTCGAATAAAACTCTGAGCCAAACATCATTGAAGACAGACAAAAATAATAATAAATAAGGCAAATCACATGGTCCATAAACAAGCACCTGATCAGGATACATACATATGGACTAAATCTATTCTTATCCCAGCAAGTCTAGGCATTGCTAAAAATAGTCAAACACAACAGTGCTTATCAATCACATTCACAGCGCTTATCAATCCAACTCACTATGCTTATCAATACTCCACTCGGCGCTTATATATCCTAATCATGAATACCCAATCACAAACACTGTGCTTACACATCATATTCAAAGCTTATTCATACTCTCTCATTCAAAGCAGAAAGTTCTTACCAATCACCAAAGAATTTAGTTAGCACGCTTATAATGCTTAACAATCAAAATAAGCCCTCAACGAATCATATTAAAGACATACCGTGTTGGATCCATTAAAACTATAAAACCAATACATAGTTTACATTACCACCAAATAGTGATTACAAAGCAGCCCAAAACAGAGGATATAAAAGGAAACAATTGATAAAAGTCTTAGTAACCATGCCCTACCAAAGGATAATAAACACAATAGTGTAGCCACCGTCTTAAATAGTATAAATAGTGGTCCGTTTTCCTGTGAAATGATCATCGTAGATTTTGCCCTCTAAATTAGTCTCATACAAGACTAGTGCAATCCTAAGAAAGTCAAGATCAATAAGAAATTTGAGCTTGCAAACATACTAACCCTTTTACAGCTTAAGTTTAAAGGCCCAATTACACCAAACTTACTTTAATCTTCCGCCATGGAAGAAAATACTGACGAAACTTACTGCCGAATTACTTACCAACGAAACTTACTGCTGAATTACTTACCGACAAACTTTACTGCCGAATTACTTACTGACGAACCTTACTGCCGAATTACATTACTCTTCCACCGTGGAAGAATACAAGTATCACAACCTTTCTCTACAACTTACTTCCAACGTGGAAGAAACTTACACACATAATTACTTCACTTAATAGTCACCTATTGGCTGCTCTAGTTAGATTCCTACTATTATCTGCTACTGACTTAATTCCTATCAACGCAAAGACAGAAATATATAGTCTTTGCTAGATCATACCGCTAAGTCACGTCTCCCTTTATTAAACGCATTACCTACATTTATATTTTCTGCCTTGTCCTATTTCACATACTAATTAGGTACCTTTTGACTTCACAGGTTTTCACTCATATTACTATAAAGTGACAAAGTGACCCATCAGGAATAGATTTCCCGAACTTATTGGAATAGCCCGAATACTGTAAATTCCGGTGAAACCCAAGTAAAAACCTTTTTATGCTGACATAATTGGAGCCCACCGCGAGGGAAATAAAATCCTGTAATATTCACTGTCACACATAGTATATGAGTTTTACTGAACTTCCTAACTATCAAGAAATACCTACCGAAACATACATTTTTTCATCAGACGAAGAAGACATATCTTTTCCAAGCACTTCAATCTCATCAATTTCTGACTTAGAAATAGAGATTGAAAGTACTACCGACATCCTTTATATTAATACCACCGAAGATACTGCCTACTTACTTCCTGAGCTTGGAAGTTCAAACCCAATATCACATCCTCTTTCATTAGTTAATACTATGAATACCCCTTCACTTTACAATTTACCTCTTCAAGGATCTAAACTAGCACCAAAGACCTTTAGAGGCAGATATCAAGAAATAGACCGTTTCATAAAACATTACAAACGGCTATTGGAACAACACCATATAACTTCCGAATTAGATAAATGCAATGGAATACTAGAATATTGTTCTGATAAAGTCACTGACTTTATTGAATCTTCTAATCATTTTAAACACCCAAACTGGGATTACGAGTCTTTACGCAGTAAAGTGAGTTCTTTTCACCGAGCAAAAAAAACGTACGCGCTGTTGACCCCCATCACTGATGCCATCAATCACGCCATTTGTCACGTGTCGGTCCTTCTATTTTTAAATAGTGTGTTTGTTCCCATCAGTTATGTTGTGATCCCATTTATTACATAAGCATAGCATTTGTGCAATGCTTATATAACATGTTCCCATGAATGCTACAGGTAATATAAACATTTAAATCACATATTGTTCACAACATCAACAAGCTAATATATTTCTTATCCAGTATACATACACTGGCACTATTGCTGATTTTGTTCCCGCAGTTGCGGTCTTCATTTGTCCGTTCTATTTTCGGTCCACTGTAGTTGGTCTTGTTACCCATTTTCGAACACGGAGTGGGCCGTTGCTTCACGAGGCAATACAAGTCCTTTTCTACCATTTTTTCTGCTTTTTCTTAATGTATGTTTTGGTTGTTATTAACGATATAATAAATACACAATTTCTATGATACAGCCTATGCAAACATACCTACATTCTTATGATTGGGAACTTCATTAAATAACAAACAATTTAGGGACTTTGCTATAGGTGCACAGGTGTCTACAAGTGCCCACCAAACACCATCAGATCGCGTCTCTCCGCCACAGAACCCTGCATACTGCAGAATTCCTAGCAGGTAAGAGACGGTATTGTGATGGGACAGGGACACCCTCCACCATTCACGCGTCAGCTGTTCGACCACCGCCATTCATGTCATCATCCCCGAAGCGACGTTCGTGCCGCTGTTGTGCGCGCCACCCATTCGTGTGCCACCTCGCCCGTCATGTAGGGTCGTCTGTGGCGCGCCTTTTTCCGGCGTTGGTCGAGAGTGGTGGTCCATTGTGGACCATTGTTGGCTTGCTCCTGCGACGCTCGTTTGGTGCATCAGCGATCGGTAAAGTGCCGTCGTTGTTCCACTCCGGCCTGCTAGCAGGTCCATGACACCTGCGCACACGATGGCGCCGGGGGTATACGCGGACGCGTTCAGGAAACTCCTGAGGTACGTATGCGGGTCGCAACTGAACGCGCTGGGCGCGGCATATGCAGAGATGGCGCCGCGGCTCGGGTGAATTGCAGTTTGAATGGGGCGGCGAGCTCTGGTGTCGCCGCCGAACTGCGCCGGCAACGAGCTGGGCCGTCGCGCGCGGCGGGTGTGTGCCGGCGTGGTGTTGGGTGGACCTGCGTGCAGCGCGGTGGGCGTGCTAAGGTGGCGGCGCTGGGGCGCCTTTCCCACCTGAAAGGGCCTACGGTGTTGTGGATATGGGTTAGCGCAATTGGAGGAGAGCGGCGACGCATGCACCTGGGGCGCCGTGCTTGATGGCGCCTCCACATTCTACTACGGCTCTCGTGGGGGCGGTCCTTGTCCTCCGCGGTGCCTCCGTCACCCTCTGCGGCCCACCCCGCGTTGGTTTTTGGGTGGGGTGGGCTGCGCGTTCGCGCTTGTCAGCGGCTGGTGGTGACGTGGCGCGTGCGGGTTGGCGGCTGGCGGCGGTGCACGTGTTCGGCGGTTCCAGCCACCGTAGCTGCTGGACGCGAGATGGACATAGGCGGGGAGGGGGATGGCGTGGCGGTGGGGACGGTTGTGGCGGGAAATAAAGAGGCGACGACACGGATGTGATTGATTATTTGATGCCAACACGGCATCAAACGGCAAAGGGAAAACAAAGAAAACGCCAAAAAAGGCGATTCCCGCGGTATTCCTAATTTGGAACGATGTCAGAGAACACGCAAAACGTCGGTTTAAAAGAACGATTCCTTAAATAGGAATCATAATTAAAATAAACGATTCCTATAAATCGGAATCGTAATCTATAATGACCTAACCTGGGCTATTTTTATTATGACACGTGTTTATGACGTATAGGCGTACAAAAACCCCAAAGTTGGGTGTTTTGTACGCGTATACGTCATAATGTCTAAGACACACTTTCCATCCACCCTGCTCCCTTCGCGCAGAAGAGGGCATGCTGCAATGATTTTGTCGGTTTGGAAGCGCCGTTGAGCACCGCGACCCAATGCGTCCGCCCCTGCTCCCTGCCAATTGGTCTTAACCCTAACCCACTTTCTACCCCGTCACCATCATCCACCCATATGCCCTTTCCGACGGCAAAGGTGCCCCAGCGCCGCCACGTTAGCACGCCCACCGCGGTGCATGCAGGTCCACCCGACACCATGCTGGCACACACCTGCGGGTAGATTACAGTCATTCACCACCGTTTGAGACACCCTGCTGAGTGATACAAAGGCAAATTACTCATTCATTTCGGACTTGTCTCCTCTGATTTTTGGGATTCATATTGGTACATATATATAATACCTTTGTACAAAATATCTAAGCCATACTGTTACTCAATCCAAAGATATTTGGATTGTAATGGATTTGTGAGACAAAAGTGAATATTAGATGATGGATCTCAAGCTGGACTGCACGGGAAAACTTCAAAGTTTTTCAGGAATCTCAAAGTAATAACTATTAGAATACAACTGGTTGTTATCCACAGCTCTGAAACCCTGCTGTTGCTCAAAAATTGGCAAACACATTGAATGGAGGAGGCTTTGCCCGAAATAGACTGAGCTGGTCACTCTGCGTCACAAATCCTATTTTGGAGCTCATTGATTCGAGTGGGGTCAGATCCATACCATTGACAGAGCAACATGGTGAATCACGCAAATCCGACCAGTGAACAGCACACTCAAAGCATGGTGGACACTGGATGTCAAAAGATGTTTGGAGGCTGGCTGCTGAGAGCCTGAGTAAGGCTGGGACAGATGGTGCTAAGTTTGACTGAAGAAAGTCCTTTATGGAGAAGGCTATCCAAAGATCAAAGGTGACGGGTTTCGAGCAAGAGAGCTAGGATGTAGACGACGGCGCAAGAGCGATGAGGGGCGATGAGGCAGGCAGTGGAATCGATGCTAGCGAGTGCTAGCGATGAGACGGACAGGCCACCACGATAGTGACTAAGCACTCCAAATTAGGCAGGTGTGACTCTGTCTCATCCAGTGGTTTGGGGCTGATCCTGGGTCTCCGCGATGATAAGACTCGATCCATGTAGGACAGCACATATTTCCCACTTACAACAGCATATTTTATACAAGCCAATTTATATCTAACTTTCTGTCTATTCACAACTTACAGAGTTGTTAAACAAATGACTCCCAAGGTGGATCTTTATTTGGTTGTATCAAACAGTGGTGAATGACTGTACAATCTATGTAGTTGAGATTTAAGTATATTAAATTTGCTGTGTAACAAGCCTTTTTACTTAATATTTGCGTAAATTCATTGATGTATAGGCAAATGTGGTCAAGTAGTCTAGTTTCTACTGCAGTAAAGTGAGTTCTTTTCAACCAGCAAAAAAAAAAGTCTGCTCTGTTATCCCTATTACTGATGCCAGTCCTTCTTTGCTTTAAATAGTGTGTTTGTTCCCATCAGTGATGTTTTGATCCCACTTATTATATAAGCATAGCATTTGTGCAATGCTTATATAACATGTTTCCACGGATTACATGCTCAGATTGAGATACACTGATATACTTTGCCCACATTTGTGAAACGTGTAATAACTGTAATGACAGTCATAACCTGCTTAGTAGAAAAATTGATTATAAAATACCTATTCTGAAAATAGATGATGCCCACACCGGATCACCAAGGCAATTGATATCAAATTTCATTCGATGGAAAATTGATCATATAACTACCAAAGAATGTCAAAATTGTATACTTAATAATGAGCAGGGATACTATAGACAAACATGGATAACTGATTATATACCTGATATAATTGTATGTGAAATTCTGGATGACAATGATATTGAACCTGATGTAGAAATAATTTTAAATCATAATGGACAACCAAACTATCGGTATCTATGTGGGATAATATATGGTGGAGGAGGACACTTTCAATCAAGATTTATTGATAAATCAGGTACAGTTTGGTTTCATGATGGTTTACTTAATGAAGGCAAATGTAAGAAAGAGAAAACCATTGATCTTCTATCAGATACCAAATGGCTTAAAAATTCAGATGACAAGCATATGGCATATTGCATATACAGAAAATAAAAACTGAATAAAATAATAACATAGTTACAATTTATGTATTTTAGTAGTTGTATGAGTAGGTCATGTATTTTAGTAATTGTGTTAATAGGCCATTGCTTCACATGGCAATACAGTCTTTACATTTATTACAACTGTTAAGTTTAATTTGTGTAAAGACTCGTATTGCCATGCGAAGCAATGGCCCGCAACACAAGTCTCTTGGAAGCAGATTTGCTCAAATACTATGATGCAGAACGACATGAATCACGATATATTCCTTCTGATTTATCTGATTACTTGGATCAAACCAGTCAAGATGACCTTAGAAATCTAAGTCAATGGAAAAAGTACTATCGTGAATTCACTGCAAAAGCTGGGTTCCTAAAGAGCAAAGATTACCTGTCTGATTGGGAACAACGTGGATATTTCTGGTATGGAATACCCGAAAAGGTTCGAAATGCCTTGGAAATACAATTATGGGCCAGATATCCTAAACATGATAATGTGGCTCCATGGTCTATTGAAAATGTTTGTGAAATAGCAGACTCATATTTTAAAAGAGACAAATTCTCAGACAGGCTACTTCGTTTACCTATTGGGAAATCAAGAGTTAGCGAAGACTCAGAGACAGATTCTGATGATGAATCTGATCTTGAAAGTACTGACCAAGACTCAGAAGATGAACATTATCGACGTAAGAAACACCGAAAGCACCGGAAAAAGAAGTCCAAAGCAACTCGCCGAATGAATTCAAATCGCATACCACGACTGGTAGAAGATAGAACTCGAAAAATTAATGCACCACCTGAGGAAATAGAAGTAATGATTGAACAGCTTAATACAATGTCTTTGGATGATCCAAAATACGGACAAGTGTATTTCAAAGTATTACAACTTGATAGTACAGGTATTGCAAAGCAGTGTATTCGTCAACTTCCCTACCAAGAAACAGCTGCAAACTCACGACCTGCAAATTATGTAGTTACTAGGGAGAATAATAATCCAAGACCGACTACAACTTTCCCAAATAACTTACCTCTAGGAAAGACAATTGCAGCTCCTAACACATATCCAAATAGATTCACTACATCTAATGATTATAGGCCTCCTGAATATAAGTGTTTTGGATGCTTCAATCCAGATCATATGCTAGGAGAATGTCCAAAAATTTTGGAACTAGTACAGCAAGGAATCATCCAATACGATCCAAATGGCCGGAAATATTGCATGAAGAATGGACAACCTATATATCGAAGAAGGACTGAAAGTCTGGTTGACACAATTCAATGTTTACAACGGCCAATTCCGCAAATGAACTTTATAACAGTACGCAATGACTCAGAAGCTGTTTCAAATTTTTATGAAGATGTTTCCTCTATGGATGAATCAGAATCTGACTCAGAACATGACAGATATATTAGACCTATTTATTCTGCCATAGACATGGAGCCTGAGCAATATGAACTTCCCAATGTCTACCCAGCTGAAAGAACTAACAAGCGTACTACACAAGCACGGAAAGAGGTCACTAAAGTACCCACAAAGAGCCGAATGGACGGAGTATGGATGCCTTCAATCCGCAGAACTCGATCAGGAGATAAAGTTAATCCGGAACCTGTTACTAAGCCCATAGAGAGGACACCACTACAACCAATTTCATTACCAAATTTACCTCGCGAAATATCCATTCCTGAACCAATTCCTATTGATGTGCGAAAAGTACGTTTCCAAAATGACTCAACCAAGAATGATTCAACTACTAGACTTGACAAAACATCACCTACTTTGAAGGACATAGAATCAATTGCAAGGAGAAATCAGGATGTTATCATGGCAGACAAAGAAAATTCGGAAAGACCGAAAGGAGGACCACGAAAATCAGAATTATCTGCACAAATAGATGTAAAAGCTATGGTGCAAGATATTCTTGATACAGAAGTCTCTTTTCCTATACGAAATTTACTTGGAGCTTCACGTGAATTATCATCCACATTTCAAGACATTATAAAACCAAAGAATACGCCAAAGCTATTAGTCAACGAAATTCATTCAGATATGAGCTCTCTTGATCCGCTACCACCACCACCGACTTTCGTTCCCACGCCAGCTGGCAGGCGAAAGGCGACCAGGAGGACGTACGGATTAGAGTAGAGTAGTAATCCAAATCTATCGTGCTCACACGCACCCCTCCCATAACATCTACGCACAATATCTCACAACCCAGTCGCATGACCAACAGAAACGCCTCAGGTACTAGCAGAACGATGTCGAAACAAACAGCCGGACCCAACACCAGATCAAATAGCACACCGGAAACCAGCCTACCGGAGAAAATAACGGACAAAGCCAAGCAGGACCTCGTATGAAACTCGCAGTCCAAAGTTAAATGCAGAGACTCAGCTAGACGATGGCTGGTAGACAACAGTCTTGCCATAGAAGGAGAGACGACGACGATCGCCACGCTCTCGATGGCGCTACTATGGATCGCCGATGGACGACTCAACGCTATAGTCGATTGGATCAACGGAATGCGGGCAGTAGCCCTATGCATGGATAGCATACATCTCACCGACAACATCAATGACATCACTACGGACGCCAAGAAGGCTATCGACAGAATCAGCGAACTCGCCGCGGAGCAGATCAACAAAGCAGCAGAAACATCACGACTCAACATGGAGAAGGAAGAGACGGAAAGGAAGGCTAGGCGCGAGGAAGACGAAGAAAAGCAGAGAGCAGAGAGGAAAGCAGAGGACGAGTGCCTAACCAAGCAGGCAGCGGCGGCAGCAGCAACAGCAGCGTTTGCAGCACAACACAATCAGAAAGCCCACAGCGGAGCAGCAACGAGCTCGTACGCAGACGCGACACGGAACAGCAGACCCGCGACCACACCAAACCGAGACACGAAACTGCGAGAGGAAATCGCGGTACGCGAAAAGAAGAAAGCAAAACAGATCCTCATCGACGGATTACCAGGGATCAAGAAGGCTGAAGACGTCAAACCCGAAGAGATGGTCAAGAAAATGAACACGGCCTGGAACTCACTCGACACCGACTACACCGACCACATTGACGGCAGATCCATCCTCAAACCAACAGGCGCGAAGTTCGTAACGGCGAAAGGACTCAGCAACGGAGGCGTCTTGATGGAAATGAACACTGAGGAAGGCATCGACTACCTCAAAGTACCGGAAGCGAGACGAAACTTCGAGGAGAACTTGGGAGAGGAGGTATCGATTAAAGAACGAGCATACACGGTACTGACAGAATTTGTGCCTACAGGACTACG
Source organism: Pholiota molesta (assembly GCA_014925825.1). Lineage (NCBI taxonomy): Eukaryota > Fungi > Basidiomycota > Agaricomycetes > Agaricales > Strophariaceae > Pholiota > Pholiota molesta. Next base: position 394,848 of record JACGCK010000022.1, read on the forward strand.
GCAATCTCTAGAGAAAATGGAGAGGAAAATCGAGGACGACAACGGACTCGAGCTAGGCGACCTTACGAGAATCAGGTGGATGCGCGATCCCGAAACCAACTGGAGACAAGGCCAAAAGTATGCACACGCGATACTAACAATTCGCAGACGAAGCCAGGCCAACAAAATACTACGAGATGGAGTCATCATCTCCGGGCAAAGACACAAAACACGCAAGCTAGAAGACGATCCGAGACGCTGCTACAAGTGTCAGCTCATCGAGCCTGGCCACAGAGCGGCAGAATGCAAAAACGCGGAAGTATGTGCAGATTGCTGCTCGAAAAACCATATCACTGCGAAATGCAACAGATCCCGACAACAACAAACGTGCGCGAGCTGCATGGAAGCCCGACTTCCACATCAACATGCGTCATGGAGCCGCGAATGTCCGATTTACATCAAGCACAGGAACAGATTGCGAGACAGATTCCCGGAGAACCACCTCCGCTACTACCCGGACCCGATGGAAGACTGGACGTGGACGCGCAAAGAAAACAGCACCGACGACGACATGTATGCAGAACGATGGAATGGCGAGTACGACAGACGCAGAACCCAAGACATAGCACAGCGACAAGCCCCAGAGCGACACCACGACAACGGGTACACGTCACGAGACGGACCTGGACGAGCCAGAGGAGGCCCATACAGGCAGATAGACACCTACATACCGCCACCCAGAGAACGAAGCCGAGACCCGCAAGCGCCACCCAGAGAACGAAGCCGAGATCCACGAGCACCACCCAGAGAACGAAGCCGAGACCCGAGAGCGCCCAACACATCGCAACCAGCGCCAACACAAACAAGTGCGAAGACGACAGCGGCCCCACAGCCCACAGCGGAAAGACGATGATCGGCTTCAAGAGCACCTAGAGGAAGGAGCACCACTGTGCCACCACACGAGGAGGACGTAACGACACACCTCAGCAACAATCGACAAGCCGGCAACGAACACTCAGGGAAACCTGGAGCGACCAAGTCGAAAACGAGACAGGTGGCGCATCCAACCACACGAATCGCCAATGAATGACGCACGTACACAGCAACTGAAGATCTGGCAGCAAAACACACGAAAATCAAGCGAAGCACAATTCATGACTTTACACGCAGTACAACCCGACACTGACTTTATATGCATACAGGAACCGTATATTGACTTCCAGGGACGAACGAGAGCCACACCGGGATGGTACACGATATACCCAACAAAACACAAGTTTACGAATGACATCAAGACGCGATCGGTAATCCTAATCAACAAGAAGATATCAACCAACACCTGGACCCAGATCGACGTCGACTCGCTAGACATAACAGCCATACAGATCCGAAGCGAACGTGGCACAATCAACCTCTACAACATATACAATGACGGAACACATGGAGACACCATCACCACCTTACAGACCCACATTGAAGACTGCAAAAGCGGAGAGAGAACACCTCCGGGAAGCACAAATGCAGACATATGGCTAGGTGATTTCAATCGACACCATCCTCTATGGGAGGACGAAGCCAACGACAGGCTCTTCCAGCGCCGCGACCTCGAAAATGCCGAACCATTGATCCAACTACTAGGAGAACACGACATGGAGCAAGCCCTACCAAAAGGAATCCCGACGATACGAAATTCAGCAGGCAACTACACCAGACCCGACAATGTCTTCGTCTCCAGTGACATCACCGAATGGATAATGGAGTGCCGCACACAGCAGAAGGACAAGCCCCCCACAGCTGATCATTTTCCAATTGTAACAAACCTCGAATTCCTGACCACAGACAGCCACAACGAACTCACACGAAACTGGCGTGCCACAGACTGGGGCAAATTTCGAACGGAACTCACAGCACAACTACGAAACATACCAGCCCCTCGAGAGCTGCAGTCCCCAGCAGAACTCATCACCGCCCTCAATGACGTTGAAGAAGCCATACAAAAAACCGCCGACAAATGCGTCCCAAGGAAGACACCCACCCCATATGCAAAGCGATGGTGGACGAAGGAACTTGACCAGGCGAGGAAGGCAGCAAGACGACTGGCGCGACAGGCCGAATGACACCGAGACTGGCCAGAGCACGCGATACACGAAGAAAGCCGCCAAGCCCGGAATGACTACTCAAACCTCTCAAGACGACGAAGCGCGACCACTGGGAAGGATGGATCGAAAATCTAGGTAACACCACCATGTGGGATGCTCACAAGTTTACAACCGCGGAGCCAACAGATGGAGGACGCACAAGAATACCGGCGCTCCGCAAAACAACACCAGATGGAACCACAACAGAGATTCAAGACAACGAAGCAAAGAGCCGACTTCTCCACCAAACATTCTTTTTCGAGCCACCCGAAGACGCAGGCATTGACCCAAGACATCGATACCCCAAACCGGCTTTCGAATTCGAACACGTCACAAACGAACAGATCATCAGAGTAGCGAAGAAGCTGAGCCCATACAAAACCCCAGGCTTGAATGACATCTCCAACTCTGTACTGACGCACTGCATTGACCAGTTAGCACCACACCTTGGACACATATACCGAGCCACCTTCGACCTCAACCACTACCCTGAGAAATGGAAACGATACAAGACCGCAGTAATTCGAAAACATGGAAAATCAGATTACAAGAATGCCAATGCCTACCGACCCATTGCGCTCCTTGACACCATAGCTAAGCTCCTTTCTGCTTGCGTCAAAGAAACCCTTGAATATCACACAGAAAAACTTCAACTACTACCGACCGACAATTCGGAGGATGCCCTGGATGCACCACAACCGACTCACTCCACATGCTGACGAAATTCACGAAAGACACATGGCGCAAAGGTGAAGAAGTAGCTGCAGTCTTCATGGATGTCAAGAGTGCCTTCCCCACTACAGTAATACCCTGCCTGGTGCACGACATGCGACAGCATGGAATACCAAAGAAATACACCAGATGGATGGAAAACAAAACGACAGGCAGAGAAACCGTCATCGCCTTCGACGACTTCACCTCCCAGCCCATACCAGTAAAATGCGGAATCGACCAAGGCTGCAACCTATCCACCTTCTCGTACAGATTCTACAATTCAGGACAAATCAAAACCTCCATCAACAAAAAACGGGAACTCGCAACCAACTATGCCGACGACGCCTACATCGCAGCTGCAGGAAAGAACATACCAGATGCAAAACTCTGACTTTCACAAATGTTCCACAGACCCGACGGACCGCGAGATTGGGCAGCCACACACTTTTCCACATACGAGTATGACAAGTTCGTATTCATGATACTAACGAGGAAAACAGTACCAGATCCCAACCCAGACCATCCTCGAAAACGAAAGAAACAGGAGCCGGGCACATCACATTCGACGGAAAACAGATCACCGCAGCCAACTTCCACAAATTCCTAGGAGTACTGATCGACACTGAACTACGATTCCAGAAACATGCCGCATACGCCCTAGCCAAAGGAACAAAGCGCGTCAATCAAATCCGTCGACTATCGAAGAACGCCAAAGGAATGCAAGGAGAATTCGCACGTCGAATGTACCACACAAGTGTCATCACAAGCATGCTATACGCAGCCGACATATGGTGCCCACCACCACTCAAACGAGATGGAAAACGACCCAGAGGCATGAACGGAGCCATCGCGAAGATGACCTCAGTCCAGCGACAAGCAGCACTACAAACCACGGGAGCGCTGAGAACCACTCCCACCGATCTTCTCTTTGCGCATGCTGACATGATTCCGATTCAACTGCAGATACAACGTATATGCAATGCCGCAGCTCTGCGAATGTCCACACTACCCAAAACCCATCCCTTACACCATGATATCAACGCAGCACGACGACACTACCCCAAGAAACATCCAGCTCCACTACACGCAGTCATGCACATCAGCAAACTCTTCAAGAGGAAAACCGAAACCATCGACACTATAAAGAAAGCACCAAGATGGAAACCACCTATGACCCCGCGAATTGCTGACAGCAGAGAAAAAGCCATCCAAGAGCATAATGACGATGACAGCGACATCAAAATCTACACAGACGGCTCCGGCCAGAACAATCGAGTTGGAGGAGCAGCAATCCTATGGGAAGGAATCCGACCTCAAATGACAGCGCGATACCACCTCGGAAAAATCACAGAACACACCGTCTTTGAAGGGGAATGCATCGGCCAACTCCTTGGCCTTCAACTGCTGAAAGAACGAGCTAAAGCCCTACGTGGGGCGGAAAGAACGGTCAGCATATCAGTTGACAATCAGGCATCACTAACCGCACTCTCCAGACGTGAACCCCAACCAGGCTCTTACATCCTGAGCGAAATACATAAGCTGATCAACGAGATAACAATGAAGCACACCAACATTCAACTTCGATTCAAATGGATCCCAGGACACGAAGATATTCCAGGCAGCGAGGAGGTAGACAAAGAGGCCAAGAAAGCCGCAGAAGGAACAGACGCCAACACACGCCGCAATACCGGAGTGCTCAAAAAGCCACTACCAGCCAGCAAAGCAGCAACGAGGCAGGAACTTCGACAGCGACTAAAGACGAAGCACCAGAAAGAATTCCAAACATTACCCAGGTTCGAAGTGTATTCGTCAACTTCCCTACCAAGAAACAGCTGCAAACTCACGACCTGCAAATTATGTAGTTACTAGGGAGAATAATAATCCAAGACTGACTACAACTTTCCCAAATAACTTACCTCTAGGAAAGACAATTGCAGCTCCTAACACATATCCAAATAGATTCACTACATCTAATGATTATAGGCCTCCTGAATATAAGTGTTTTGGATGCTTCAATCCAGATCATATGCTAGGAGAATGTCCAAAAATTTTGGAACTAGTACAGCAAGGAATCATCCAATACGATCCAAATGGCCGGAAATATTGCATGAAGAATGGACAACCTATATATCGAAGAAGGACTGAAAGTCTGGTTGACACAATTCAATGTTTACAACGGCCAATTCCGCAAATGAACTTTATAACAGTACGCAATGACTCAGAAGCTGTTTCAAATTTTTATGAAGATGTTTCCTCTATGGATGAATCAGAATCTGACTCAGAACATGACAGATATATTAGACCTATTTATTCTGCCATAGACATGGAGCCTGAGCAATATGAACTTCCCAATGTCTACCCAGCTGAAAGAACTAACAAGCGTACTACACAAGCACGGAAAGAGGTCACTAAAGTACCCACAAAGAGCCGAATGGACGGAGTATGGATGCCTTCAATCCGCAGAACTCGATCAGGAGATAAAGTTAATCCGGAACCTGTTACTAAGCCCATAGAGAGGACACCACTACAACCAATTTCATTACCAAATTTACCTCGCGAAATATCCATTCCTGAACCAATTCCTATTGATGTGCGAAAAGTACGTTTCCAAAATGACTCAACCAAGAATGATTCAACTACTAGACTTGACAAAACATCACCTACTTTGAAGGACATAGAATCAATTGCAAGGAGAAATCAGGATGTTATCATGGCAGACAAAGAAAATTCGGAAAGACCGAAAGGAGGACCACGAAAATCAGAATTATCCGCACAAATAGATGTAAAAGCTATGGTGCAAGATATTCTTGATACAGAAGTCTCTTTTCCTATACGAAATTTACTTGGAGCTTCACGTGAATTATCATCCACATTTCAAGACATTATAAAACCAAAGAATACGCCAAAGCTATTAGTCAACGAAATTCATTCAGATTCCAGCAATTACATTCCCAATGGATTAAGGTCAATGAAGAATGATGAAGTCTTAATCAGACTTAATATTCAACACAATGGACAGAATATATCTGCAATTATTGACACAGGGTCCCAACTTAATGTGGCCAGCAAAGAAATAGCCGAGAAGTGTTTTCCCTATATGCCTGTGAATTTATTAAAGACCACTCGGATGTTGGACGCTAATGGAGGAGAAGGATATCTCTCAGGTCTAATCGAAAATGTACCCCTGACCTGTGGAACTGCAGTGACACATGCAAACATTTATGTCGGTGAAAACCTTCCCTTCCAATTATTATTAGGACGACCCTGGCAACGAGGTAATTATATTTCAATTGACGAGCGGAAACAAGGAACATATTTAGTCTTTAAAAATCCCAAAACGCTACAACCACACTTCAAAGTCTTAGTCACTCCCGATGCAATTACTCCAAGGACATTTGCGCCAATCTATCAAGTTTCTTCAATTACAATAGCTTCTAATCCCAATAAATCGGAATTTGATTCAGACGATTTATTAGAATTTGAGGAATTCCTAAAAGAAGAATCACAAAGTGGACCTACAATGCCGTCATCACTTAACATCCAAAATTATGACATCAGAGAATTTTTACAGCATATTAATCCACTTTCCAAATTATTAAGCAAACAAGATGAACTAGAATTTATATCCTTCTATAAAGATCTACATTCTTCCAAGAAACCCACTACAGAAGAACACTTACAACTCACTAATAAAGCCGCCGAAATTTTAATTGAACAGGACATAGAAACGCTTATGTCTATTCCAGAGCATTATGACTATTTAGAAATAAATATGTCCCATACAGATGCCCAAAGACCTATAAATAAATCTGACATCAAGATTAAATTCCGTTCCAAAAATACCGCTGAATCTGCTGATATGCCAGATATGGAATATGGACCTCGCGCTTCTCTTTCAATGGATACAAACAACCTTGAAGAGATTCATGAACAATTCAATTACATTGAAATTGAAAACTGCAATTTGTCCTTAAAAGAAATACAGGATAAGGAAGGTCCACATACTGAAAAACTTACTACAAACAATGTACCTAAGGCTGCTGAAACATATAAAAGGGACCTTGATAACATAGAAGAACCCCTGGAATTTTCTACCCAAAGTTCCAACCCACAGAATCAATCCATCACAGAATTTACTATGTCTTACCAACCTACTCACCCGTTGTACAGCGAGTCTGTTGTCGCTATTCAACGCGCCGAGCGTGCTCTTAGGGCCGGAACCAACCGAGGCCTCGATCAGATCACTCTCACGGCTTCCCGCGGTATCATGCTTGGCATCGGGAGAGCCAGCCCCGCAACCAGAATTTGGCCGCCTTTCGCGGAATTCGCCCTGCACGACATTCAGCTCAGCACCGAGCGTGGTGACATGCCCCTCTCTATAAGCGGTGATGCTTTCCTTCACCTCAGGCTCAACCAGGGCAACACTCGCATCTGGAGTTTCTTCCCCCAGGCCAATAGTATCACCGACTCCAAGAGTGACGAAGAACACGTGACCTCGGACGGGAGCTACTCCGAAGAGATCATCTCCGACGATGGCTCGGTCTCCGAGTCTCAGTCCCTTATCTCCTACCGCGCGCGCTTGCGCGCGGACGACGCCAACCTCACTGCCTATATCAACAATGCACTCAATCACCACGAAGTTCCGACCTTCGAGCACGACGGCCACGATGTAGTCGAAGGGGAGGATTCATATGACAAAGGACGCATTGGGGATTGGGTTAACCAGGTCAAGGTGAGTCGAGCATCCATTGCCAGCCTGACACATCTCACTGACGATCGAGGACAGCCAGGAGCACCTGCTCCCCCGTCGTCTTGCCCAGCAGAGACGACCCTCGCACTCACCGACACCCACTCGCCTTCGCCGTCTCCATCCTCACTTCTTGACCAGTCTGAATCCAACACTCCCCACTTCTATCGCAATGCACACTCAGATGATCCACCTCTCTCTTCCTCAGTCTTCGACTCTCTCAAACCTGACGACATTTCAGCCCTCAACTATGACAACCAATATGCAGTTCACGGATACGATAATGAAGAAAGAGCCGACAACTGGGTAAACGACGTTGAACCAGGGATATTCCCTGCTCCTCCATCGTCTCGCCCAGCCAATACACCAGCCATCGACTCTGATATTTATTCCCCATTTCTGCCTTCGCCTTCTCTCGGCCATCTTGAAGACGAAACGAATTCACTTCGCGCACAATCAACTCAAGGAGACTGGTACCCCTTCTTACACAAAGACGAATGGGATGCCGCGGAACATGCTAAGAATCAAGGGGAACTCCTAGAGCATGCACATTCACTCCTCCTGCTCTCACATGCGACCGACAATGAAACCTCTTCAGTCGAAAACTCCAACTCAAACGAACATTTGTTCTTCAATACTACAGGACGAAACACTATGAATGACCACGGAGAATCATGCCAGGAGCTCGAAGACGATGAGATGATGCCCATCTTACGAAACGCGCAATCTCTTCCTTTGATACACCGGTTCGATCTTCACGCCCTCTTCACGAGTATGGCCTTGACGGCTCTCTCTTCCTCTTCACACCATCATCTCGACCCATTTCACGCGCTCTTAAACCTTACCGCCTCTCAACGACAACAACGATTCTCAATCCCAGACCACCGATATCTACTCAGCTCACATTCCGCCCACATCCTTCATTATTCACCCATCTCAAGACATCAAGCGTTCTGCCTTGGGTCGCCCAGGGCAAACCTCTTTCGTCAATGGCAGCGGACCACAACAGACATACAAAAATGCGGTCCATATGGACGATGCGAGCATTGCCTTGGGTAATCCAGGACAAGGCTCTTTCGTCGATACTACTCCCTCTACACCACCCGACGCCTTGATCGACACCTTCGATACCCTTCGCAAGACCCAGCACATGCTGAATATAGCCCTAAACAAGGACAACGACGCTCGACAGCCTGCTGACCATCCAATGGAGGACTTAATGCCTCTCAAGAACTCGTTTGAACCTATGGTATGCACTCACATAAATACGAAACCATCACGCATTTACCAGAGTCTTGGCAGCCAATTTCTTCCAACACTTACAAATCTACTAGCGAATCAATTCGCGAACCAATGCCACAACGAACCACATCCCTCGCAGCATGTCTCCTCGCAGCGGAGGAAGGTGCCATAGCAGACTACTTACTTGATGACGACGAAATGGACTCCGACGAACCCATTAACCCTCTTACCAACGACCTCGACCTTGCCGCTCCTGTCTCAACAAACCAACACTCAACATTCCACATCCATGGCTTGAACCCCGCCATTTTCTCATATCCTGTCAACGCTCCGGCTATCGCGCACTCGCTGAACGACTCGGGGTCGAAATGACCGAAGATACTCCTTCGGGACAGACCATAGGCCAATCCGGACGAACAAACTCACGCGAATTACCTGGAGGTATGCTACCTCCTCCAGGCATTCCTTTTCCGTCTCGCCCTTCACGTCTGGATTCCCCCAGCGTTCAACGTCCACGCGCACCAACACCTGACCCTCGCGTTACGAACCATGTATTTGGGGAATTCTCGGTAAGAACTCGAACGAATCTACAGAGACAGCTTGCTGACGCACTAAACCAGTCGGCTTCTCAGCTTATGCCAGCCATTGCAACATCGCCCAACCCATTCCTGCACGCTGTCGATCAGTCCGAGGCCATCACTCCCATTTCGACTACTCTTGACCTCTCACCCAATGAAAGCCTAGACACCTTACAGTACCCTTTGCTACAAACACCTTCCTCAGACTCACCACCCTTTCTCGTTACTCCATCGAACTCAGAACCGTCTTCGCGCTCCGCATCATGTTCCCCATTTATATTGCCTGATCTCTGGCAGGTCATGTCTTGTAGGTTACCACCAAAATTTGAATATAAGAAATTAAATTCATTACATTCCAAAGTGCCCGAACCATTGGTTGAGAGCAAGAGCTACATGTACGATTTGCCTCCGCCCCTGCCTCACATCATCGGATATGGGCCGTGCGTTGCTTATGATGATGAAAACTCGAGCCAGCTAAATAACCTTCCTCGCTACCGCGTGTTTGTACTCGATAAACCCGAGGACATCGACTCGGACCATACTTTTGCCTATGGGGACCAATTACTTTTTGAACCTTTTCCAATCTATATACCCCTTCCCTTGCTTTCAGAAGACCGCCTTTCTTTCCCGCTCTCAGATGTTCAGCACGATTTCCTCACTGAAGTAACATCCCTAATATGCCGCGAAGATCCAGAACGAGACGCGTTCTTTGTACCCGAGGAACTTCTGCTCCATCCCCTGCAATATATGATGGATAGACACAATGGGATGGCACATCGATTCCTTGATCTCGAATATCTACTAGCCATTGCGGTTTTCTGGGCTCGCGAACGACACTTTGCCGATTCGGGATCTGAAAGCGACAGCATGGAATATGACCATTCCGACTTTACAAACGAGACTACCAGTTCGGATGGTGAAGACCTTCTTTGTTCCTCTGAGTATGAAGCCTTCCTAGACGAATTAGACTCTTCCGACGAGTTCTCTTCTCGACCCGTATCTCCTCTCGAAATCGATCTCAAGATTCCCTTCGACAACCAAACCGAATTCGATATCAAGTCCGAAATTTCTTCTTCGCTTTCGTTAGCATATCCCTACGACTCAGATTCCTTCAAGGTCGAAGATCAGAATCGGGAAGGATCGCTATCTCATGGCGTTATGGCGTATGGTCCCACATATAACGAATCCACACCCTCTTCGAATTCCCTTCCGCACACATATCGCGCCACTCTCTTTTTATTGCCGAAATCATTCGACGCTCGCGAGGCTTTTGTATACTTAGGATCCGATAACATGGACTCCGTACCGTATCCCGGACCGGCACGATGTCTTCCCTTGCCGATAAAGTCCAGTATTCCCCTTCCGCATGCCTTTGTCAACTTTATATGTGAATTCGAACAATACCTACTCACAGGCCGACCCAACGAAGGAGTCGAAATACCATCTATGGTTCTGGACCATCGCTATGTAACAGGATACGACAACAGTGGCATCCCACATTATCGATTCCCTGATGCGGAAATTCTGCTCGCTACCACCGTCTACAATATTCAGAGCAACCGCTGGCAGCGACATCTTCCCACTCCTCCTAAAAATCATGGCAATCTCGTGCATGCCAGCTATCCTCTCTATGATGCGGACATACCTTTCAGGAACTTGACGTACCCTCTATCCCTTTCCAACGTGTCATATTCCCAGACGACGAGCCACTTGATGCTGACGATAATGGCGGACCTATTGACTACCGGGGAGGAATGAACCGTCGCATAGACGTCTTCCGTCTCGATCGCTACTGGCAGACGTTGGGAGAACCCATCAATATCCTAGCTGCCAATGCTCTGGAATTGGCTCTACTTGAAGCACGTCCCCGAGGACCCCGCTTACCCGACAAAACCGAGATAAATTGGAGTACTCTTTTATACCCCCAATCATTCATGGATATATTCCCAAATCAAACTCCTCATGAACTGTTATCTAGTGTCCATGCCTTTCGTGAACATCACGCCAACCCTTGGGCCTTTCGCATTCATCACCTTCTCACGGTTCGAAAAGCCATTAGCCTTTTTCTGGATGGAATTAATTCCATCTTTGTTTCCATGGGACATTCCGATGGGCTTCGCGACTATCTCCATGTCCGCTCACTCGATACAACTCTTGACTTCGAGCATTCGTACATCTTGCAGACATTTGAAGTGCATTATTTGGTGGCCGCATATGAATTCTTTGTATCAGAAATGCTCACAGAGCGAATTGCACACGCTATTCTCAACATTCTCCACCTTCGATTCTATCGTCCAGACCAGCTTTCTTTGGTCGTCAACAAAATCTGTTGTGCGATTAACCCTCCCAATGAATCACTATCTCTTCTGGAATCCGACGATGAGCTTGACCAAGATATGGGAATGCCCAGAATTTGAAGTAAAAATCTTTAGTACGTCTCTAATTTTCTTGTACTTCAAATTATTGTTGATCGATCAATCTAAGCCTCAGATTAATCTGTCTTCAGTCTTTTTTTCTTTTCTTATTTTATTCCGATCATTCTCTAGTATATATTCTAATCCTGACATTCTTGCTAAAATTTCTTTCAAATCAAACTTACCTTTTTGCTATGAATTCTGTTGTAAAATCACCTATTTTTCGCGTATAAATTTTATGTATACGCAATGTACTTTGACTAACAAATACAATTCAAATTGTGTTCTTTGGTCAAACCTAATCCCTCAGCACCTTAATCATTTAATCATGTTCCCTGCGGAAACCTTCTCAACAATCAAAGGCAATACAAACGCTAACATGCTTACTATGAAATTACCTACTACTAATAATCACTTAATCATGTTCCCTGCGAAATCATCTTTCACTATTGATTATTCAATCATGTTCCCTGCGGAAACCCTTACAAAAATTAATAAGCCTGGTGCAGCCTCTACACACCATGCTAAATCAAATCCTACAACTCAAAATTTAGAAATGGAACCTACAGTCTTTAGAAACAACATGATACAAGTCATACCATCTAATGACCATGAATTAGATGAAGAAATTATTTGTATGGATTAGAATCAGACCTACATGTAATAGAAACCGTCATAGAATTCAAACTCGAAGATGATGATGTATACATACTATGTCCATGCCCTGATAAATTGGAAACACCATCCACATTCACGGCATATAAACGTGTCGACAAGAAAATTCACCCGGTATCAACATCATTCCCATCAGATTGCCATGTGACGCGTCAAATACCCGAAGATCCACTTTTGACCTTACCGTACCTTCCAAAACGTCCTCCGGAATTTATGCCTACTCCTAAAATAACTCACGAACGAATGAAAGAACTCAAAATAAATGAACAAGGATTCTTGACATCTGAAGAAGAAAAGTTATTCAAACATATTATGGTTCTCAATGAAGAAGGAATAGCATTCGAAGATGCTGAAAGAGGAACTCTAAAAGAATCCTATTTTTCACCATACATTATACCCACTGTTGCCCATACACCTTGGGAATATAGAAATATACCTATACCACCTGGAATAATGCCAAAAGTATTGGAAGTATTCAAGCTTAAAATTGCCGCAGGAGTCTATGAACAAAGTCAATCTTCCTACAGATCCCGATGGTTTGTAGTACTCAAGAAAAATGGAAAGCTCCGCATTGTACATGATCTCCAACCTTTAAATAAAATTACCATTCGAGATGCAGGCATGCTTCCCATTATTGATGATTTTGTCGAAGGATTTGCAGGACACCAATGTTATACTGTATTTGATCTATTTTGGGGATTTGATGCAAGAAAAATTCATCCTAAAAGCAGAGAGCTGACAGCATTTATGACACCTTTGGGACTATTGCAAATAACATCATTACCTACAGGATTTACCAATTCCCCAGCTGAATTTCAAAAGTGCATGGTTATTGTCTTGCAAGATGAGATTCCTGACACAGCCAATATCTTTATTGATGATCTTCCAATCAAAGGACCTAAGACTCAATACCTAGATTCCACTGGCCAACCAGAGGTACTACCAGAAAACCCAGGAATTCGTAGATTTATATGGGAGCACGCAGTGGATGTCCATCGGATTATGCATAAAGTCAAAACTGCAGGAGCAACTTTCGCATCAAATAAAGCTCAGATATGTCTACCAGAAGTTCTTATTGTAGGACAGCAATGTAACGCAGAAGGACGAGCCCCAGACACCGAAAAAGTATCAAAAATTCTGAAATGGCCTTCTTTGACAACCCCAAAAGAGGTACGACAATTCCTAGGACTCTGCGGAACAGTAAGGGTATGGATTCCCAATTATTCCCAGATTGTCCGTCCCCTTACTGAATTGTACCATATTGGAAAAGAATTTATATGGGACGAACGACGCCAAGCGGCTTTCTCAAAAATCAAAGAACTTGTGACCAGTGCACCAGCTTTATGTCCCATTGATTACACATCTAATAATCCCGTAATTCTATCTGTAGACTCTAGTAACGAGGCAGCAGGAATGATCTTATCCCAGTTAGATGATAAAGGACGACGCCGGCCAGCACGCTATGGATCTGTCCCCATGAGTGAAAGAGAATCACGCTATTCTCAACCAAAATTAGAATTATTTGGTCTATATAAAGCTTTAAGAAAATGGAGATTATACATCATAGGAGTTACAAACTTGCATATAGAAGTGGATGCTCAGTATATTAAAGGAATGTTAAATGAGCCGGATCTACAACCAAATGCAGCTATAAATCGGTGGATTCAAGGGATACTAATGTTCGACTTTACTCTCATACATGTCCCAGCTGACAAACACCGAGGACCTGATGCCCTATCACGGAGACCTTTAGCTGAAGGAGATATTGTGGAAGACGATGATGACTCCTGGCTGGATGACATTGCACTATTAACCTTAATTCCAGATCATAAATTTCCTCCCTTTCCTATAACCTCAAAAACTACTAAAAATCCAACACTTCATAATACTAACAACTTATACATCCCTACAATTTATTCAGCTCGCCTTACCCAGGAAACAACCCTACATGACATACAGCAATTTCTTACTACCTTACAATCCCCCATAATTAAAGATATACAAGCCAAGCGCCGATTTATTGCTAAAGCTATGGAATTTTTTATCAAGGATGAAAAACTATTCAAGAAGAATGGAAAGAAGCCTCCCCTTCTTGTAATATTTGATGGAAGCCAGAAACAATCCATTTTATTACACGCCCATGAGAATTTAGGACATAGAGGAATTCAAACAGTATATGAAGTAGTCCGCAATCGCTTTTATTGGCCCCATATGAGAGCAGATATATACCATCATGTGCAATCATGTCACGAATGTCAAATACGAAGCCTCAAGAGATTAGAGGTACCTCTTACTATTTCGGCACCAGTGCGTTTATTTGCCAAAATTTATATAGACATAATGCATATGCCGATTGTCAACAACTACAAATACATTGTTGCCACAAAAGATGATCTCTCAGGTACATGTGAAGCCCAACCCTTACGTGTCGCATCTGCGAAAAACTTGGCAGACTTTTTTTGGAATTATATATATTGTCGATATGGAGCACCACTCAGAGTTGTAACTGATAATGGCCCGGAAGTAAAAGAAGCCTTTGATAAACTCCTAAAACGAATGAGTATTCCTCAAATACGAATTACACCCTATAATCATCATGCAAACGGTGTGTAGAAAGAGGGCATTTCATACTCAGAGAAGCCATAATTAAATCTTGTAAAGGAGATATACGCAAATGGCCTGAACGAGTAGCAGAGGTAGTCTTTGCTGATCGTGTAACCATTAGTCGAGTAACTGGCTTCTCCCCATTTCAATTACTTCATGCTACAGAGCCAATATTGCCATTAGACTTAGCGGAGGCAACCTTTTTGGTTGAAGAATTTAAATCAGGACTATCGACCTCAGACCTGTTAGCACTTAGATCCCGACAAATTGCCAAGCATCCAGAAGATATTGCCCGAGCAGCAGCTACTCTTAAAAAGGCTCGATTTACATCAAAAGAGCAATTTGAAAAGCGGTTTCAGAGACGGCTTGTTAAAGAAGTCTATCAACCCGGAGAATTAGTACTGGTGCGAAATACAGCCATTGAAATGTCACATGACCGAAAACATAAACCGCGCTATCTTGGCCCCTATGAAGTAGATCAAGTAACTAAAGGCAGAAATTATAAACTCAAGGAATTAGATGGGACACCACTTCGAAACACTTATGCTGCATTTCGTCTTCTACCATATATCACTCAAAACATGCATTCATGCGAGAAGAGATTAGGGAACACTCTGACACAGATTCTGAATCGGACGATCATGAACATTCAGAGTGATTACCAAGGAACCAAGCGATCCAAGCAAGCAATAGGAACTCCAAGCGCATGCAATGCCATATTCTTGCACCGAAAGAAGTGAGAGTTTCGGAAATTGCCCTAAATCACCCGAAGGAACCCGATTAAGCCATATCAAACCAACCAATAGAATCATATTCCACTTCCGATCAATCAAAGTCCATAATACTAAAAATAGACTAAAGAAGGGACATTCATACAACGAAAAATCCCTATGAACTGAATGTAACCGTTCTATAGACATTCTTCCTTTCTTCCCTAACACCATGGCCATTGACAAAGACCTTGCACTAACCATCAAACGGTTCCATCCGCTGGACGTACTCTATCGACCACGAGATGCAGGTCCATCCCATGAGCCATGGAACTCGACAACAAGAAGAGACAGCACTGTACTGCCGCGAATGGATATTGGAAATGTAGGACGACAAAACTCCTCATCGGACTGCGAGCTGTCCATTCCCTCCGATCTCGCAGACTCCCATTCATATCCCCCCAGCACTCACCGCAGCCTCTCTGTTGCAACAACTAGCCAGACAATGCACGTTCTAGGCGAACCAGATTGTGTATTAGGAATAAATTATACAACCCAAGATGCCTTGGCTGACATACGACCAACACACCCCTGTACTCTGTCCATGGATAACATTCTAATCCACTGTCCTTTCAAAAGCTCTTTACCCCTTCATGGTAGAGAACCAGAACGAACGATCCCTGCCAATTACTGGCAACTCCTCCCTGGTCTTCGCTGGAATCATCCTGGAAAAGTTCACCGTTCCAACCACACTCTCCCCTCACCACTCTGCATACCAAAGGAAGCGATCAATCTTGTTAGCTTTGCACACATTTTTCAGGGAGCCATCTGGCAGATCGACCTTGATGAAAGCAAGATCATTGTGAATGATCATCTTCGGTTTGGGACGCCCCTCATATTTTTCGATGACGAACCTGTACAATCCAACCATGGATATCGATATCACCTAACCCGAATCCGCCTGTGCCGAGGTGCAACCTGCTATGTCGAGGCGGTGGCCTTTAACGAGAAGAACACCATACAGACTGAAGGAAGTTTATTGATGCCTCCCATTATCCTCCTCCTTCCCACCTCACTTCTTCAGAGACACTTTTATTTATCCATATCTCATACCCGCGCTCGTCAATTCATCACCTCATTCACACATCACTCTCTAAAGTGGATCCGTGGGCTATTTACTTTCCTTCCGTCTTCGCCTTCTTCACGTTAGATAGCCTTCTTTCTATCTAAATTTATGTATAAACGGTCATTCTAGCTATTGGATGCAGGGGAAGGACACTTTTGTATATATTTTATTTTATCTAGCGTTAACATATTGACTATCATTATCACCTGGCTATTATTATTTTTTTGCTGCCTGAATGACAGTTTGGACTAAGCAACTGAGGACAGTTGGAATCTGTTCCCTGCGGATGTCAGGCTCTCACTTTGTTTCGAATAAAACACTGAGCCAAACATCATTGAAGACAGACAAAAATAATAATAAATAAGGCAAATCACATGGTCCATAAACAGGCACCTGATCAGGATACATACATATGGACTAAATCTATTCTTATCCCAGCAAGTCTAGGCATTGCTAAAAATAGTCAAACACAACAGTGCTTATCAATCACATTCACAGCGCTTATCAATCCAACTCACTATGCTTATCAATACTCCACTCGGCGCTTATATATCCTAATCATGAATACCCAATCACAAACACTGTGCTTACACATCATATTCAAAGCTTATTCATACTCTCTCATTCAAAGCAGAAAGTTCTTACCAATCACCAAAGAATTTAGTTAGCACGCTTATAATGCTTAACAATCAAAATAAGCCCTCAACGAATCATATTAAAGACATACCGTGTTGGATCCATTAAAACTATAAAACCAATACATAGTTTACATTACCACCAAATAGTGA
Organism: Pholiota molesta; assembly: GCA_014925825.1. NCBI lineage: Eukaryota > Fungi > Basidiomycota > Agaricomycetes > Agaricales > Strophariaceae > Pholiota > Pholiota molesta. Next base: position 412,563 of record JACGCK010000022.1, read on the forward strand.
TTACAAAGCAGCCCAAAACAGAGGATATAAAAGGAAACAATTGATAAAAGTCTTAGTAACCATGCCCTACCAAAGGATAATAAACACAATAGCGTAGCCACCGTCTTAAATAGTATAAATAGTGGTCCGTTTTCCTGTGAAATGATCATCGTAGATTTTGCCCTCTAAATTAGTCTCATACAAGACTAGTGCAATCCTAAGAAAGTCAAGATCAATAAGAAATTTGAGCTTGCAAACATACTAACCCTTTTACAGCTTAAGTTTAAAGGCCCAATTACGCCAAACTTACTTTAATCTTCCGCCGTGGAAGAAAATACCGACGAAACTTACTGCCGAATTACTTACCGACGAAACTTACTGCTGAATTACTTACCGACGAACTTTACTGCCGAATTACTTACTGACGAACTTTACTGCCGAATTACTTACTGACGAACCTTACTGCCAAATTACATTACTCTTCCGCCGTGGAAGAATACAAGTATCACAACCTTTCTCTACTACTTACTTCCAACGTGGAAGAAACTTACACACTTAATTACTTCACTTAATAGTCACCTATTGGCTGCTCTAGTTAGATTCCTACTATTATCTGCTACTGACTTAATTCCTATCAACGCAAAGACAGAAATATATAGTCTTTGCTAGATCATACCGCTAAGTCACGTCTCCCTTTATTAAACGCATTACCTACATTTATATTTTCTGCCTTGTCCTATTTCACATACTAATTAGGTACCTTTTGACTTCACAGGTTTTCACTCATAATACTATAAAGTGACAAAGTGACCCATCAGGAATAGATTTCCCGAACTTATTGGAATAGCCCGAATACTGTAAATTCCAGTGAAACCCAAGTAAAAACCTTTTTACGCTGACAACGCATGCATGAATGAAACACATCCATCCGCCCCTCTGCGCAGCTTAGGATGGAGATATCGACGCGCGGAAGACAGCCGGCGGCCCCATGGGCTGCGCGTGCTGAGGCGATGCGCGGTAAAAGCTCATACCGTTGATATGCGCGTGGGGGCGGATAGGGATTTCGTGAGCATCATGGATGCGGGGCTAAGCTGACGATTGGACAGAAGTGCCGAAAGTAGACTAATAGTCGAAGAACACACACCTCCAATATTGACCCATAGATCATTCATGCATGTCTTGATGATTATCGATGTCATCGTCGCACCCTTGTTGACCATGGGATAGAGGAAGGAAGTCGGGCGATGCAATAGCAGAGGACGTCGCCGAAGTGCTGGAATTCGCGTGGGGAAAGCTCTTTCTGGGCTTTGAGCAGTAGGCATTAGGGTGAGGACGCGCAAGAGGGGAAGGCGATGGGCAGCCAAAACGCACCTGCGACAGAGATGTCTGTGCTTTGATCGATCGATCAGAGATAGAGAAGTGGGTAAAGAAAGAATATAACTATACCTACCATGTGCGACGCCCCGAGACGACCGAACGGGATGTACAAGGAGGAGGCCTGAAGTGAGCCCACTTCATTGATTCATTCAGGTAGTCGACTTCTCCACAGGCACCAGCGAATTCTTGCTCTCAGCCAACTGATTCGGCTCTCTGTGTTATTACATAGAGGAAGTTGAACGCGATAGGTCGTTTTCGACGTCCCATATGTCGGTCAGAGCTCCGAGGAACCTCTTGGTCGTGTCTACAAATGAGGTGGGAATGAGGCGGGTCAGCACGGCGGCGCTGGTATTGCTGCTAGAGGCACAGGACAAGATGAATAGATTACGCATCCTTGATACTGAAATATGCATATGACCAAGAACCCAACGTCCCGCCATCGACCAATACTAAAGCTTTGAAGTGTGTCGCAAATTTGGAAAATGCCTTATAATCTACAACGCTTATATTACGAATGTCACACGCACATTATAATTGCATATCTCAGTCAATACATTTTCCCTTGATCTCAAATTTCATAGGGATGTAAATACACTATTGTAGAATGTTAAATTATAGTTTATTTCAGCTCGAGGGTCTGTCTGCCTAAGCTAGACACAACTTAATTTATGTGACATTATAAGGCATCACATTGGTCACAAAAATCGATTATGATTTTTAGTTGATTCATTCTTCCCCCTGCATTTGTTCAAATTGCAATATTCAGAGTGTATTGTATAGCTATATCCTCATTCAAAGTATTGACAGTGTTTGAGGCAGATAACTGCACATTTGGTGATGGTGTGCGCGTTATAAGGATTCGTAATATAAGCGTTGTAGATTGTAAGGCACTTTCCAAATTTGCGACATGCTGAATCTGCTGATCGACATTCCCGCACCCGAAGCGAGTAGAGATTCCTTAGATTTCCTCGACTTTGAGTCAGAGAGCGAAATAGCCGAATGCAGAGCCGGAGGAGTGAACAGGATGCTGGAGCGGACAGGGCAGGGAAACAGCGCGGTGCTGGCGCGACGATAGACGAAGAAAGTAGATCGTTAATTAGAATGAAATACCTTTGCCAAACACTGCTCGGCAATGACGGCCGCCGGAACGCATTCTTGGCCTCGTCTTGGCCTCGTCTTTGCCTCGAGTTGGCAAGAAGTAGCGCGCATCGCAAGAGAATCGACGTGTATCCGAGTACTCGGGAGGAGGTTCGTCCAACATCCCGCACATCCTTCTGGATACCCACAGCATCAGTTTCTGGCCGAGAAACAAGTTCCTGGGCAGTGAAAGTTTCTGCTACGTAGCTGATGCGATCTTGCACGCGCACGTTCGCCTCCTCTGTCAGTGCATTCCCTTCAATGTTTATGCCGCGCAGCGGGAAACTGGGAGGCTGATAACGTTCGTTGCAGGTTCGTCGTGAAATGAGGCAGGAGATCCAAACAAATGTTGCATGCAAAATTTATTCCGAAATGATAACTACATGTGTCTATTACAAGTATACCTTCGAGAAGGCCCAGAGTTTAAGAATGTTGTTCAGAAGCCTGTATAAACATAAATAAATTACACGGAAAATAGCAAATCATCTCCTAGGCTAGTCCGCATACGCGTCTACGAAAAATCCCCAGCTTCGACACAATATCACCACCCACAAGCCACAAAGACGGCGTCGGCGGTTTGATGTTAATACGCCCATGCACCGTAGGGAACTGAACGCACTCCATAGGCATGGCAACGAGAATCAGGACGCGCGTGATAAACGCCCCGCTCCCTACGCAATAGCAGGCATAGCAGTCAGCCCTAGGGCCGCATAGCCAGACCGTTGTGCAGCCTCGGCGGATGCTAGGAGGCGGGGGCAGCCACGGCGCACAATGAAAGGACTCCTAAACGCGGAAAACCAAAAGGAAGCTGCAGGAGCGCTGGCTAGGACGCGGGGTGATGACGGTAACAGCAGTGTCATAGAAGAAGAACTGCAGATGGCGCACTTGCAAAACAGATGTAGTACCTCTCTACCAATAGCAGATGAGCAGAATCTTGGCAGAAAGTGGAAAGGGGAGCGAGCGAATGTATGTTCCAGGGGCCTAGCAGCTGCTCAGCGAACATGATAGCCTCTCGAGTCTCAACACCAGTCCAATCGCAACACATCCTCGACACCTTTCACGACATATCAATATCCTGCGCCGCCACGACCTCCCATCCGTCCACGTCTTCCCTACGCAATAACGAAGCCCGACCATCCAAGACGACATATCCCAACCACACGGCTCATAACACCAAGCGCGCTCCTCGGACCCTTTCAATGACACCTCGCCCGGCCTCCCAGAAACAGTGTGCTATACTGGATGAGCAGGAAATGCGCAGGAGGCTAGGCAGCTGGGTACTATCAAACCGCACGCTCTTCTCCGTTACACATTTTCTGCTAGCGACTGCGGGGAGGCTGGGGCGCTATCACGATGGATGAGTGGATAGAATGAATGTGGACGCTGTGGACGGTAACGAGAAGACGCGATGGTTGGGATGATCATAGATCACAATTTCGCGTTGGGGTCTCGATGGGCCAGGAGATAAAATGTTCACACGCATGGAGGAGGACGAGAAGACGCAACGACTGAGAACGATCATAGCTTCGCGCCTCTGACAGCTTCTGTCAGCCTCTGGTTTCTAGCGCGATCATAGCGCACGCAGGTACCCCGGTGTGCATATGTAGCCGCGCAGCGTATCCCCTTGCGCAAAGTTTGCCAATGAACACAGAGGCTGAGCCGGCGTCTCCGCGCACCCCATGAACTGGACACCCACGCACCGCGGGGTGATTCCTCTCGGTCCCAGGTACGCGTCGCCTGGATTCGGGCCCACAGTCTACAGACCCCGTGTGGCAGGCACACGGTCCGCAGCCATCCCTCCACGCGCATACCCGTATCCGACACGCATAGAACACAATGGACTGGCCCACAGGCTGTGCGTCCGTGCTCTGTGCGTGATAGACCCAGAGCGTGCGTCAGGATGGCTTGCGGGTCTTGGCGCTGTTGCGGGTACTGTGGACGTGGGACGGGGACGATAACAGGATGATGATGGGAGTAGGGCTGAGCGCTGAAAGCGTAGCTGAGTTGAAGGACACGCACCTCGAAGGTATGGCCGTTATATCTGCGGCGATCGAGGACTACGCAGCGGAAATGCGGCAAAGACCCAACTCGCGTCCGTGTCCTAATGAACGTCAGTAATAGCGCAGTGAGCATTAAAAGATCTAACCTTATCGTTGGATGACAAGCGAGCAGGATGTAATGGGCCGTCGATTCTTTCGGTTCTCAGCACACTCTAGTCTCTTGTTCGACTGACGGCGCACTTCGTGACCATGATATCGAAGACGCTGAATGCGAGAGGTTGGGTTCTGCGTCCCCACTGTGAGCATGGAGTATGTACGAGGTTGAAATGAGGCGCGGTCAACGAAGCCATGTTGTTGCGTATTTGTATTCCCACCGGAAAATACCGGCGTCTCCTCTTCCCTCCTCTTCCTCGACTCTCCACCGTATGCGCTCAGCTCTCTGCTAGTAGATCTCGTCCCCCAGCGGCTTACCAACTTGACTCCACTCTACATTACCCAGATCCCGCCCCATGTAAGCACGATGATCCCTGCGCGTACGCTACGGCCATGGAATTGGCATGCGCTCGATTCAGGTGGCGAAACAACGGTACTGAAGGTGTGCCATCCGCTATCAGTGCTTTCAATCGCTATACATTGTACCAATACTACCCCCTGTTCGATCTCTATGATCTGTGATCCATCTACGATCCATGATCCATGTCTCATCATGCCGCACACCCACTCGCTCATATCGTAGCCTTAACCTGCACTACGCTGCATAACATCAACGCTCTTTAGAGCCTATGGTGATAGCGGTGTGGAGTTGGTTTAACCAACTACGAGTGCCTGGGTGTCTGCATTGCATTGTGGATGTCCGGGTTACCGAATAGCTGCAAATGATACCTGTAGAACTCTGATAAATGATAATTCACATCTCGTCTCACACATCTTTCGCCAATGCATAAATGCCCACCCCTCAGTGATCGTGTCCTTCCAGCGAAACGACTTTACACCTCCGTTATATCCACGCATTCCTCGATCTGCTGCGATCGGATGTGTGGGTAGCGCCCAGCATGGGGTTCCGCGGCCCTGGGTGAGATCATGGACATGCACACTGCGACTCAAGTCCAGGTGGCGGATGCATCTATGACATATATGTGAACCTACCCAAGTCTCACCCGTCGCATTAGACGCGCGCTTACCCACAAAGATCTCGATCCAGCCACCCATGATCTTTGGGTAAACTCTGCGCAACAGTTGTACTTGTGCATTTAGTTATTGAGATAGTCGTTGGGCTCTCGTGCGCTCTAGCGCTCACTCTCACGGGCTGTTTACATCGCCAGTGCAAAGGGTACCATATCTACAGTAGGCTGAGTAAATGAGTCATTTACAGAACTCGTGATCTTGAAGAAAGTGGCATCCGTGTACGGTGCCGTGGGACATGAAGAAGCAAAAATCAATTTGAGGTTGCCAATGACTCCATCCGTGCGGGTCAGCCAGGTCATATTGACGTTCGGCAGAGACGATCTTAGCAATTGAACACCATCGATAGCGACATTTGGAAAGAATTGTGAGAAAATTTTTGGAAAAAATACTTGCTTTCTCATCGTCGGTTCTACAGTGACAGCGATCACTTGATGAGGCTTAGAGCTGGTATAAATACAGGCAGTTTTTGACGCCTTTATCCTTCATCTGCCATACTACACGGTTAGAGAGTTATGTTTGAAATCTCGCCCAAAATCTATCTCGTAGCTGGAGCAACGCGGGGCCTTGGTATATCTTAATAATAAGCGTCGACATTTGCTGCGTACTGATATACTTGTGTTTCTAGGTTTAGCTCTCGTTGACGATATCGCAACGAAGGACCAGTCTGCCGTTATCTATGCAGGCGCACGGAATACGTCCAACGGTGCCGCTCAACTTATCCAAGTCGCAGCGAAGTACCCTGGACGAGTTCACGTTGTGAAATACGTCGCTGGGACAAGGAGGGAAACGACGCGCTTGCAAAGCAGATCGCTGCAGAGCATGGCCGGTTAGACACCGTCATTGCTAACGCTGGTGCGATTCCAATCTCTCTTTGCTCTGTGATATGACTCATCCCAGTTCACTTCGTCCATAGCCATCTGCGCTACCTGCTGACAAGTTCACAGACGAGTTTTCCGTATGCGATTTCGTTTTATGCATAATTACGTGCACAGTGACTTACTGTTCCCCATAAGGTCAACGCTCTCGGCCCTATTGTCCTCTTTCAGTCAACTCGCGAGTTGCTGAAAGCGAGCCCGCTTCCGCGCTTCGTCCCAATCAGTTCCGCAGGTGGCAGTATGGAGTTCATTCCACAAATGGGTGCAATGGATGCCTCGCCGTATGGAGCGAGCAAGGCGGCGCTGAACTGGGTCACCCGTAAGATTCACTTTGAGAACGAGTGGCTGAGTATGCCCCTTCCTTATTTCCTATACCCCAAGATAATTGATGTGGTTTTCAGTCGCTTTCCCGCAGTGCCCGGGGCCTGTGAACACTGACATGGGTGCGTTCTGCTTCTTACACCTAGTGCCGCAGCGAGTAAATTGGTGGACATCATCGTCGCCTCGACGCGCGAGAAGGACGGAGGGCAGTTCCATAGCAGCGATGACGGGAGACGCCCGTGGTAGATCTGCGCGGCCAGTTATGTAAATGGATGCATCGCATCTACGGTTACGAGACTGTAACCAACATGGGCAGCTGTGTGCGCAATGACTACGCGCATGAGCATCTTGCTAAGCACGCATTCAAGCACAAGTATTTACAATTATTCAAACATTCAGATATTTTAAAGGACGGAGAAGAGAAGTGAAAGAGTCGATTAGCATGATGTAGATGTAAATAGTAGACAGGAAAGATAAGCACATAGTTGAATATTTACTACAGAGTCGATGAATCTATGACATGCCTCGATGAAAAAAAATTCTAGACACGGAAAGCGGAAAGGAAGCTGCAGGTGTGGTGGCCAGGATGAGTGGCGATGACGGCAACGGCAGTGTAGAATGAAAAACGGATAGATCGATCGCGCGTGTTCATAATAGAGGTAGTACCTGTATGATAGAGGCAATACCTCGATGACCAACCACTAGTAAAGACTCTCTTGATAGTGGGCGAGTAGACAATGCAAAACGGAGCGAGCGAATGCATGTTTCAGGGACGGAGCAGCGAGTCAATGAACAGGATACTCTCTCAACACCAGACACCCGTTCAAGACAATCCGATATCCTCTAGGGCCATGACACCTCCGCGCGACCACTTCTTCCTCAAACAACAGCACAGCCGGACCACCCGACACGACATACACCAACTGCACGGCTCATAACACCGATCGCACTACTCGGACGCTTTGAATCACACCTAGCCCCGCCTCCCAGCAACGGCACACATACAAAGGGAATGCGCAGGAGGCTAGGCAGCTGGGTACTACCAGACCGCACGCTCCTCACTGCGTAATTTTGAACTAGCGCCTGCGGGGAGGATGGGGTGGGGGTCTCGATGGCCGCGTGGATAGGATACTGACACGTCTGGATGGGAACGAGAAGGCGCCATGCTCGGGAAGATCATCGCCGCGCGCCTCTGACAGCCTCTGTTTACAGGTGACACACAGCGCATGCAGGTATAGAGGCGTGCATGCGTAACCGCATGCAGCGTATCCCGTTGCGCAGAGGTTGCCCATGAAAACAGAGGTCTAGTCGGCGTCTCCGCTGCTACGCGCACCCCATAAACCGGACATCCAGACATCCACGCACCGCGCGGTGGAGCCTCCCGATCCCTGCTAAGCTTTGGTCCGGGCCCACAGACCCAGTGTGACACGCACACGATCCGCAGCCATCTTCACACACACTGTACAGTGGATTGGCCCACAGGCTGCACGTCCGTGCGCTATACGTGCTAGATCCCAGAGCGTTAGGATGGTTTGCGGAGCGGCGCCGTTGCGGATACTGTGGACACGGGATGGGAATGACAACATGATAACAATGGGAGCAGGGCTGGAAGCGTAGATGAGAAGAATACGCACCTCAGATGTATGGCCTGCATATGTATGGCCCTCGACGACTACGCAGACGAAAGCTGGCGAAGGCGCAGCTCGAGCACCGGGCGCGATGCAGGAGTATGCCGACATCCAAGTATGTGTCCGTATCCTAATAATTTCATCAGAGATAAGGCAGTGAGCAGGGAAAAGACACAACCAAACCACGCACGAAACACGGAAATGAGCTGGGGACAAGCGAGCAGGATGTATATGGAGACATGTCGAATCGTTCGAGTACCAGCACACTCCTACTCTTGTTCGACGACGGCGCACTGTGACTCTGGCATATGTCGTAGAAGATGCTGAATGCGATAAGAATGAATAAGTAGATTGCCTTCTGCACGAGACGCGTCAGCAAAGCCATGTTGTCGTGTATTTGTATTCCCACCGGCAAATACCGGCTTCTCCTCTTCCCAACCTCTTCCCTCCTTTTTTTGCGGAACACATCTTCTGTTCTATCTACCTGCACGGACATACAGTAATGAGAATAATATCTGATTATCAACTCATCCACGAAACACGCTCGATGCAGCAATATCCCAGCTTATTTCTAGAACAGAGGAGACACTGCGTTCAGATCGTATCCTGGCGTATATTGTAGGCCAGCAGGTCGAGGAAGAGGTGTCATTAAGTGCCGAAGTACACAGTAAAGTCCTCCGTCACTGCCATGCACAACCACACTCCAAGCTCTCATCACGGCAGGCAAAGGATGATTTGCGGAAAAGCTGAAGGATTCGACAATTTAAATAAACCTTATGCAAATGTAACAACAATCGACGAAGTGCTCAGACGAGATTTCAGACCATACGGCATTGCCTACCAGCCCCAAACAGCACGCCGCACCTCCACAGGTTCGTCCCCCTGAAACCTCACAGCTACCCCTGCATGAACATACCTCCGGACCTCCGAAACAAACAGACTTCTATCCCCGCTGTCGTCCCACCTGCTATTCAGATGCACACGCCAAGCCGGAAGGAGCGTGACCTCCCGCACGGTGGTGCCCGACGGACGCGTCAGATCCAGCCAGCCGCGCGCCCGGAAAATCCTGTCGCAGAACGCAGACGCATGATAGCGCTGCACAGGGCTGACGACGTAGAAGCACAGCCGCTCCAGACGCGGCGCATGCGCCGCGAGCGGGGCGACGTCCCTCCCCCACGCGGCGGGGGCGCGCCCAATGTTCCCGAGGAAGTCCGCCCCGAGCGACAACGTCGCGACCGCGGGCGCAGAGCCCAGCACCGCGTGCACCTCCGTGATCGCAGAGGCGCCGTACCACGTCGGCGCCGTCGACCCGAGCGAGAGCGTGTGCACCGCAGGCAGGCGCAGGTTGCGGAACGCGGCCTGGAGCGGGTGTTGCGTTTCGTTCGCGCTCCCGCACAGGCAGGCGTCCACGCGGAGCACCGCGAGGCAGGGGAGTGTGCAGACGGGCGGGTGCGCGACGGCGGCGATGTCCTCATCCATTATGCGGAAGTGGAACGCGCCCGATTGCAAGCCGCGGAAGGAGCGGATGAAGGGGTACCAGACGTCCAGATCCAGAAACAGCATGCCGGGCAGCGAGAGGTGCGTCAGCCAAGACCAGTTGTAAGGAGGGTCTGTGAAATCGTAAGCGCCGAGTCGGTGCTCCTCAAGAACCAGACGCCGAAGGGGTGGTTGTTTCTCGGTGAGCGCGGATGTCAGGTAATGGGTGCAGTCGACGAGCTGATAGTCATCCCACTCCCACGCATACGATGCAAGTACGACGGTATGGGCATTCGGGTGTATTCTGATCGCGTATCCTTCTTCGGCTCGTTTGCAGACAAGGTACGAATAGAGTCTTCCGACACTGATATACTGCGCCGAGGACATGAACTCCAGGAGGAAATCACAGGTGGATGCCGACAGACGACCACGTCGGTAAAGACGCCCAGTTGGTATATACTCACTCGGCCGCGTCTCGACCTGGAGATACGGAGCCGTCATGCCCAGGTTCTGCCTCCACCATCTCAGCCATCCCAAACGACGTTCGAACACGTCCGGGTCCCAGACGAAGGGCCGCCCATTCCTATGCCAGTGGATCCGCAGTTCGAAGCGGAGGTGAGACCAGAGGAAGGGCGAGGAAAGTACCACCGCTCGCCAGGTGGCACACACCTGGCAGAGGAGCATCGGCGCGATCGTCGTGTTCGGCTGGAGGAGGACGTGCACAGAAGAATATTGGACACAGCAGGCGAAGATTTCACAGAGAAGCTCATAAGGAAGATTGGTTACTGGGCCTTGATTTGGACTGTATGTGTTATTCATAGTGCTGTAGAGAGAAGCCTGGCGAGCTCTCACGAGGATATCCGTTGTACCATGAACGAGAACGAGAACGACAGACGCAAGTATGCCGTACAAAAGAGAGCGAAGATAACGGGACCGGGAGGCCAGCCGTGCGCTCGGGAAGTTACGGAATGCGCCGCCAGGCAGCACGGCATTTGCCGGTACTGGACTGACTGGCTTGCACTATCCTCAGGCTCTCATCTGATTTTTCAAGACCAATCGCAGTGAGTGAAATGGTAAAAATCTAAGCTACGAGATAACAGACGGCCAGACGAGGTCACGCCTGGTCGCCCCCTGGAGCCCTCGCTTCCAAAAAAAAAAAATTCAAGGCGGGTGCATGACCAGAGCAGCGACACCAGGCAATTAAAATGTCAAAAATCTGAACAGCCCAAAATCTCGGATGTATGACATGCACCCGCCATGCTGACCAAAATCGAACGGACCCATCAGGGGTGCCTAAGGAATCATGCCGCAACCCGCATTTATTGGTCAAAAAAATGGCGCAAAAGCGAAAGCCGGCTCAGTGACCAACTCTTCTCGCCCGTTGCGCAAGAGACAGAGAGCCACAATGAATGCGGGGATGGGGCTTTTGGAGAGGCCAAACGGAGCGAGTGTTATGGAGTTGAAGATCTCGCACCTGACATTGACTATATGTCAGTATCGCACAGATGCGCGAAATCTAAACGGCTAACAGCCAACATCTGACGAAAGCGATACAGATTGGAGGACCTGCGTGGCGCGGAGGACCACGGACGTACTAATTAGTGAGCAAGATGGTACGCAAGCGGTTCGCGATTAGGAAGCGGACATGAAGAATGTCTTGCACAAGGTAGATGGAGACAAGGTAGATGGAGTTATAGGAGGAGTCGAGGGTGGCGGGCGACGAGGAGGGGCACTACGCTGCGCTGCGGGCGGCGGTGGAGGCGTCCGTTTATGCATTGGCGAAAGAGGTGGGAGACACGGGCCATGGAAGAGAGCGCTCGGCGATCGAACATAATCTTGTCGGCTTGCGTGCCAGTAAAGAGATGGGAATAGCAGGCCTCATCCATAATTTCCCCATTACCTCTAGAAAAATTTCAATTGCTTTTAAGATAGGCATCGTTCGCGAGTATTTAAATGATTGAATCAGATGAATAGACCATTATTTGCAGTCATAAGGACTGTCGAGCACATGCCATTCCCTGGCGCGTAGCGTACCTAGTATAAGTACTACCTCCAAGGATCGTTGGGTGTACAACTTGCGGAATCTAAGTCACGTAGGGAGGAATTAAGTTGGAAGTTTTCTAGGGTACGAGATCTACAAGCAGGGAGCTGGGCACATATGGTTGAGAGTCGAAGAAAAGGAGGGAAAAGGAGAAGCCGGTATTTGCCGGTGGGAATACAAATACATGACAACATGGCTTCGCTGACGCGCCTCGTGCAGGAGGCAATCTACTTATCGCATTCAGCATCTTCTACGACATATTCCAGAGTGCGCCGTCGTCGAACATGAGTAAGAGTGCGCTGGTACCCTATAGAATCGATGGCCCATGTCCATATACATCCTGCTCGCTTGTCCCCAGCTCATTTCCGCGTTTCGTGCATGGTTTGGTTATGTCTTTTCCCTGCTCACTGCCTTATCTCTGATGAAATTATTAGGATACGGATCCATACTTGGACGTCGTCGTACTCCTGCGTCGCGCCCGGTGCTCGAGCTGCGTCTTCGCCACCTCTCATCTGCGTAGTCGTCGAGGGCCATACATTCGCGGGCCATGCATCTGAGGTGCGTATTCTTCTCATCTACGCTTCCAGCCCTGCTCCCATTGTTGTCATGTTGTCGTTCCCATCCCGTGTCCACAGTATCCGCAACGGCGCCGCTCCGCAAACCATCCTAACGCTCTGGGATCTACCACGCATAGCGCACAGTCGCGCAGCCTGTTTGCCAATCCACTGTGTTCTATGCGTCTCAGGCTGTGTGTGGGAAGATGGCTGCGGATAGTGTGCGTGCCACACTGGGTCTGTCGACCCGGACCCAAGCTTAGCTGGGATCGGGAGGCTCCACCCCGCGGTGCGTGGATGTCCAGTTTATGGGGTGCGCGTGACAACAGAGACGCCGGCTCAGCCTCTGCTTTCATGGGCAACTTCTGCACAACGGGATACGCTGCATGCGGTTTCACATGCACGCCTCTATCCCTGCATGCACTATACAGAAGAGTACCAAGATAACAGAGGCTGAAAGAGACTGTCAGAGGCGCGCGGCGATGATCTTCCCAAGGACGGCGCCTTCTCGTCCCCATCCCGGTGTGTCAGTATATGATCCACGCAGCCATCGAGACCCCCACCCCATCCTCCCTGCAGGCGCTAGTTCAAAATTCGCAGTGAAGATTGTGCGGTCTAGTGGTACCCTGCCGCCTAGCCTCCTGCGCATTCTGTATCGTCCGCGCCACTAATAGGATGGGGTACCGCGGTATCGACAGCGAGTCGTTGAGAGCCACCGCGTGTGCGGCCGAATCGTCCTTTCCCGTCTTGATATGTCGGCAGTCTTCCTGTTCATGTAGTCGAGACCCTAACCCAGCCTTCCGCTGAATAACTGCGTAGGGGGGGAGCACGCTGCTGGCGCCAGTTGCTATGCCATCTACGCATCGGGTCTTTTGAAATTAATAGGAGGTGGGGTATGGTGCGCCTAACAAGGTGCAGAACTGCGATCAATGGGATGTATGTTGTGTATTGATATGTTATCTTTTTGGTTCGGTGATCTTGCTTCATTCGAAGGGGGAGCCAGCGTGGGGCGCAAGAACCCCTGTTTTTCCACTCTGTCGCTGGAGATTTTTTCGGTGGTCCGAAGCGCGCCGGGTGTGTTATCCACGAGTCTTCTTCTCTTGTCATCAACAGTTCCACCATCGCGTCCGTACCCTGCAAGTGCAACGGCACATAGCTCTACGCAAAGGTTTGCATGTGGGGCCTGTGGGCCAGCTGTCACCGATGCGCATGCCATTTCGTGCTCAAGGGTGCCTTGTGAGGTAGAGCATGTCCATAATGATCCGTAAGATGCGGCGTATCATATGTGAGGGTGTCTGTGTAACGTCCTCTTTGTCTAACATGCTGTTGCGTGCATGCGTGTGGACTGCTGCCCGAGTGCGCAGATGTCGCAGGCGCACTAGGATGTTTAGTCCCCCTACCCAACTACTAGACGTTCATCATCGTGTAGTCAAATACGCACTTATGTATGTACGCAATGACTGGCTCCACTCTTAAGTGCTGAGCAGATGCTTATCTTTGATACGATCGATTAAGATTGCTATTATTCAAATATTCAGAGATATGCGAATATGAAGCAACTGGGTTGAAATGATGTAGATGTAGTGGATAGGAAAGATACATGCTTGGATCACGAGAGTTGACGAATCGATACCATCTATCGTCGTAACAAATTTGACACCGTGCCACCGTGACTGCGCTCGAACATGGACATTGCGTAGAACATCAGATTGTGTACTTCGGCCTTTACTGATGCGTTTTCCTCGACCACTGGCCTACGATATAGGCCAGGGTGAGGAGTTAAGAACCCTGAAAGCACAGAAAGTAGAAATGCACACGGTTGTTATCGATGAAGTGGGCTCGACATTAATATTATCATCGGAGTCTGATAGGTATCATAATCTATCATTGCAGCTATTCGGTAACACGGACATCCCCAATGCAGACACCCAGACACTTGAGTATACAGCAGAAACCAACACCACGCCGCCATCGCCATGGGCCCTAAAGAGCGCTGATGATATGCAGTGGAGTGTAGGTTAAAGCTACGATACAAGCGAGTCGGTGTGGGGTAGGATGTGGGATGGATCACGAATCATAAAGGTTAAACAGGATGAGGAACAGGATTGGGTAGGATTGGTACAATGAAGAGCGACTGAAAGCAGTGGCAGCGGATTGCACACCTACAGTAACATGTTTTTTCACACCTGGATTGAAATTTGAGCGCAGGGCCGTAGCGTGCCCACAGGGATCGTCGTGCATATAAGCGGCGGGCTCTAAGTGATGTAGAGTGGAGTCAGGTTGGAAACCCGCTGGGGGACGAGATCTCCTAGCAGGGAGCTGGGCACATACGGTGGAGAGTCGAGGAAGAGGAAGGAAACGGAGAAGCCGGTATTTTCCGGTGGGAGTACAAATACGCGACAACATGGCTCCGCCGACCGCCTCGTTCTGCCTCGTTTTAACCTTGTACATACTCCATCGTGGGGACGCAGGGAGCAACATATCGCATCCAGCGTCTTCTATGACATATCCCAGAGTGCGCCGTCAGTCGACCGAGAGCAGGGCTGTGCTGGAACCCAAAAGATTCGACAGATCTCCATTTCGTGCACAGTAGTATGGTCACATCTTCTCCCTGCATACTGCGTTATTGCTGACGAATTTACCAGGATTCGGACACATCCTTGGCCATCGCTTTTGCTATGTTGCTATAGTGTAGTCTTGCCCCCGGATCGCACCCGCTCTCGATCTGCGTAGTCGTCGAAGGCCACACATTTACGGGCTATACATTTGAGGTGCGCGTCCTTCTACGCTTTCAGTTCTACTCCCGTCATCGGCGTGTTGTCGTTCCCATCCCATGTCCACTGTATCCGCAACAACGCCACTCCACAAACCATCCTGACTCTTTCAAATCTATCACGCATAGCGCATGGAGATGCAGCCCACGCCCCACGGGCCAGTCCACTGTGTTCTATCCGTGTCCAGAATTTCGATAGAGAAGGATGGTTGCTGGCCGTGGTGTGCGTGCCACCTGGGTCTGTGGGCCACGACCCAAGCACATTTTTGAGACCAAGGGCATCGACCCCAGTCTGCGTGGCCGTCCACCTCACGGGGTGCGCGTAACAGAGGAGACGCCGGCTCAGCCTCTGTTCTCACGGGCGAACTCTGCGCAACAGGATACGCTGCATGCGGTTACACATGCACGCCTCCACACCTGCATGCGCTGCGTATGCCAACCCGCTGACAGAGGCTGACAGAGGCTGGCAGAGGCGCGCGGCGATGATCTTTGATCTTCCCGACCATGGCGCCTTCGCACCCCCATCCAGACGTGTCAGTATACGATCCACGCGGCCATCGCGATCAGCACCCCAGCCTCCCGCAGGCGCTGTAAAAATCTGCGCTGCGAGGCGTGTGCGGTCTGGTAGTACCCTGCCGCCTAGCCTCCTGCGCATTTTGTATTGTCCGCGCCACTAGGATGGGGTACCGCGGTATCGACCGGCGCGCCGTTGAGGGCCACCGCGTGTGCGACCGAATCTTCCCTTCCCATCTTGTTGTGTCGGCAGTCTTCCTGCCCATGTAGTCCTGCCCATGTAGTCGCGACCCTGGCCCAGCCTTCCACAGAATAACTGCGCACGGGGGAAGCACGCTGTCGGAGCCAGCTGCTATGACCTCTACGCATTTTTTTTTTGTTGTAAATCATTAAATGGGAGGTGGGGTAGGGTGCGCCTTACACGGTGCAGAACTGCCGTCGATGGGATGCATCGTGGTTTTGTGTATTGATATTGTTATCTTTCGGTTGTGTGGTCTGGCTTCATTCGAGAAGGGGGCGCTGGTGTGGTATGCGGGTGCAGGAACCCGTGTGGTGAATAGGTCTGGCGCTGGAACGGCGATTTCGCCATTGTGTTGCTGCAGATTTTCTCGGTGGTCCGAAGCGCGCTGTGTGTGTTATCTACTTGCTCCTCTGCGCGAACACTTTTCTGCGCGCACGTTTCTCTGCGCGAACGGTGCGTGGGTGGGTTGGATAGCGGGCATATTGGCGGGCGAGTTCCACGAGCTGAGCAAGCCCGCGTTCGCGTTCGTCGTGTGCTTCATGCTGCTGCAATTCTCCCTCAGCTTCGGCGAGCACCACGCCCTCCGTACGTCTGCCCCCATCGATTCGTCTCTGCCCTCGTCACCACCTATAAACCACGTCTAACCCTACCTCGTGCTCGGTTCGTCCTCTGGGCAGTGCTACATACCCCGGGGAGGTGTGCCCGGCGCGCTTCTGCGCCTTCGGCGCTTCGCGCACGGGATCTCCGCAGCGATGGCGAGGTCGGCGCGATCATCTGAGTCTCCGCGCTCGCGTTCAACACGCCTTCACAGAAGATCGGCACGCCCGCGATCCTGTGGAGTTTCTGGTGCGTCTTTTGTGTGTTCCGACTTGCGCGTTTTTTTGGGTGACCTTGCGTGCGCGGTTTTTTGATGTTGTGGAAGCCGCATGCTGATGCCGTTCTGTGTTTTTTGGTGTAGTGCTTACGCTCTTGCTGCCGGAAGTGATGGGCTACGACCCGGACGAGGTGCTCGCGCAGGAGATCCGTGAGGAGCGCGCGGAGCGCTAGCGCTCTGGGGCTGTTGCAACAAACTAGCATGATCTTGCGCGGCGAAAATGGTGGTGTATAAGGGGAGGAAGGGCCATTGCTGGCTGCGGCGTGCTATTGACTAAAAAATGCGACGAACGAACTCGTAAATCCACCTTTGTATACTTGCTTTTTTTTCACTAGTATTTGTACATCCATCCATCTATCCATCCGTCATTCTGCGGTCTGCATTCAAGCCACTTCAAAGCTACTTATTTTCCAGACATTTTCTTCGTGTTCTATTTACATAACATTCCACAATAACGAATGCAGCACCAATTGTCCCAAACTTCGCTTCGAGCTCTGCAGTACAAATCATCCATACGCGCTCGTGCGCAGTGCGCGCATCTTATCAGCGTTTCTCGCCGACATGAGCCGCGGTCGCCGGTCCTCATATCACCTTCCCTCGTGTTATCCTAGGGGTAAGTATACTCAACCAAAAACACCCCTGAGTACGCCAGCATATCCGCCCGCTCCCGATCTTGCCATCTCTTCGACACCACGCTGTCATACACCCGCCGCCGCGCCCCCGCGTTCAGCCGCGGGAACGCATCGCGCAGCACCTTCAGCCCGTCCTGCCGGAACGTCTCCAGCGCCAGCGCGGCCTTCACGCCGCGCGAGACCTTGATCCTAAATCGGATGGCGATCGTGGAAATCGCGGACGGGGGGTACTGCGCGAGGACAGCGTCGATGGCCGCACAGTCGACCTCGGTGGGGATATCTTTGACGCGGCCGGTCGCGTGATAACCGAAAATGGTGGAAAGACCAGCGGCTTCGATGGATATTTCGAGGCGGGAGAGGGGTGGGAGGTGCGGTCCGAGGAGATCGAGGATTTGGTGCGTGGAGGATTCGATCGACGACAGGCTGTTGTACTTTTCGAGGAGTAGATTAATGGTAAGCCTTGTTAAACGCGACAGATGCCTGTAGTCCACACGGAAGCGCGGAAAGATGTGCTCTGCGCGGTGATCATGATTGAGCAGAGAAACTCTAGTTCGGATTTGGAGAAGCGTCAACGTACCGCTGTTGAAATTGAGCGTGAGGTCCTCCAGCACGGTCCAATGTTGCCAATGATAGGAAATGGAGTTGACCATTGAACTTTCCTGTAGGGTGACCGTCAGAGCTTTCAACATAGGGATATCTCCTGGAGCGATGAGGTTGTTGAAAAAGACTGGTGCGTTATGTATATCCAAGCTCTCGAGGTGGTTCCATAATCCCAGCGCCGTATACTCTGGAACGCGTTGAGAATTCAGAGTCGACGGAAATGATATACCACAGATGGAGATGTGTTTAACGTGTCGTCCTTTTAGCAGTGTCGGAGGAACGTCATCGAACCATTTCAATTCCAATGTCGCAATGCGGGTATCTAATAGGGCCTCAATGTTGGAGATAAATTCAGGAGTGATCACTTCCTCTTGCCATTCCGAAAATCCCCACAATGCCAGCGTATAGTCGCTTGTCGAGTATTGGCAGCCTTCAACGCCTTGAAATACCGTATTCAATATCGTTATTAATGACCCGTCTTCCATCTCCGGATGTGGAACCACGTCGCCCTGCGTGTCCACAATCTCACCCAGGGCCAACACCAACTTCCGCACATGACGCGCAACCCCCATGCTGGGCGCTGCCCACACATCCGATCGCAGCAGATCGAGGAATGCGTGGATATAAGAAAGTGGCGGCGGTGTAGAATCGCTTCGCTGGAAGGACACGATCGAAAAGCGGTGGGCATTTATGCGTTGGCGAAAGATGTGTGAGACGAGGGCAAGCGAAGAGAGCGCTCCGGGATCGACCATCGTATTTTCTGAATCGGATAGGTTGCCAGTAGAGAGTTCGGAATAAAAGGCCTCATCTATGATTTTATCAATTAGCTCTATAGGGAGCTCGCTTTGTGTCAAGACGGGCATCGTTTGCGATATCATTTTTGACGGGGGAATCAGATAGTAGTGATAGACCAATGATAGATCATTCTGGATGCGGACTGCGTAAAGCCGGAATTGGACAAGTTTGCCACGCTTAGGAAGCCTGCTGAGCGCCTGAGCGCTGAGCTACGGTGGTTAGCCAAGAAACAATTATTTTGGCAATTTGTGCCCATTGAGAGCTTCTAGATACATGCTCGTGAATAGATACTAGTAAATATAATTCAGCCTTCAAAAAATGTGCGTGTTGTGGAGAAAAATCTCTGACATTGACAAGTTACCTTTCTCTACTCCGTAGACATACTAGACATGACTAAATCCATGTAATAGTTTCTGTAGACTCTGCGGTTGGAGTCAAGCGATAACGAGCCATATCTAACGAGAATAATCGCAACTTTACGTCTTCGGCTCCGCTATATTTCTCAGAGCCCTCACTTTTCTTGTTGTTTCGTCTTGGTTTCGTCATTATAATTGATGAACACAAAGAGCAATGTCTTCGTCATAACCACGCAATGTGATCTTCGTTCAGTAAATCTGCACGATGCGATAACCGGAATTAAAAACTGATCAAATGGTACATCGTCAAACTCGATGCGTAAGTTGTGGCAGTCTGCGCAGACTCTGCAAGAGGCGAAGGTGGAAGGATTTACAACGGGTGGTCACTGCATCGTCACAGGCTCATAGTCCCTTTCCATCCAAAGGAAGAAGTATAAGTGGATGTAGTCATTATAAGTACATGCAAAGTGGCTGTCACAGTGCGTGTTCAAACGTTCACTGAGGCAACGTTCAGGTCAAGATGCGCGAGGCACCAAGGTACTTCCGGCGAAGTCCGGTGTTTGACGCCGCCCACTGAAGCACACATTGCAGCCGAAGTTGGCTTGTCGTCTTCTTTTCTTCGACGACGCAACTACTTATCCGCGCGCGGTTGGGTACCCCTCCACTCTTCATCATCAAGCTACGCCAGCCAACCACCTGCCTCTCCCATTTTACCCCACAGCAGACCCCACAGCAGTCTCATGGCGTGAACAGGCACATCAGCGTCATTGGCGGCGCACCTGGATGATTTCGAACGCAGCGACGTCGTGGGCAGTCGGGTGACGATGGCCTTGCGGGGCATTGCGATAAGGGCTCTAGAGAGGCGGCGCATACGTTTACGGTCGATGGTGGTGAGCTTTTCACCTCCTTCTCTTACCCCGTGATTGGTGGCCTCATTATTTTTATATCGACGACAGTCTGGCCAACGTCATCATCCCCACCTGCGGCACCTTCTACTAGTCTCCGAATCCACGCGCTACATTGAGCGTGGGAGCAAAGCAAGCCCAGCGCGATGCCAAGTCGGGCGATGAAGGTGCTCAAGGCGCCCAGGAGCGCAAGATGGAGAAGCCGGCTAAGGCGACAACGGAGGCTCGCGAATTGAAAATCCCGGCCGACATGGAGGCAGGGCAGGCTTTTGGGAGGACTTGCTCGTCAGAGGGCGAGGCGAGGACGACGTGGCGCTCGAGTTCTTCTTGAAATAGATGGCACATTCCAAAGTCCTTCTTCTATGTTTCCTGAGTGAGATGGGATGCTGACGTTGCGACAGAATTTTTTATCCCGCCGCCGTCACTTCAAGCTGCTCGGGACATGTGTTCTACTTCCACCGCGACGGAGCATGAGTTCCCCCACCTTCGTCGCACCTCAGATTCATCCCAACCGCCATCACGCAGCGTCTCCGACATCCACCTCACCTCAAACGCCGTGCTGCGCTCTGTTTCGTCCCTTTGCTTGCACACATTTGCGATATATTCCTTCTCGCAGGTGCGCAGTGTACCCCTCCATGTCTCTCGTCCATTACTCCTAGGCTCTGGCGCCAGCGCCGTCATCCGCGGTCCTCCCCACTACGCGGGTTCTCAACCTCTATTGCAGGTGTCCACTATAGATCGTTGGATGTGGAGTGTTAGCCCTAGCGATATCATGGATCTGTGCGATACCGCCGCCGATTCCGTCCATATCAGGTGCGTGGTCGTCGTCCACTCCGTCTGCACCCTCTCTGTTTCGCTGCTATCCAGAAGCCCCTTCCCCGCATTCATTTGTGACACACCTGCGTAAAGGGCCAGATGGGCTTGTTCTTGGACAGGCTTCCCCCCTACGCTATCCGGGGCTAATGCATTCGGCGTCGCTGATGGTGCATCAGCCCTTGGTCTGTCTGGCGGTTGCGTGTGTGGAGTACTACAGAGGTGTCGTGTCATCGCCGTGTTTTGTGCGTTGTGATCGTGTCCCTTTCATCGAGCGTCTGATTCACTTCCAAAGTGCTTGTGCTTGAAGTGAATCGTGCGTTTGAGGTGTGCGCCGTTATCTATCTCGTATCCCCACCTTGATTCCAGTCCGCGCACTTGTCGCCAGGTTGTGTCGCACTTCCGACGGCGTTCTCCGCTCGCTCGCGCGTCGTTCTGCTTCCTTGCGCAACCCCAAGGGCGCTGCGGGTGCGACGATTTCATCAATAGCCATCAAGAGTCGTGTATCTACGCGCTACGGGCTCATCGGAGGTGCGTGGCCTTCGATTTTTCGTCCACGCATTTCTTGCCAAGTTGTCCGCGTCTGTGATGTTCGCGACATCCCCACCCACCTCCGCGCGCATTTCGACGGTTTGAGCCTTATTGCGCAATGTATCAGTGTTTGCGGCCCATGTTGGGCTGTACAGAAGACCTTGGGCCTCTTCTCATCGTGCTCCGCGTTTACTGTTGCAGACATCATCGCCATCATTCGCTGGAAAGGCTAGTTGGATTAATACAGATGGTTATCTCCCTTTCTGTGCTGGCTCTGGGTTTTATTATTGGCTTCACTTATGACATACTATGTACTAAGGACGTTGACGACACTAACGACTTTGCGTAAAGACGGTGACGACATCAACGACTTTGCAATAACATTTTCATGACACATCTAAAACAAAACTTCGATGCCTATTCAAGTTATTCATGAGTTGAAAAGCGAAAAAAAAGGAACCACCATTTATTATATCTTTACACTAAACTTCCTTCACAACAATGCACGACGAACACTCAACACTCGAATGATATGACTAACCAGAGTTGGCGAGACTCATAACATCTCCAATTTCGCCCCATGATGGATCTCGTATTGCCCTAATGTGATGTGGTCCTTGTAGACGTTATGCCTGGCGGATCAAAGTGGTTTGAAAGGTAGATTCGTCAAAAAGGAAAAAAAAAATTAGAAGTAGGATAAAAGAGACATAAACAAAAAAGAAATGCAGCGCACGATTTCTTAAGCACGATCTTCGACGCACTCGTTCCTGTCTGCGCCGCGATGTGCCCTTTGAGCTCGCCCACGGTGTCATGGGGACTGGTTTTGACGTGGACTACACGTGCACGCACACATCCAAGATTAATCGCCACGCAGAAACACATCCAGTAAGGGGCCGCGGTAGAAGGGGAATACGGAAAAATAAAAAGAATGTCAGCGCCTAAAACCACAGTTGCGCGCTAGACAGCTAACGGACCTGTGCGCCCATGACCGGTCGCGCTAACCTAACGGGGAGATAATGATGTCAGACTGGGACACCGATGGCATCCATGTAGGGCAAACGTACTGTAATATGCCCGTTGCTGCTTTGTGCTGGCTGCGATGAGGCAATGCGCGCTTGATCAACGAGTGTTGCGAGGCCACATCAGACCGCTCGTAGTAGGCTGGGGCGGCGATGACGGATCCAAGAAGAAGGGCGAGGAGAACGACGAGGAATTTGGGTACGAACATGGTGAATTGAAGGGGTCGTCTGTGTGTTGCACGTTTATTATTGGTCAAAATATAATGGTAATGGGAAATTATCTCACTAATAGGTCTAGGAAATTCAACGTTGACGAAGGTGATCGATTTTTCAGAAATTCTTTAACCAAAGCCGACCTTTGATACGAGAGAGTATCGTCAGTATGGTAAATCGTGCGAGTTGGTTTAAACTCACCAGCAGCCAAAGGTGAATGTTATAGTGGGAATCGTTCCAAACGATCTGAGGAAATTGGCCCATGTCGGAGAGCCTTTTATATGACATCCACAGCATGTGAAAGGCCGATTTGCGGCGCATGGAGCAAGTAAATTCAACAATGCATAGGACGAGTTGTCAACGCCAGATGATCAAAAGAGTCTCGATCGGTTCTCGAGACCAGTAGCCGAGTTGCCAATAGTACATAGCACATGGTCGAATAACTTTCTATGTAGTCTTGGCACTTGCTTTACTTCAATTTACTAAAATGTTATACAGAATCATTTGTTTTGGCCGTTGCATGAAGCAGGAAATTTGGAATGCGAATTCGATGCCTGATATCTTATATCTACATTTCCAGCATCATAATGCAAGTGAGATATGAGCAGGGTACGAATGCCGAGTGGATCTCTGCAGGTCCCGAGCGACTGAGTAGGCAATATCGAGTGCAGCCTCTTTACATTCCTTTTCATTTTCACCTGTCACTTCCGAATGATGCTATGTACTGCGGTTGCCGTTAAACAGTTAAACGTCTGCTACAAGACTTCGTGACCCTTGCCTCGCGCGAAGTCTCCATCCTCCAAAAATCCGACGATCTCCCAAATGTGGTACTATTGCCAAGAGGCACAAGCCAACTTCCTCTACATCGCGCTCGAGCTGTGCCCCGCACAACGGCGGATGGGCCCGCCAGCTGTCCTCTGCGCGTTTCAATGTTTGGCCATCGCCATGTCGCGCGGCGCAGGGAGGTGCGTGGCCTTCGATGCTTTGTCTACGCATTTCTTGCCCGCGTCTGTGACGCCCGCCACATCCCCATCCAGCTCCACGCGCATTTCGACGGTCTTGGCTTCGCGCGATGCAGCAGTACGTGCGGCCCGTGGGTCCACCGGCTGTTTTCTGCGCGTTTCAGTGTTTGAACATCATTATGTCGCGCTGCGCAGGGAAGGGGATGGGTGAGTGCGCAGTGTGTGCTCTACATTGGCTGCGACTCTGGTC
This sequence comes from Pholiota molesta, assembly GCA_014925825.1. Taxonomy (NCBI): domain Eukaryota; kingdom Fungi; phylum Basidiomycota; class Agaricomycetes; order Agaricales; family Strophariaceae; genus Pholiota; species Pholiota molesta. Next base: position 436,613 of record JACGCK010000022.1, read on the forward strand.
CAGGCCCAGGCGATGGGAATCTCCCGACGACGTGATGCGTCTGGGCTGTGTGTTCTTGGAATCCCTTGTACGGGTGCGCATCATTTATCAGGCGAGGCTTCTCCCAGCCTCTAAGTATTCATTGGGATGTTCTGCAGAATGGGGTGTACTGCGCGCAGCTATCGAGCCTGCCGCCAATCCTGCGTGTGCTAGACGAGTTAGGAGAAGAGAGAGGCTGTAAGATGCGCGGCATGGACGTGTGTCCAGGATCCCGAACGGTGTACGGGTGACTCTCAGTAAAGCCAAAAATCAGGTGTATGTAAGGTAAATGTCCTGCAATAGTCGTCTATGCGTCTACCTGACTAAATTGTCGTCGATTCGTACTATTATCTGACGCAGATTTTCATGTGTTAGTCAGGTTGTTAGTCAGGTTGCTCGAAGTATGAAGCAATCCACAGCTATGGTTTTAGTCCAGCTACAGTCAGCTTTGTAGTCAGGCCAAAGTCCGGCTTTGGTCGGGCTTCTCTCAATTTGACTCCTTTGAAAGTCAGTGTATAGTCATGCTCTTTCTCTCTATCAGTCAGTTATATTTGTGCTCATAGTCGGCCTCAAGTCAGATAAAGGTCCGGTATTTGATAACTTGTAGCTTGCTCAATTTCTTACTTTCCCATCGATGCCGTTTCCATAGCACAAAGTAGATTATGATAAGTAGATTTCATTTTACAAAGATATAGGCTTGCAATAGAGATCGAGACACAGAAAATAATCGTCGGAGTCTAATACTCAAGTTGAAGTTTCCAGCGAGGTCTTTCTGTCTTCTTTCTGCTCATCAAGCTATGAAAATCATAATGAACACCTATTGGAAGCTTGAATGTTTGCAAAAAGGGACTCAACGAACCATTTTTTGAAATTTGAGGCGAACGGCTGCTGGTTGGGCCCTACAGTGCGAGTCTTTCAAGGTAGTGGAGATGAAATCTGGTGCCACCCCCGTAGTGAGTGTATGTATTACGGAAATTCTGATCGTCAAAAACATACCTTGCTTTGTTGGCTGCTTCAAGCTTGTTTGTCGAGGTAAAGGCTACATTATTGACCCGTCTGCGAGGAAGGACGTGTCGAACACGTCGTCCAGCTAGATGGTCTCTTCCGCCGCGGCCCCGTTGTGCATGTTCATGTTCATGCCCATGACTGTGAATCCGTATTAGTGGATAGTGGTCTCCGGAAGTACATTGTACACTTACAGGCTGCGCAGTGTGCCAGTGGTTGGATGCGCCAGCGACCTTTCCCATCCATCAAGCCAGTAAAGCCCTGGCCCCCAGCCGGTATCCGATAGCGCTTGTGTGATGGGCATTGACAGAACAGTTGTGGGACGAGGCGGCTCGGCAAAGCAGGTGGCATGATTATATGTGCGGTACGGTGGAAGCGGGAGGCCGAATCAAGGCATGGTGGACATTGGAGATGGCAGCTATACGTGCGGCGTGTCCATGCGAGAGTCTCGTACACCGTCAGTTGCAGATAGCGAATCTCCCAGTGGCCCTGCGTGGCATGTCCTCAACATCCAGCTTGTCAGCGCTGGCCGGGGTGCTAGCTACGTGGACATGTTGCGTGGTATTTTCAATGCGTCCTAGATTCGATTGTTAGCATTCTAACGGAGCTCTGAATGTGGTGGCACTGGTGGCACAGTCGAGGCCAGGTCGAGGCACTTAGCTGAGGAGATGAATGAGCTTCCAAGGCAAGTTCAAAGTTATTCGCACTTGAACCGCATCACGGGATCAAATTCCCATCTGCCAAAGTTGGACTTAGTGAAATTTGGACTTTGTGATTTGATTGTGGTGCTGCCAGGGTGCCGCTGACGTGGGGTTGACCGGACTATAACAAGACGTTAAGACACGACCCAGTCACCGGTGACTGATGCTACGTGTGCATTAGTGAATTTATTCTACTACCTTTGGTGTCATGCATCTGGTACGCACGTAGTGGTGATGTGAAGCTTGAGCACTTGAGCGCGTATGCATCTTCCGAATATCGCTAGATAGCCTAGCCGTTTTGTATTTTATTATACGAATACGCATGTTTTCCACGCACATCATTTTGGATGCTCCAGCGTACGAACGAGATATATTGTATAGCTCGCTACTCCATTTCCTACTGTAACAGTGCCCTCTGATTCTGAACTTGTGCCAGAAGAGACTTTTTTGGGGCCGTTCCATACTTACTTAATCATTTTGTCGTTCATTTATTTCTTGTATCATTTATTTCTTGTACCACCACATTTGCTTCAAAGGCCTCCATATTATGGCATGTTGGGGAGCGTATACTGAAAGTGTTGATGTCGTACTCTGTCGCAGTGTCTTTCGTTTCGTCGCTTGCGCGTGCGTGTCGTTGGGCTCGCGGTTATTGCCCTGTCTCATTAGTAGGGTACGCAGACACAACGCACGGGCCACGGCCTTTTCTCATTGCCCCGCGGCCAGTTATGAGGGCGTCATCGCTTCATTCATTTATGATCTGCCGGATGCGACTAAGCTACTTGGCTGACCATCGAGCCTCTGCCCTGCCCATTGGCATCTACTAGGAGACTGCGGCCTTGAGTCCCAGCCTTCTGTTTGCTCATATACTTCCTGTCACGAGACAGGGGGGTCTACGATTGTGGTTTGCGGCAGCACGGTCGGAGGGGAGAGGCATACATGTTTGTGCGCTTCATCGCTGCGGGTGGTGTCGGCGTAAGTAATCTATGGAGACTGTCGCGCCTCGGAAACACTCGTGCGCGCGTACTGCGCTAGTGGTCTTTATTGAAATTCAATACTATTTACATGATCAACCCATTCAGTTTCCTTCTCACCGCTCTACCTCTGTTTCTCGCAACATCGCCAGTGCACGTACCCTATCATCCTCCACCGTGTCTTTCCAGACCCACGCCCATTCCTCGCTCAGCGCTTTCCCTAACCCGTCCAGAACCGCCTTGTCAACATCCGCGTCTCCTGCTTTGACGTGCTCGAGTCCAGGGTAGATGAGGTCCAGCTTTCGCCCGCATGCGATTGCCAGTTCCAGCGCGCGGTTCCCTTGGGCACAGCGGATGTCGTCGTAGATTTGCGTGATCTTTGGGATGGTGTCTTTCGTGCATGCTTTGTCGGAGAGGAGGGTGGCTAGTATGTATGCGTCCTGCAAGCGGGATTCCAAGCACGCGTCAACGTATATCAAGGTGTCATTGACTATCACATACCTCGATTGCGGTACCAGCGCCAGAGCCTTGATGAGGTGGCAGTCCGTGTGCCTTGATAAGTAGAATATTCAGAAGTATAATTTTTTTGCTATGGAGATTTGGTATACTTACTGCGTCACCGGCTATAAGCGCGCGTCCGCTTGAGTAATTCTTCATGGGCACAACTTGGTTGATCGGCCACTTGAGCGGCTCTTTAAGACTCTATTGGCGTCATGCGTGATAAGTGATCACATTTTGGCATGAAAAGCAGTAAAAACGAATGCGTACACGGAGGAGAACCTGAACTTCGGGTTCGAACTCGGTAAATGTCGTTAAAAGCTCTTCGTGTATCTGCTCTGCGGCCATCGGTGTGTTTTCATATTGGGTGCCTTCTTTTGAGGGATCTGTAACCATTGCGGCGACATTTATGAAGCTGCGCGAGATCGCATAGGCGACGACGTGCTACGAAAAAGTTAGGCTTTTTCCCATAGAATTGAGAAATAAGATAGAACAACCTTGAATTTCCCAACGTACTACCAAATCTCTTCATCAGTAGTAAGTTTAATTTCACAAACATAGATGAGAACTGACCATCATCGGCGTCGCGATAGCGCGATGCCCCGGGAACACGCGATCCAGCACGTCTCTCCCAACGAGTCCGCGATACGCAACCGTCCCAGACCACACGGGCTCCACGGACGGTGCATCCGGTATACCCTGATGCGCGAGCACACTCTTCCGAACCGTCGACCGGATCCCGTCCATCCCAATTAGCAGATCGCACGTCGCGGTCGCGCCGTTCTCGAACTGGATGCGGATCTTGTCGCCGGCCTCGGCGTATGACGCGAAGCGGTGGGCGAGGTGCAGGCGGCCGTGGAGGCTGCTGACGAGCGTTTGTTGGAGGTCTGCCCTGTGGAAGGTCGTAGACCCGCCTATTGAATCACAGGTGAACAGATAGCGTATAAAAATCTAGATAATCGGATTTACCTTCCATCATGATGTCATGAATGAAATAGCCCTCTGGTTGATCGGCTTTGCGAACTTGAAAGACGAGGCCTGTACCATGAATGAGCGCGGTTTCCATAGAACTTCAACTCTGAGACGGCTAAGAATCATTGACGCGTACGTGTTGAGTTATCAGGAGGCTTAGGAAGGAACTTGACGAGGCTCTCCCCGAGGTCGATGGCCTGCATGATCTTCCAGACGCGAGGCCAGAGCGTGATCCCAGCTCCGATTTCCGAGATGACAGAAGCGCTTTCGTATATATCGACCTCGAGGGTGCTCTCAGATCCGCGTTGCAGTGCGCCGAGCGCAGCGGATAGGGTGAGACCGCCGATGCCTGCTCCTCTGCGAACGTGCGGGTCGAGGATCAGATTGGGGTCCAGGCAGATACCGCGGTAGGATACGGATACAGAGATTGGATACATACATAATGGCCACTCGGACTTTGGTTTGATGGGGTGGCGAATCCATTGGAAGCAATGAATGGACGTGGTGGATCGTGTACCGCCTTTTATGCTTGTTAAGCGGGGTGTCATTCGAATTATCATCTCATGAATTGCTGATTAGTAACTGGCCTAATTTTATCGCGACATCTGAATCTGATAAATCACATATATAGACTACCCACAACAAATCGTACTTTGTAGCGACATCAAGACATCTATAACTAGCCTGGCTGCAAGTAGACTTGTGCTCAATATCTTCCCGTCTGGAAACGCAGTCGGCCCTCGCGCCGCACCGCAGACAGACCGCTGTTGCGGTGTGCAGAGCGCGGTGCATGCGGGGGGCGGGGTGGGGTGGGTCATCGCACGCACGATGCACACATTCCTACTAGACGCCGGAAGCCATGCCTCGCCGACGCACCGCTGAGACCTCACCACTGATAGCGGGCACGTAGAATCGGAAGAGTAGATGGTGCACAGAGGACTGCGCGCTTCCGCGTTCTAGAGGTGGCGCAGCGACGCAAGAGACCCGGAACGCCAGCCCCATCGCACACCTCCCGACACCTGTCCACGACGTATCAACGTCTCTTCAACCCGACCACTTCTTCCTCCTCCAACAGTGGAGATGGACCACCCGAGACGATGTACACCAACCACACATTGACATAACACCGATCGCGCTCCTCGGACGCTTGGAACCACACCGCGCCCCGCGTCCCCGTGAGAAAAAAAAAATGCGCAGAAGGCCAGGGAGCTGGGTACTACCAGGCTGCACCGTCTTCTCAGCTGCGCAAATTTTCTCTAGCCACTGCGGGGAGGCTGGGGTGGGGGTCGTGATGGACGCGTAGATAGAACGTTAACACGTCTTAGCGGGAACGAGAACGCGACGGGCAGATTACAGATTAGAGTCATGATCTGTTCCTGCAGTAGAGGTTGGGGAACCACCAAGGGGTGCGGGTCGAGGGTTTGGATGGTCGCGCATCGAGCACCGTTTAGCGCTTAGATGAGTCCGTCAGAGGGGTGATACATGCAAGAGGACCAGATATCAGGCAGGCAGCGAGCGGCGGAGGTGTCAAGCTTCTGAATCCATGACACGTGGAACCAATGGGATATAGATGGGAGCGCGGTGGTAGTCGATGTGACGATTGGTTATCCAAAGCTCGGATATCGTGGTGGACCAACAGTGGGCCGCAGTCGATGGGAGGTGGATGGGAGAGTGGGAGATTGGTGGGAGAGGCAGGGACGCACTGTCTTGTAGCGATCCAAAGCCTTTAGCAAACGTATCTCGGCAGTGACTGCCGCGCTGTCAGGTGCTTCCCAACGGCCATCACTGCCGAGATCTGTTTGGCAAGGGCTTTCATCGACATCAAGCATTCGTTCCAAGTCGCCCAAGTCGCCCAACCTCCACCATCACATCTTAGCTCTGTCGTCCCAGCTATGGGCTATTTCCCTAAGCGTACGTTGTCTAGGCCTCCTCGTATTAGGTCTGCGGTCAACACTCCTATCTCGTCTTTCGCTCACCAGTACCTGGCTCTAGCTTCGATGCCGTCCTTCCGCCTCCATCGCAGGTGCCTGCTGTGGTTCCTTAGGCCTTAGGTGTAGGGTGTAGGCTGTTAGTTGTCGGGGTGGCATGCACATATCCAACGTACGGTGCGTGATCCTCAGCTCCGTCCATACCCGCTATCTTTCGCCTCTCCGAAATCTCCATCCCCTGCGGCTCTATTGCGCAACGGGCAGGAGGCGCTAGTGCCTTCACTGGTGTGACGCGGCGAGGCTGATGCGTTCAGCATTATTGGCGATGCGTTAGACTTTTGTCCGCATGGCCAATGCATATACAGTTACTTCACAGCTATCCAGGGATCTTTTTATTCGGTGCGGTTGTGGTTGTTGTCGATGTAGCCCATTGTCAGCCTTCTTTTCCTTATTTTTGGTCAATGGGAGATAAACGCGATGGTGACACGAGCACCGCCAGAGGTCGCGATGTCGAAGATGCGCGGACGAGCTCGTCGTGGATGTACGCCTTGGATGATGTTGCGCGCGGGGTGCATGTGGTCTCCTACGCGTGCCACATGCCTTCGATTCATGTCCATCGCGACGCAGGCCAGGCACGTCGCTGCTTTAGTTCGAGGACATGCATCCAGCATCTGGATGCTGATGCTGATTCCGTATCTGCTGCGTGGAGTATTGGCTTTGCTCGCAGCCGCATATCTTGTCTTGTCTCTGGATCATCGCCTGATCTTCTTCTCTCGTTCCGTTTCTTTCCCTGGCATCCGCTTTCGCACGAAAACTGTGCGCGGTGTTACAGGCGTAGCGATTCGGCGTACCTTGCCTGAACGCAATGCGATTAGATACGATGTGTATGTTGCTCGTTCATGCCGTGGTTGTGCTCGTCACACTCTTATGAAGTTCGGTCGGTACGGGCGGGGATGCAGCCGAGCGCGGCGGGAGAGCGCGATGTTTGAAGATGGGCACCGGAAGCCACTCACCGCCGGGATATGCGTGTGGGCCGGGGTATTCGTCGTGGGCGATTCATTCTCCTGTACGCGAGCACGCCCGATTGTTGTCCTCATAATTCACGCGCATCTCAATCGTCCATATCGAGATGCGGACTAGGGGACAATCTGGAGTTTTCTTTTTTTTCCTTTTGTGGTGCATTCCCCATCCACATCCACCGAGCCCTCCACCCCTGTCCACCGGCGTTTCGTGGCGTTCAATTGCGCAAGAGCAGACTGTGCGGCCTGATAGCAGGGCAGCTGCCCGTTCTCCTGTGCGCTGATTGGAACACCACCCAAATGTCCCGGTGGGCGGGCGTCAAGACTGGTTGTGGGTGGGGCGTGGGGCTGATATATCTTTGGATGAATGTGTTTACGAGCGCCTCGGTTGGAGATGGGGTACATGGAGGATGGTATTTGCGTCATGGGTTGTGATTGTCTCCGCCGTCTGTATCACTCGTTTTCGAAGGTTTCCCCAAGGGGGAGGAATAGATCGGATTCTGACACGCCCTCGATCGCGACGTGGAGAGACGGACGGATGATTTCGGTTTGTGAAATATCGCATCATGCGCGATGGGGAGAGACACAACCTCACGCCAAGGTCGGTGAATGAACGTTGCTGCTTTCTTCTTGTAATATCCAGGACGGGCGGATCTCCTCAGCACTTCCCTACATGCGGTTACAAGTACCTGTGCCCCCTTCAAATAACAAAATTAATGGAGGGTTGCTCACGATCTACTGGGGCTTGATCAAATTGCATTTGTAGCGCGTGGCCGTTTGCCGTCCATTAGAAATACGCTGTTGATCCCACTTTTATTCATTATCCTCATTTCGTATCTGCTCCGCGCGAAGGTAGCTTAGTTGACCAAGGCACACGTCCTGCCGTGCCTACCGCGTGCAGGGGCATGCAAGCTATGGGCATAATGTGTACTACTAGTAGGCATCATTGCATGTAATTACTGTGCATGAAAACAAACCAATGTTTACAAGGTAATGAGTTTATTTCCCTGCGGTGCTTACTCGACGGACATGGGAATTCGGCCATCGCTGCCGAGCTGTATTTGGCAAAGGCATTTGAAGCTATTGCCAGCCAGTGTCGCCGCTCTGCCACCTCTGGTCATCTCCAGCCCACCGACGCCAGCTTCTATGGCGGCCAGATGGCGTCCTTGGTACACGTTATTCACTACTCGATGCTCCCCTGCCTCTATCCCAAGTGTATCCTATCGCCTCGGCCGAGAATGGGAGATATCGATATCCGCTCAAATTTCAACGTTTCAACAGTATCGATGGGTCGAATTACAGTCCAGGTGCGTAGTTTCCAGCTCTGCGTCTATCTCTCCAGTATGGCTATCGCGAATATCTCCCCGCCTCGCCTGCCCCAGCGATCTGAAAGAACCCCACCCCACAAGGATCAGCCGGTGAATGCCCATAATTGACAACGCGTTGTTCCAGAGATATCGTGGGATGCAAAGTGTTCTGGGCTAGATGGTGGGTGGGCGCTGCCATTCATGTACGTTTCTCTCGTAAGATTCGGTTCAGATCTTAGCGGCGGTGTGATTGTAGGAGGGTCGGCTAGGGGTCGGCCCAGATGGCTTGGCGACGGATCAAAAAATCCCAGCCTGGGAACTAACTTTACATAGAATCCTACATAAGTCGCGCAATGCGCCCTGCCGCGCCATCTCCCTCTTCCTTCTTCGTGATGCGCGCTTTCTTCGCCCTTGCGGCACTGTCGTTACTCTCTCCTGCAGTCCTTGGACAACACAACATCACCGTGAACGACACGGATCCCGCCATCCAGGTGCGCACTCACGCGCCCACGCGTTGCGATCTCGCCATGGCTTGCCCTTGCTGATTGCATGGAAAGTACCAAGGCGGCGCGGGCGACGCGCCGATATGCAAGGTCGACCCCGATGGCACGATCGTGTCCGGCCCAGGCTGCTACAACCTGCCGTCGAAATGCGCCACGAGCATCGCGATGGGGCAGAGCCAGGCCAGTGCGGCGTCGTTCACGTTCCAAGGTGGGTCGCGCGCGCGTCCGCGGGTCTCCAGCGCGACGCTGACTGACTGACGGTATCGCCGCGCCCAGGGTCTGCGATCTATATCAACTCCCTGCTCTTCGACTTGTCGCCGCTGTACACCGTTACCCTGGATGGAAACGCGACGGACGTGGATGGCTTCAGAACCTCTGGCACGTTCCAATGCGACACCCTGTTCTCGCGCACTGGCCTCGATCCCACGGTCAACCATACCATCAACCTCGCGATCAAGAGCCAGTCGCCGAGTGCGACGGCGTCACCTGGAGCCTCGTCCAGTAGTATCTTCGTGTTCTCATTGATCAATTTCATGTACGTCGGCCTGCGCTGTAGTGTTTCAAAACCCGGGCCCAGAGCAGCTGATCACGCACCGTAACGACATTTTGATTGTGCAGCTATACAGCCGAAGATGCGAGCAATTCATCGAGCACCGCCTCCAATGCGAGCACGCCATCCAATTCGACCGCTCCTTCGACCACGCTTTCGACGTCGAGCATCCTTTCTAGTACTTCCAGCGCTGCGTCCAGCGGTTCTTCGGCGCCCTCAAACACCACGAAATCGTCTTCGAGTACCAGTTTGCGGTCGACGGTGTCTGGCCTCTATACCATGGGGTTAGGTATGTTTTCCACGTCTTCCAAGCCTGCCCGAATTTACATCGTTAATATTACCATTTCTGTTTGTGCGTATAGGAGCCATGCTGGTGCTGACATCCATGCTACTCTCAGGAGCACACTTTGCTTGATCATGTTGCTGCTGTAGTGGGTTGTATATTTATGGACGTAGATTGGCTCCGTGTATTCTGCTGGAGCGCTTCCGGTGCATATGTAACTGTGCAGCGCCATTGTGCATCATCCGACATCTAGGGTTTAATGTAATCATTTTCGCATACCCTACGAACTAGACAGGGCCATCACCATTAGCGCGACGACAAACACGCGCAAGCGACGAAACGAAAGAAACTGTGAGTTGAGCTTCACTAAACCATCAATATACGCGCAAAACAAGCAGCATTGGCGGTGCGGAAGCAGAACTAGCGACAGACGTACGCCATCCCTGGCCGACGCACCCCAGGAGCCTCAAACAATTGCTATCACATCTACCACGGCTCGCCGCCACATAGACATAGTGTCCCATAACATACTTGCACAGTCTGCGACGCAGAACGGACCAGCCGAACCGCACTAACTGTGGCCATACACCGTGCCCTGCAAGATCAAAAAAGCGCATGAGCTAACAGAAGGACGGGCAGCTACAGGCCGCAGTCTTTCCCGATGCTCAGTTTGTACCGGTGAAGGTTGCTGGGCAGGGCAGAGGTCACCGGTCACCCGTTCTGCAGAGCGCCACAATTCCAAGCTGCCCAAAATCCAACATACAGAGAATTGTTAGTAGAAATCGTCAACCACTTTCGGTACGCCAATCTGGACACCACAATTGAACAAGATGAGGCCGTCAGAACTACGGACTCTCCGAGTAGGCGCGTCACGAGAAAAACAGCGAGCAAGGGCGCCAATGCGTCGACGAAAGCTGCAGATGAGTAAGTAATGGCACGCCCAACACACTCAACCCACACATAAATAAGACAGGCGACGCGGATGTGCACCAGGAGCTAGCCCACATATTTTCCGAGAACGCCCCGGCGTGGCAGCGTCGCGTCAACTACACGCATCCCGCCATGCGCATGGCATGAACACCAGGTGTACACGTGTGATCAGCCTCGGCCCTCGAGCGCATACCTTGGGCGTCTAGCGAGCGTTTGTCTCGCAATGTTATACGCAAGCGTGAGGCATTTCCAACCCCCCTGCCCCCAAGGGTACACGCGGGTGCGGATGTCGGTAGTAGTCCAAACAAGACGAAGCAGAATATACCGACGAATGTGCATTTCCAGCACCCGCGTGGCATCGGAACATGCAATCGCCGTCTCGACCACGGGGTCGAGATTGGCGTACCACGCACGACAACGGATGTTTCCACCTCAGCTCCCCGCAGCTATATTTTAGAGCATCTCCACCGCACAGCAGAGATAGCTGACGAAGTAGCCAGCACTTACAGACTATTGCGGACAGATATCTCGATGAGTACGGGGAGGACGGGTATGCGGACATCCTTGACGTGGGGAAGGAAAGGGAATAACAGTGGTGTTGGGGCTGGGGGAGTAGACAATATAAGGGAATAAGTCAGAGCCACACATGGACGCCCGGACTAGGAACCATCGCGATTCAGCATCCGTCGTACCATAACAGGAAACCGGGTGCCTTGGAATAGAGACAGGCGCAGTCAGCCGCGGTGTCCATGCTGAAAGAATTTTGCAGAGCTCTGAGACGGCCGCATCGACTCCGCGAGAAGCAGGGCACATGTAGACAGACGAGGGGCAACAGCGAGGAGCCCGATTTGATCTTCGCTCATATCGATGAATAGACCATCTTTGGTATCGACATGTCCTCGTTTGTCGTTTACGAGGAAGACTAATCGGTACTGCGCGTAATTTGAGTGAAATAATTTTTTCGCCCTTAAACGGCTATGGTATAGAACGATTACATTTTTGATTGTTCGCCGCTTCTCATCATTCAGGAATATCATATTCTTAAGGTGTTTGATCTGTCTGCTTGCGGCCACTGATGTGTTACATTCTATCGGCTGATCTTGGAAGAGAAATAACAGTAGCGAATGCAATGTAGTGCCAGTAGTGGTGATAGCAAAAAGGAAGAAATACATACTTAAGAAAGGAGTGCCCAAAGCAAAAAAAAATTAGACTGTTCAGGACCTGAGGAGACGGTAATAATGGAGTAGCAAGCTATAGAGTATTTTTCGTTCGTACGTTGGAGCCAACGAAATAAGGGCAGAAAACAAGCATATTCATATGAGAAAACACAAAAACGGCTGAGCTATATATCGCAACTCGAGCGATGCGGACGCGCGCAACCTTCAACTGAACACTACATCCACACTTCGACGGCCAAATGCACACCATCAAAGGTATCAGATAATATACACGTGTCATCAGCCATCCTCACCCAGTTCGGGATTCCGGATCCATCCTGCGCATCTCACAGCCTCTCTGACCGTCGAATGGAACCCGAGCACACGCAGAACTGGTGACAAGCTAAATAGCCGCACGGTACACCCCGTTGTGCAAACCGTCCCTCAATACAGAGAGGCTGGACAGCGGCCTCGCCTGACGGATGTATGATGTATGCGCAGTCAATCAAGGGAATACACAGGCCCGGCGCATCACGTCGTTGATAGACAGTGACTCCCACCGCCTGGACCTGGACCCGAGTCGGAGCAGTGTAGAATAGAACACTCCGCCTCCCTGCGCAGCTCAACATGGATGTAGCAAGAGCAAACGACGCGCGGACGACAGCCGGCGGGCCCATGGGCTGCACGTGCTGAGGCGATGCGCGGTGAAGCTCAGACCGTCGGGATGCGCGCGGAGGTGGGTGGGGATTTGCGGGCATTCATGGACGCGGGGTGAAATAACATTTATCGGAGCAATGCATGAAGCGCAGACAAGGAAATTGAAGGAACCAAAGGCCTCGCACCTCCAATGAGTTCATAGCTCGTATATACATACCTGTTGGGGAAGATTGGTGATATTGTCGCACCCACAGCGCCCTCGGGGTTGAGGAAGGAGACAGTCTCCGTCAGAAAAATCGCGGTTAACACGACGGGCATGCGCTTACACCAACTGAGGGTGTTATCGACCCCAATTGTCGTCCACTTTGAGGTTGGAGGAGTAGACAGGAGGACACACTAGTAGAGAATGCAGCCGAAGCTATAGCATTCGTGCGCCGGAACCTCTTCAGGGTCTTTGACTAACTTTGAATATTCATAGGAAAAGAGCAGGAAGAACGCAATGAGTAGGCAAAGCGCACCGGCGGCATAGATCGAACGTGACCTAGAACGATTTATCAGCGATGGAGCAGTGGGAAAAGGATGAATACGACATGTGCGACGCCGAGAAATGGGGTGGAGACGAGCGAATAGTATGCAAATGGCAAGGCCGAAAGGGAGGCCACTCCATCGATCCCTTCAAGTAGTCGACGTCTCGACAGGCACCAACGAACCCTTGCGCTCAGCCAGCTAGTTTGGCTCTCCGAATTATTCCATAGAGGATGTTGAATGCGATAAGCTCTTCCCGGCGTGCCATATGTCGGTCAGACTCAGGCCCCAAAAGACCTCTTGGTTAAGTTATGTCTACAAGTGAGGTGGGGTTGAGGCAGGTCAGCACTGCGGCGCTGGTATTGATGATAGAGACACAGACCAAGATGAATAAATCACGCACTCTTGGATACTGAGATATGCATCCGACCAGGAACCGAACGTTCCAACTGCCCCGCTCTGAACCCCGTAGACGCGCCACACCCCGCCTCATGGTTAATCTGTATGAGCGCACCGGCGGCTGGCAGCGGAGCTGATGTCCGCCGTCAGCGTCCGCTGGTGCGCGATCCGCCAACGAGCGCCAACAAGCGAGGCGAGGCTCTAAGCAGGTAGGTTCACTGCAGGACGGAGATAGGGGACATCGCGACGTCGGGCAGGAAAGTAAACATGAAATGGTAAGAAAACGAAGGTGAAAAATAATTTCGGAGCCAGATCCATATCCTGGCACCGAGATCACGATGCTACACGAGCGTCCGCGAAACCAGCTCACGCCCCGGTCCAATCGCACTGTGCCATGCACTCCGCATGCACTGCCCACCAAAATACCATACCGTCTCCGCTGCGCAATTCTGTACTGGCGCCTGCGGGGAGGGGCTGGGGTGGCCGCGTGGACAGCATTACCGACACGTCTGCGACAGCCTCTGCCAACGACAACCGATGCAGCGCACGCATGTAGGGATAGGAATAGAGGCGTGCATGTGGAACCGCATGCAGCGTATCCCGCTGCGCAGAGGTTGCCCGTGAAAACGGAGGCTGGGCCGGCGTCTCCGCTGCTACGCGCGCCCCGCGAGGTGGACACCACGCAGACTGGGGAACATAGATGCCCTCGGTCCCGAGGATGCTTGGGTCCTGGCCCACAGGCCCAGGTGGGACGCACACCACTGCCAGCAACCATCCTTCTCCGTCGAAATTTTGGACACGGATAGAACACAGAGGACTGGCCCGTGCGCTGCATCTCCGTGCCCTATGCGTGATGGATTTCAGAGCGTCAGGATGGTTTGCGGAGTGGCGTCGTTGCGGATGCTGTGGCACGGGATGGGAACGATAACACGATGATGATGGGAGTAGAGCTGAAAGTAGTGCAATTCTCCCAACAGGTTTCTTCGCAACACGTGATTTTGATATTTTCCCATCCGCCAAAATTGGACTTTGTAGAATTTGATTGTTGTCGCACTAGTGTCATGTCATCGAATATAAATATTTTTGACACCATTTGGTCAATGCACGGGATGTTCTCGCACAATGGAAGTTATAAATGAGAAGGTATTGAATGTATCTAATATTCAGATGTTCAAGCACTCTGACTGGCATAGATACGTTGTTTTATTACTGCGACTTCGTGCCAATTCGTGCATGTACATAGGCGCCGGCATACTTGACGAGAGCGAAATAAATCATATCATTGACAGACTATGATCTACAGATGCCGAAAAGGTATCCAATTGATTTAATGGGACCGTAGACGCCGTGTAGAGAATTGACTATTTTTCCCCCTAGAAATGTGCCGTGGATTCAATTATTCCTCCTTGGTTCCATATTATCTTCTTGTGATGTTGAAGATGATCATCTTCTGGAGGATCAACGAAGGCTACGCAATCCTGCTGTGTATGATTGTTTTGGAATCATTATCATAACGTGCAACCCAACATTCGACGAATAAGCGCCTGAGAGCGCCTATGCCTTGAGCATGCTTAGCCTCACACTTGATTACTTTGCACTTGGGCATCGTATCTTGACATGCTGGGACATCTCTGTGTTGAATATATTCAATGCCTTCTCATTTATAATTTCCATTGTGCGAGAACATCCCGTGCATTGACCAAATGGTGTCAAAAATATTTATATTCGATGACATGACACTAGTGCGACAACAATCAAATTCTACAAAGTCCAATTTTGGCGGATGGGAAAATATCAAAATCACGTGTTGCGAAGAAACCTGTTGGGAGAATTGCATTCACTGCTGAAAGTGCAGCGGAGTCGAAGGACGCGCACCTCGAATGCCTGGCCCGTATATGTGTGGCTTTCGACGACTACCCAGATCGAAAGCGGGTGCGACCCAGAAGTAAGACTATACTATAGAAGCAGCGATGTCCAAGTGTGTGTCCGTGTCCTGGTAAGTTCATCAGCGATAACGCAGTGAGCGGGGAGAAGATGTGACTATGTACGAAATGGAGCTCTGTCGAACCTTTTGGGTTCCAGCACAGACCTACTCGCAGTCGATCGACGGCGCACTCTGGGATATGTCATAGAAGACGGTGAATGCGATATGTTGCTTCCTGCGTCCCCGCGATGGAGTATGTACGAGGTTGAAATGAGGCGGTCGGCGGAGCCATGTTGTCGCGTATTTGTACTCCCACCGGAAAATACCGGCTTCTCCTCTTCCCTCCTCTTCCTCGACTCTCCACCGGCTCACTGCTAGGAGATCTCGTCCCCCAGCGGATTTCGAACTTGACTCGACTCTACATCACTGAGATCCCGCAGCTTATATGCACGACGATCCCTGTGGGCACGCCACGGCCCTGCGCTCCATTCAGTTGCAATTCAGGTAGAAAACCAAACGTTACTCCGCTGCCACTGCTTTCGGTCGCTCTGCATTGTACCAATCCTACCCAATTCTGCTCTTTATCCTGTTCAACCTCTGTGATCTGTGATCCATCCCTCATCCTGCCGCTTGTATCGTAGCTACAACCTGCACTCCGCCGCATAACATCAGCGCTGTTTGGGGCCCATGGCGATGGCGGTGTGGTAATGGTTTCCGCTCAATCTCTACAAGCGTCTGGGTGCTTGCATTGGGGATGTCCGGGGTACCGAATAGCTGCAATGATATCTATAGAACTCGGATGGTATTAGTATTACTGTCGAACCTATTTCATCAATATCAAGCATGCGCATCTCCACTTTCTGTGCTTCGAGGGTCTTCGACTCCTCACCCTGATCCATATCGCAGGCCAGTGGTCGAGGAAGACGCATCGGTAAGCTTGTTATGATGAGAGATTTCATCGATTCGTCGACTCTCGTGATCCAAGCATGTATCCCTCCGATCCGCCACATCTACATCCACATCATTTCAATCAAGTTGCTTCATCCTGTGCAAATCTCTGAATGTTCATGTCAATCGACTCTCTTCACTTCTCCGTCCTTTGCAATTTCTTATTGTGTGAATAATTGTACATACTTATGTTTGTGCGTCCTTAATAGCAAGGTTCAAAGCGTAGTCAGTCACTAGTAGTCATTGCGTACACAGGCGCCCACGTTGGTCTCGTAACCGTAGACGCGATGCAGCCATCTACACAACAGGCTGCGCAGATCTACCACGGGTGTCTCCCATCATCGCTGTTATGGAACTGCCCCCCGTCCTTCTCGCGCGTCGACGCGGTGATGATGTCCACCAATTTACTCGCGGCGGCAGCAGGTGTAAGAAAGATGGTGGCCAACATCGCACGCATCTGGCCGGTCTTGTCCTTTTCTGCAGCTAGTCTTGCTATAGTATCATCAACACAGGTGTTAGCCGTAAATCGGTGTGCGCAATTATACAAAGAAGAAAAAGCTGAACGCACCCATATCAGTGTTAACAGGCCCGGGACACTGCGGGAAAACGACTACAAACCACATCAATTATCTTGGGGTGTAGGAAGGAAGGAAGGGGCATACTCAGCCACTCGTTCTCAAAGTGGATTTTACGGGTGACCCAGTTCAGCGCCGCCTTGCTCGCTCCATACGGCGAGGCATCCATCGCACCCATCTGTGGAATGAAATCCACACTGCCACCTGCGGAACTGATGGGGACGAAGCGCGGGAGCGGGCTCGCTTTCAGCAGCTCGCGCGTCGACTGGAAGAGGACGATAGGGCCGAGAGTGTTGACCTGATGCGGAGCAGTACATAAGTCACTGCGCACGTAATCATGCATGAAAGGGAATCGCGTACGGAAAACTCGTCTGTGAACTTGTCAGCAGGCGTTTCGTGCACCTTTTTTGCGGTGGTAGCGCAGATGGCTGTGGGCGAAGTGAACTGGGATGAGTCGTGTCACGGAGCCAGGAGAGATTGGAAGCGCACCAGCGTTAGCGATGACAGTATCCAACCGCCCATGCTCTGCGGCGATCTGTTTTGCAAGCGCATCGTTCCCCTCCTTGTCCCCAGCGACGTATTTCACAACGTGAACGCGTCCAGGGTACTTCGCTGCGATTTGGATGAGTAGGGCAGCACCATTGGACGGATCCCGCGCGCCTGCATAGATAATGGCAGATTGGTCCTTCGTTGCGATATCGTCAACGAAGGCTAAACCTATAAACACAAGTATATCAGTACGCAGCAAATGTCGACGCTGATTATTAAGATATACCAAGGCCCCGCGTCGCTCCAGCTACGAGATAGATTTTGGGCGAGTTTTCAGACATAACTTCCTAAACGTGAAGTATGGTAGGAGAATAGAGAATGAAGGCATCGAAAACTGCCCGTATTTATACCAGCTCTGAGCCCCATGATCACCAAGCGATCGTTATCACTGTAGAGCCGCATTGACGATGAGAAAGCAAGCAATTTGTCCTGAATTTGTCTCAGAATTCTGCCCAGATGTCGTTATCGATGGGTGTTCACTTGCTGAGATCGCCTCTGCCGAACGTCAATATGACTTGGCTGACGAAACAAAGATTCTATCAATAGACGGACCTGCATGGATGGAGTCATTGGCTACCTCAAATTCCTTCTTGTTCATGTCCCACGTATTGTGTACGCGCTCTAGATCTGAACCAAGTGCACCGTGCACGGACGCCACTTTCTTCAAGATCACGAGTCTTCACGAGTTCTGTAAATGACTCACTTACTGTAGAGATGTAAATAGGCCGATGAGATTCAGAGTGAGCGCTAAAGCGCACGAAAGCCCAGCGACTGTCCCAACAACCAAACGCACAAGTATAAGCGTTGCGCAGAGTTCACGCACAGATCATGGGAGGCTGGATCGAGGTCTTTGTGAGGAAGCACGCTTCTAACGAGAGAATTATCGGGTGCGATCTGGGTGGGATCACATATATGTCATAGATACGTCCGCCAGCTGGACTTGAGTCGCCATGTGAGGCGACACCGTCCGCATGCATAAATCGCTCGGGCTCTTTGCAAGGCAGTGCACACACACATAGAAGACAGTTTTTTTGACCCACAGGACGCAAGTGCTGGCGCTTTGCGTGGTAGACATGACAGTTCGGTCGAATCCTTCGGGAAGTCAGAGATATCTAGCTATCTTCTAACTAGTTCTCTGCGTTGGGCCATAGAAAAGTTGAATGCGATGGACTGTAGCCCATCGTCCGGTACGTTTGCCAGAGACCGACGTGCAGATGAGAGTGCGGTTTAACTGAAGCGAAATCGGCGCGGCCATGTTGTTGTGTGTTTGTATTCACTCATGTTTTCGTCGGAGAATGCCGGCTGCTCCTCCCATCCTCGCTCTCCCTTCTAACTCTGGCTCCTCGCTCGTAGATCTCATTGCTTCAGGAGCTAGGGTTCTGACTGTTCTGCGTTGGAGGGTGGTCTGTCCGACTATCATCTCTTCTAGCTCATCATGTTAGCGTCTCTCTGCCCCTTCCAGCAGCATACTACCCACCGAGATCCCTGCCCCGCCCCCAGCGACGACTAGCTAAAACTGCGCAATGCGATGGACTGCATGTGGCGAGAACGCTACGTGCCCGCCTCAAATGCGCTAAAAGCACGAAGTCGGTTGTGGGCGAGGTATGCTTACGAAGTTCAGGGCATGAGCTGCTGTATTCTTTCCATCGACTGTTACAGACACCAGTGACTGGGCGCACCGGCATGAATATATGCGTGCGGCTGTGGTGGCCGCCATTTCTGTGGGGAGGGTGCTGCGTGTGTCTTGTTCGTAGTCGATGTCATCATCGGATCGAGTTCGCGATGCACGGGTGGAAACAGTGAACGCACATAGACGGTGGAATTTATTAGACGTTGGAGACGCGTGTTGGACCTTACTACGAACGCAAGCGCAGGTGTGTGTAGTTTCGGTTGCGGGAGCGGCACATGTGCGGTAGGCTGCCCGCGATATACTCTGCGTTGACGTCTGACGATTTGTCGTCAGTGCGCATCTCGATTCTCAATCGCCTGCCGGGATCTTCTGTCGGGTGTCGAGAAACAGCTTCCTTTCGCCCATGCCCATGATCTTCCATATTATTATCCCCTCAGTTTCCTGCCACGATGCATCAATGTTTTCTCTGCAGCTAGTCAAAAATTTACTTATTTTAACCTACTTGCTTGTATATGTGAAACGACGTCAGGGAATAGTAATAGCTACAAGGCCAAAAACGTCCATGACAAGTCCGGGATCACAGAAAGGACAGCGGAAAATTAGAATGGCAGCTTACATTAATCACTGCTCACCTTGCGTGAAAAAGCGTGCAAGCTTCAAGTCAATGCGTGTCTTGTCGCCTAGACGCATGCAACCGAAAGTATTAGGTTTTAGTATTAGGTTATACATACGCATCATCTAAATCGATCAGCCGTAGCATTCTGCACCTTGGACGCAAATCCATCCTGCACCTCTCACGGCCTCTCGTTCCATGTAGGACAAGTGAGCGCACATAGGCCTGGCAGCTGGCTTAGTAGCAGCATACAGTACCCCATCGCGCATAGTCTAACAATGAATGCTAAGAGGCTGGGTCGAGGTAGCAGCCGGTGAGGGAGCCTCATAAAAAGCGCCCACCAGGCCCGCTGGGATGGTTTGTGTCGCTCGTAGAGATGCACGCCTTCATAGTATAGGCGTCATGAGACATCCGAACGAACGCCGCCCGCGTCCATCCCCTCCCCGCACGGAAGTGTCCAACAGGGCTACGCACAGCAAATAGCCGACTGCCGAATGGGGGCGCCAGAGTGCTGGTGCGCTGCGCGGTACAAGTGCCGAAACGCGCGCGGGGGTGGGCAGGGATCGTTCAGGAGTTACGGATGCGAAGCAGGATGATGATGATGCGTGCCTGCAGTGCGGGAAGTAAAGTCGAAGAGTCGAAGGGTACGCACCTCCGATATATGAGGAGAGGGATCCTGATTGTAATATAAATGACGCACGAAAGTCGGTTGGAGGCGGGCAAATGGGACATACACGGAGTGGCTAGAGTAATCCACTCCATCGATCTCTTGGGGCAGTGGATAAATACTCAGGGAATTCTGTCACTCTGGGATATGTCATAGCAGATGGTCGATGCGATGGCTGTGGTTCGGCTTCTTGTGGATGTCATTTTCGTGCATCTGCGAAAGAGCTTTATTAGCCAGAATCAGAATCTATGATCAGGAGGAGTTTGGCATCACACACGTACCACAAATGAGGTAGAGGAGCGGTAGAGTGTTAGTTGGGACATGAAGGTAGAGATGATTCGTACTGAGCGGCCGCGATGGGTTGAAAGCAAAGAGGACGCTGACACGCCAGTATAACTTGATCCGCCATGTCACGTCATCATGTCGACTCTCGAGAATGCTATATTTACTGTGCCTTCTCGTCCAATCTTATTACCTTGGCTCTGGCAATTGCACATGCGACTGGGAACACGGGGCAATTGCGGGGCAATGCACGAGAGTGAGGTAGAAACTTGGGGTCGGGTTTGGGCCAGCCTGTCTTTCGAGAGTGAGGAACTCTCGCGATGAGCGGCCAGCTCAGCGTGGCCAATTAATATTACGGTGCCTCACTTTCTCCCATATTCCGCGCACACAGCTCCGAACGCAACCCTTCATCCTCCTCAGTGGTCCAACATACGCGTCCTCTGAACAAATCAGGCGCATTACATACACCGTTAGTTTGATACTGAGAGCCCAGCCAGGGAACTCACCTGTGCAATCGACCAGCCGGTATCTGAGATTACGACCGAACCGCGCCTTCCAAGTATACGTATAGCGGGATGTGCGAACACAGCAGGTGAGTGGACCACCGCCGACAATCCAGATGACAATGCGGACCGCTCTACTCCACGCACCTTCCTGGGCGTTTGGACGCACGTAGTCGAACGAAGGTAGTGATAGATATATACTTCACCCCAATGACCTCAGTGTGCTGAACCTTGCGAGTGTATCCTGCCCCGCACATCGACAGCACACTTAATGAACCTCAGATGGCGCACAGAAAACTAGCAGCTAACCTGCCGACTGCTGTAAGCAGTCTGTACTGTTGCGCAATCTTAAGTAATGAACGCCGGTGCGGGGCAGGTGTCTCGGCGGGTGGTCCGCAGAGGGTAGGAACAGGGAGTCACTAGCATGTCGGGGCACGGTAGTGAAGGCAATAAAAAAAAAGGGTATGGTAGTGACGATGCAAGATAGAAGATAGCCCTGGCCCTGATAGACATCCGGGCACGAATGCATGGACAATTTTAGTGGATATTCCAATCGCGTGCATTATCGTATGCATGCACAGTGCGCAGGACCGATACCGCAGCCCTGTGCATGACTCCCAACAAGACCCAGCACCCAACATCTGGCCACTGCCATACATACGCCTGCAGCACCCTCCTGAATCATCCATGAACGAGATAAACTGACAAGCAATCCCAAACCAGACCAACACCGAACTCGCAACACGCGCTGTCACACCTGCAACATCGGCGTAGAGCAAGACGCCATGCTCCCAGTACAGACGCGCCGTTGAAACACCCCCTGCCACATGCCACATGCTACAAGGAGAAGAGCGCGGGACATTGTTGCCGCCAAAGGCATCCAATGCGCCTCCCTACATAATTTGAAATTCCAGCAGGAACAGCGTAAAGGCGATAGCTGGCGCACTGGCCGCATGCTCTGGACCCTTGCGCTGAACATCTGAGTAGGGAGGCGGAATTTGGAACAACCTCTGCGACCATCATCAATGGGTAGTGGGAAGGAAGATAGCGATCATGATAGTGGTGCTGATGGTTTAGACAGTGGCAGATCGCACACCTTTAGTAGGTACCCGTATAATAAAGGTTATCGAATCAACCCCTCCATTGGCACATAGAAGAGGCGATTGAATTCTGTTAAGATAAAAGACAGGAAGATAGTAAGGTAACACTATCAGATTTAACGTTGCAATTTCGTCGGCTTGATGAGCTGACGTACTGTTTTGGCGGGCTATTCTATATGCGACTTCCAGGTGTCGTCGTGTATCCAATCGGCGGCCACGCGTATGCGGAGTAGTATCAGGTTGGGATGTGCGTTGGGGACGAGATCCAGGAGCGTAGTGAGTTGGTAGTGAGAGGAAAGGAAGATAATGCGGAACAGCCGGCATCCCAATCAGAATACAAACACACGACAACATTTCCGCCTCTTGTCTTTCTCTGTGTGTGTGTCTTCCTCCTCAACGATTTTTCAAATCTCAGAGTTCTCATACATATCCCCTGCCACGCATTATTGAAAAGGCCACAACTTAGATAGCGCCCTCCTCTCGACGGCCTATTCCCTATGTCTCCGTTCCAGCGGAATTCAGTTAGTTGCTTGGGTCAAGCGATATCCATGCCAGTCAACGATGGAGGAGGATCCAAGGACCCCCCAAGTAAATGTGCTCAGTGAAGGTACGCGATCTACTACTCTATCTGGAAACTCCCAGCATCGCTGTCATGATTACCATCTTTCCTTTTTTTACTCTGCATCAGCTCAGCGAGTGTCGACAAATCCGATTCTCATGCCCACAGTAGCTCTGTACAATGGTCGCTACGACTGCAGCCAGAGCGCCAGAGGGCGTCTGCTCTTTATTTTTTCATCCAAGGAGAGGCAGGTGGATGCGGTCGATGTCGAAATCTGTTCTACGTGGCATGTGGCGAGGGTAGACACAGAAACGGTGCTGGTGTTGGAGCTGCACTCACGTCCGATTAGGAGGATGCACTGCACGTTGGGGTGTTTGTGGCTGGCACGATCATGATGGATGTCTTCTTGGCTGGTTCACAGGGGCGGTGAAGCTCCCAAGGGAGTGGACAGAGGGCCAAACGGTTCCAGATGCGCGCTTGGGCTAATCGCAAATCCATGCACAGGTCGCATAGCACCAATCACAGAAGCTACTTAGTAGTAGATTGTTCGCCCTCGCGCCTAAGCATAGAGCATGGGACCCGCATGCATCTGCTCATCTGTGCTAGGATGTGGCACGCGCACATACCCAGTTGTCGAGTGCCATTTCCAGGAAACCTCCGTTCTTACTCATTCTGCCTTGGTTCCTGCGTCATTCGCTATTTTCGTCTTCGTTTTTACCCACCATCTTCCGCTGCTCCCGCGCCTTTTATTCACCGGCCCCGACTCTCAATACTCTCCGCATTGGACTTGCCTACGCCGCTGTGACCACTGTCCCGCCCACAGGCCTCCGCTGGCGAGAGAATTGCGCAATTGAGCAGACTGCACGCCGCTTTTTGGCAGGGCGGCTGCCAGCCTGCGCTTTTTCTGTTTTCGTCAACCTGGGAGCCGGGGCCATGCTTACCTGGCGAAGCAATTGCAAGGCGTGTGGTGGTCTCACCTGAATCGTCTTCATGACAGTTACAGCAGAATGAACAAGCTGAGGTGTGTCGTGTGCGATTTTGTTGTCTGTAACGTATTCATAATCCGACTTCATCTTCCCGCAGTGTATCTTGTGTTGGTGATGTGTCAGTGATTTTTTCGTGTCTATTTCTCACTTCGCAAAACCGCTGAGACCACTACTTAGCACATCCAAGCCCGAATGACCTCGATCCTTCGTCTCTGCACGCGGCGCAAATGTTGCATGATCACATCTCAAAATATATGGGGTGTTTCCTATAATTGTGAAGGTGCGTGGCCTACTGATCTTCATTGACACCACCACCACCATCTTCCTCCTTCCTTGCTCTCCGTCAGAGACACTCGCAATGCAAACTTCCCACCCATTCGGTGATTCAGGTGCTCAACGCATACGCAACTGAGCGTGCGGCCAACGACTGTGCCGTCGCTCTGCGCGTACACCTGTCAATAATGTCCTGACCAACGACATCTTCCCTTGCATGCCCGCCGTCAGTTACACTCGCAACGCAAAACTCCCCACCCATTCGGTGATTCAGGTGCTCACGCAATGCAACTGAGCGTGCGGCCAATGACTGAGCCGGCGCTCTGTGTGTGCACCTATAACTTTCGTGTTCCATCCGATATGAGTGGGGACAATGCGTGCGACATGCGCTTGCGGTACGCCACTTCTGTAGACCGACGTACGTGGGCGTTGCGTGTGCGGTGATTAGATGATGGCAAGTATTCGTTGGCGCTTTTGAGCTACATGTCTGTGATGGCTAGTTCGTCGGGTGGTCAAGGGGGATCCGGAGTTGTAGGCACACTTGAGGTAAGTGGATTTGCGCTGCACGACCTACGTCTCACTAACGGCACGCGTCAGGCATCGCGGTACGTTTGCTTGCATGCTCATGGCTGCGCATGTGCGTATTCAAGAATTCCGCGTATAAGTGTTGGAGCTGTTAGGCCTTTATGAATGGACGATACAAGTATAATAAAACAATTATCGGGCTAGAATATCTTGATTGGCTGTGATTACTCTCGTCCATTGGACTGTGAATAATAGTTGTACGTTCTGTGAATGAATCGACAAGAACAGGGCTTCTCATGAGTCATGATGACGATCACAACGGTCTATCTATCTGATTCCCTCGTCTTTTGATATTCCGTGCGGGTCGGTTCTACAGTGATAGTGATCACTTGATGGGGCTTAGAGCTGGTATAAACACAGGCAGTTTTTGCTGCCTTTATCCTTCATTCATCTGCCACACTACACGGTGAGAAAGTTATGTCTGAAATCTCGCCCAAAATCTATTTCGTAGCTGGAGCGACGCGGGGCCTTGGTATATTTACTAAATGTCGACATTTGCTGCGTACTGATATACTTGTGTTTATAGGTTTAGCTCTCGTTGATGATATCGCAACGAAGGGCCATTCTGCCGTTATCTATGCAGGCGCACGGGATCCATCCAATGGTGCCGCCCATCTTATCGAAGTCGCAGCGAAGTACCCTGGACGAGTTCACGTTGTGAAATACGTTGCTGGGGACAAGGAGGGGAATGATGCGCTTGCAAAACAGATCGCTGCAGAGCATGGACGGTTAGATACTGTCATTGCTAACGCTGGTGCGATTTCAATCTCTCCTTGCTCCGTGATATGACTCATCCCAGCTCACTTCGTCCATAGCCATCTGCGCTACCACGGCAAAAAAGGTTCACGAAACGCCTGCTGACAAGTTCGCAGACGAGTTTTCCGTACGCGATTTTCGTTTTATGCATAATTATGTGCGCAGCGACTTACTGCTCCGCATCAGGTCAACGCTCTCGGCCCTATTGTCCTCTTTCAGTCGACTCGCGAGTTGCTGAAAGCGAGCCCGCTTCCGCGCTTCGTCCCAATCAGTTCCGCAAGTGGCAGTATGGAGCTAATTCCACAACTTGGTGCAATGGATGCCTCGCCGTATGGAGCGAGCAAGGCGGCGTTGAACTGGGTCACCCGTAAAATCCACTTTGAGAACGAGTGGCTGAGTATGCCCCTTCCTTATTTCCTATACCCCAAAATAATTGATGTGGTTCTCAGTCGCTTTCCCGCAGTGTCCGGGGCCTATGAACACTGATATGGGTACGTTCTGCTGTTTCATCATTGTATAATTGTACACACTGATAAATGGATAATACCTCAGTTAATGATAATATAGCAAAACAACTTGAAGCTGCAGAGGCGGACAAGGTCGACCAGATGCGTGCAATGTTGGACACCATTTTTCTTAGACCTAGTGCTGCAGCGGGTAAATTGGTGGACATCATCGCCGCCTCGACGCGAGAAAAGGATGGAGGGCAATTCCATAACATCGATGACGGGAGACACCCGTGGTAAATCTGCGCAGCCAGTTGTGTAGGTGGCATCTGTGTACGCAATGACTCTCAGTGGGTGACATTCCACAACGATAACTTGAATTATAATTCAAGTGTCACCTCAAGCGACGTCAGTCGGAGTTCTAATTGCGAATATTTGGATTTCCCTGGATTTCCATAACGTCCACAATGGTTGATTTGAAGTCAATATCTTGAATCAAGCGAGGGAAATTCTTGCGAGGCCCTCTAGTCTCTCTCCAATGAGTTATATACTCCTTAAGATCAGGCAAAACACTATATTACATGCAGGTGAGGCTCTAGATAAGGTAATACAATATAATCTCCGAGTCTGCAGAGCTCACACTTTGTCTGCTGCCTACAATTGGAGCACAAGTGCGAAGGCTTGGCAAGGGCACTCGATAATCGTGCCGGGAAACCGCTGATCCAACACTAACGGAAAAGGAAAGAAAGGGTCCAAAATGGCAACGGTTGACAGTTTTTGACATTTCAAAATTTGGAAGGGGGGTCGAGAGGCCTCCTCCAAATTCGAGATTTAGACCTGTCAACTTGAAAGTCAGTTGACAGCTCGGAGGTTATGCCATCAACGGCACCTCGGCGAAGGACCCTTGTTACCATGTATTTAGAGTTAGATATTCAAGTTAGCGTTGTGGAATGTCACCCAGTATATCACAAAAGTCCGGTTAAGTCATGTACTTATATGTCCGTTGCCTGCGCGGTTTCTGTAATTTTGGTCATGTAATATGGGGGTGGTTCCTATAATAGTGAAGGTGCGTGGGCTGCTGATCTTGATCTTCATCGATACCACCACCATCTTCCCTTCCTTGCCCGCTGTCAGAGACACTCGCAATGCAAAACTCCCCACCCATCCGGTGATTCAGGTGCTCAACATAATGCAACTGAGCGTGCGGCCAACGACTGAGGCGTCACTCTGCGCGTGCACCCGATGTCCCAACCAACGTGGATGTGGAACAGTGCGTGCGACGTGCGCTGGCGTCACCCCACTTCTGGAGATGATCTTCCCTTCCTTGCCCGCCGTCAGTTGCACTCGCAACGCACACTCCCCACCCATTCGGTGATTCAGGTGCTCAACGCAATACAACTGAGCCGCCGCTCTGCGTGTGCACCTATAGCTTTCAAATTCCATCCGATATGAATGGGGAACAATGTGTGCGACATGTTTGCGTCACGCCACTTCTGAAGATCGGTGTATGTACGCGGGCGTTGCGTGTACGGTAATATAGATAGATGATGGTATGTTCCTGGGCGCATCTAAGCTACGTATCTGTGTTGGCTAGTTCGATGGGGTCAAGTGGGGATTTGAACTTGAGGTAAGTAGAATTGCATTGCACGACTACGTCTCACTAACGGCGCGCGTCAGGCATCGCGGTACGTTTGCTCGCTTGCTTGCATGAGTGTATTCAAGCATTTCGCGTATCAGCGTTGGAACTGTTGAGGCGTATATACATGGATCAATACAAGTATAATACTGAATACACTTAAAACAATTTTCGCGCTAGACTTTCTTCATTGGTAGTAAGTACTCCCGTCGATTGGACACTGAATAATATTCCTTTACGTTCTTTAAATCGACAAGAACAGAATACAAAGACGCGACAACATTTCCGCCCCAACGCATTTACGCGTATGCGCACATGCACTTGCACGCGTCGTTTTTGGCTGCCAGGAAAAAGTAGTAAATGTGTGGAGGGAGTATAATTCTTGAACATAAGCATCGCCATTTACGTGGTCGGCTGGCTGCAACACCACCGATTGCAAGTACCAACACATTTGCCGCATCTGTCGAGCCACCGACCACGCCAGCGACAAGTGCGACAAGCGCGGGAAGCAGTAAGCTTGCCAACGGCGCTGTCCCGCGCTACCTGCGCCACAACGTCTGGACGTGCGAGCGGTCGTCCTCCCTGCCATCTACCGCCGAGTGGACAGAGACCGCTGAGCCCCTCCCCTCCGTCCCTCCACATGAACTCAATAATCCTATTGCCCAGAAGACTATCTCGGAAAACCCACACCTTTTTTCCGTCACAACCCCCATCAACGTCGACGTTTTTGAACGTTTACTCGCTTCCCATCCCAATCAGCCTTTCGTGCGTTCTGTATGTAGGGGTCTCCGTGAGGGTTTCTGGCCATGGGCCGATACTCGCATTGGCGATTACCCCGACACGCACTCCGAGGACCGAGGGCCGCCCGCTGACGAAGCCAAGGCAGCCTTCCTGCGTGAACAACGCGATATCGAAATCGCAAAAGGGCGCTTCTCGCCATCCTTCGGTCCTACACTCTTACCCGGCATGTACTGCATGCCTATTCATGCCGTTCCCAAACCTAACTCCACCGACTTTCGCCTTGTGACTGACCATAGCACCGGCCCCTTCTCGTTGAACAGTATGATCGACGCCGACAAAGTGCGCGGTTTTCCCTTGGACAACATGAAGCACATAGGCGAGATGCTGCTCGAGCTCCGACGCGTTCATGGCGACCGCCCGCTCGTCATGTTTAAGTCTGATATTGCCGAGGCGTACCGCCTACTCCCTATGCACCCCATTTGGCAGCTAAAACAGGCCGTGTTTGTCGATGGCGAAGGTCACATCGATCGTCGAAACTGCTTCGGGAACAGCGCCTCTAACGGCAATTTCATCTCTGTCAACGGCCTGATCGCGTGGATCATTAAATACGTCAAGGAGATCCATGGAATTTTCACGTATGTCGACGACTCCTCTGGCGCCGAGTTTCAGGATCAGCAGTCGTACTACACCCCGTACAAGAAATTCATGCCCTCGAAGCAAGTCGAGCTCTTGCAAGTCTGGGACGAGCTCGGCATCCCTCACAAGGAAAAGAAGCAGGTCTTTGGCTCCCCACTCACCATCATCGGAATCGACGTCGACCCTAACAACATGACTTTGACACTACCGACCGATTCTCGCCAGTCTCTGCTCGAGGAGCTTCGCCTCTGGGGATCAAAGCCGTCTAGCCGATCCCATGGAGCCTTCAAGCTGAAGAAATGGCAGGTCCTCGCCGGCTGGATCAACTGGGCGCTTAATGTGTACCCCTTGCTCCGGCCAGCGCTCAACCACGTCTACCCGAAAATCGCGGGTAAGATGGCCCCCCGCGAACGCGTCTGGGTTAACAACGCCATCCGGGATGACTTCAACTGGGCGGCCGACATTATCGAGCGCTCTCCGGGCGTCCGTTTACTGAAATCCAAGGCCTGGGATGTGTCCCTGGCTGATGTCGTTATTTACTGCGATGCATGCTTGGAAGGCATGGGCTTTTGGTTCCCTGACCACCAAGTCGGGTATTATTCCCCTGTGCCCCTCGATGTCCCCTCTGACCTCATCTTCTTTTACGAGGCACTATGTGTCGTTTGCGCACTTCAACGAGCCCACATGTCCTCCCATGACGGGTCTTGCATTGTGATTTATACTGACAATATGAACACGGTGAACATCTTCAACTCCCTCCACTGCCTCCCGGCGTTCAACGACCTCCTTCGCTTCTCCGTGGACCTCCTGATCGCGGGCGACCACGATTTGCGTGTGTTGCACATCCCTGGTGAGCAGAACGAGATCGCCGACGCCATTTCTCGCCAAGACTTTGGGAAGGCCATTCGCTTGGCCCCCGGACTGCAACTCCTCGATTTTCAACCCCCTCATGCCGCTTATCTTTCCTCTCCTGCCCCCACTCAATTTGTTCATTCCACTTGTCTTTACCCCTCCCCTTTTCGTCCCTATCTAACCCCCACTCTATTTCTCCTTCGGGCACCATTATTTTAGCGTGGGTGAGCGTGACGCAGCGTGAGGTAGCGTGAACGAGCGTGCGTTAGCGTGAGTACTAGCGTGCGCTAGCGTGACATCGTAAACCGCCTTTGCGGCCGTTCCGCGTCATCCAAGACTTCCCCAGCCACCAGAATTTTGCATTACAAAACAAAACATACCATTGAGCAATATAATTTAAGGTCATTGAAGCCTTAGGATGAGTGTGTGTAAGCGTGGCCTAGCGTGCCGCTAGCGTGCGCTTGCGTGAGTCATAGCGTGTGTTAGCGTGAGTCCACTCTGCTGCTCACGCCGACGCTGAACTTCCAAGTCTGACATCTCTGCGGCCCACGAGCTCAACGCGCACACAGCGCACGGCACAGCGGACACATGGTTAAATAGCCGGTATGACGCACGAGCTATCCCAAGTTCACCGAGATGGTAGGACTCATACGTCAACGGATTTGGACGCTTTTGCTTATAACTTGGTCAGTTCGCATTCAATAATTCTAATTTTTTTTGCGTTAAATAGGTAACATAAACACCTCCTTGTACGCACGTTTACAAAACGTATAGAAATTTAACGCGTGAGAGGCGGGTAAAAGCGTTTAAAATGAGTAGAAAAGACGAATATGTGAATACTTAGCTTGATGAGTTTTCTGGCCAAATAATTTACGTCGATCAGTATATTGTTCCAATACGCGGTGCGCTTCCGCACAGGTAATCTTATTACTATGTTATTACTATGTGCTGCACGGCGGCAGGGCATGTTTCTTAACAACGACAACGACTTGACTTGTGGGCGAGTAGGGAACGGTGCGCCACTGCGGGGAAACGTTCGTGAGCGTCGTGACATTGTTCAATCAATATTAGTTATATACATATCGAAAATTATAAGACATTGGTTATACTATTCTATGTGCAAAGGAGCAAAAAACAAATTGGAGGCTGTAAGAACAGATATGTGTACAGATGAATATATTTGTCTTAGGCGCTCATAAGCATGGATAAGTATGTGTTTTCTCTGCATATATACTCTAAGCGTGGCCAAGCGTGAAGTAGCGTGAAGCGGGAAAGGTAGCGTGCATTAGCGTGAGGTAGCATGAGATAGCGTGAGGTAGCGCGAAGGTAGCGTGAGGTAGCGTGAGGTAGCGTCAAGGTAGCGTGAGGTAGCGTGAAGGTAGCGTGAAGTAGCGTGGAGGTAGCGTGGACATAGCGTGGACTCATATAAATAACTGAGGATATTTTCATCAAAGATATTAAGAGAGAACGGTCTTTTGCTTAAGTAATAATTTTACGTAATAGTGGCTGTACACTTTCCTTGCTCTTTCCGTGGGCTCGCTTCCAACTCGCTTCCCCTGTCTGCAGTGCACATCCATTGGACCGCATTCTTGCTCAATTCTCACTGATTCTCTTCTAAAAGGTCTATTTCTTGAGAATTCTTACTACCACCACTGATTGAGGGGTTTTATTAGCAAAAATTTAACATGTAAATAGATTTACTTCGCTTTTACAGTGTTTAAATGTTCTCTCTTACATTTTTTCCTCATATTATAGCTCAATTCCAGCTACTCAAATTGTGTAAAACCACTAATAGTTAAAAGGTAGTACATCATAAAGAATTTAGCTTTTCTCTAAGAAGTATGCTCGGTTGAAATAGTGGGATCAAAGGTGTAGTATTTACTGAATAGTTCCAATTTTTGGAAAAGGGCCAGGGCAAAGCTCTGGCCCAAAATTTCTCAGAAGCAAAATATAATGGGAAGTTTTGAATAGGAATAGGGTAAAATAGTGGATAAAACATTGATTGATCTGGGATACTTCAGAGTCTTCTCAACAGGGTATATAAATTAGTAGATATGGGTAGTCTTTAAAGAGGGCCAGGGTGAAGCTCTGGCCCAAAATATATGAAAAGTAAAATATAACTAATGGAAGGAAGATTTGAATTGGGTGAATAGTAAATTCGTAGGAGAGTTGTACACTTCAGTACTATTCTTGGAAGAATGGGCCAGGGTGCAGCTCTGGCCCACATATTTTTTAAAAAAATATATAGAGAACAAGTCAAAGCACCATCAATATGCCTCTTAAAGTTGCTTCTCTTTTATTTTTATTTTTGGCCGGTACAGAGCTGGCAATGTAATCCTTTTGGGATCTTGAATTGGTTTACTCTGCTCAATTTTTTGACTCAATTCCAACCTATTTTTTGCACCTGATTCAAGTGTAAAACCATAGAAGCAATTTTAAACAAATTCTATTTTTAAGGGCTATGTACGGAGGCGCAAGGCGCCGACTCAAAGGGGGTCCAGGGGCGCAGCCCCGGCAAGCTGTTGCCCAGAGCGAACCTCCGACGCGTAGCGGCGGGCATAAAGCTTGTATAAATTAACTCAGGACAATGCAGGAAGTCATGGGCATTGTTACTATATCATATACTGTACTAAACCAACCAAGTCTTCAGCCGATTTATTTGTGACCAAAATATATCATCTCTTCATCTCTTCAAAGTGCCTGAGCCAGTGTGACTTGCAAGTGACTTGCCAAAAATCTCTTCATGTATGTGCCGCCGGAGGCAGAAATTTCTTACTTTTAGTTTGTGATCTCTGATTAATGAGCAATAAAGACTCTTCAAATTATTTTGGGACCGTGACCACTTCAAAAATCTCTTCACTTCAAGTGGCCCTGTGACGCGTGACCTGAAGAGTTGGTCGGTTTAGTACAGTATACACCATTCTGCATAAGCGTGACGATTTGCGGTGCTTGGAGAGATGTTTATTCTTGTTTGGTTAGACCTTCTGAGTATACTAGACAGTCCAACAAGTCTTTAATTTCATGTAACGTCTTGACCTATGAGACACAAAAGCATAACAGACAAATAGCCATTTAATACTTACATTTTTCCATGGATCTATTTGGCTGTCTTGGACGACATAAAATCTGTTGGCTGCATTGCGAGTAATTATGTGTCACAGAAATAATGTAACGTGTGACAGATTTGTCTTTGCACTATTTCTGGTCTGTGCGCCCGCTACATGAACTAAACGTCTAAACAAAACATATATTTGGAGAGCATATTATCTATTGGACTGAATATCAAGAGAAATGATGATGCAGAAGTATTTTAGGAGAGATAATGAGCATTTAAAGTCCAGAAGTTACTAGATAATCCATTTTCTAACTCTCTTAGCCCAAAGAAATTTGGAAAGTGATATTTTTACGAGGCCAGTATATCTACAATACATCTAGTACCGTTGAACCGACTCTCGAGGCCACACAGCGTCGGGAATTGGGCAAATGATGTTTGCTAGCGTGGGCTAGCGTGGGCTAGCGTGGGCTAGCGTGGGCTAGCGTGGGCTAGCGTGGGCTAGCGTGCACGTGACTCGCGCTAGCTACACGCTAGCCACGCTAATCCACGCGAAAATCTAGTTGCCCGTTTCCTACATGTCGTGATATTATTACTTTGCAAATATTCACTGGCCGTGTCTCTAGTAATAGGAGCCCTATGTCCCAACAGCTCCCATGCTCTCAAACCGCATAAGGCCATCACTTGGAAGGCCCAGCGATCATGAAAACGGAGAGAAGGATAGCTGAAGCAGAGGTACTTACACCCATCGGAGCAAGAAGGATTGACCTGGTTATGCTCAGTTCAAGTTCGTAAAATGTGGGGAATCATTTTATTGTTAGATACCTTGGTTCTACAGTCCTTATCGAAGACTCAACAATTCAAGCGGCAAAAGCGCCCCGGTACCATCACTGCCGAGCCCACCATCGGAGCCGGTGTAATACGCAAGTCACGAAGAGCCAGTGGCACCAGCTCGCCGACGAATGAGGAGATGACGGAAACATCGGAAGTTCACGTCCGCATGTGACGCAGGGCGAAGCCTAGAGAACGGTGCGTTTGGGTCATGAGAAGGTGGTGTAAGTGGAGACAGAAGAAAGAGAGAAGGGTACAGGAAGCCCGGAAGATGTGCCGGACTTCTACAAAGTAGAGACCCAATGATTATTTCTAATTGCTCATGAACTACGAGACGCGGCGTAAAGAGCCCATACTATTCTAAGTAATGTAATACTAATAGTCGCTGCCAATCTGTCCGGCGTCTACGATATCCAGAATCCGGTGGTCACGTATATTCACACTATAATCGGTATTTCTAATCCTTCCACTGATTTGATTTTGTCAATGATATAGTTGTAGATCATCCTCATCGCAGAGTGGGCAGAATCTTGTGAGTTAGAGATCCGTCTTGTTACGAATATCTATTGAAATTCTGTTCCAGCAAAATCGGAAAGCAGATGGATTCAGAAATCGCCTGTTTGTGAATCTCGAAGGGATTCATTTGGATGAATCGCATAGACAAGCATATTTTATGTGTTCAATCATATTCTGTTAGTT
The DNA here is from genome assembly GCA_014925825.1 of Pholiota molesta. NCBI lineage: Eukaryota > Fungi > Basidiomycota > Agaricomycetes > Agaricales > Strophariaceae > Pholiota > Pholiota molesta. The sequence goes on from JACGCK010000022.1 coordinate 470,879, forward strand.
AGCGATCAAGAAGACGAATTAATGTAACAGCATTGAAGTCAGCAAGAGACTTATTCAACTCGAATTACACTGCCTTAATACGCCTCATTATAAACCAAAGGCCCCAGGAATGACGATGCCAAGGAGAGAGATATTCTTCAGTCCGATTACACATCTATTACACAGCTAGGCAGGGGCTAGATAATAGAATACGAATTAACGACAATCGCAGCACGGCCATCCTTTTGCATTGGTCCGTACTGAACGTAGGTATTAGTGTACATTCCGCTCAATGTTACGCTAAATATAGAGCTGACTATGGGTCCCGGTCTTCAGATTTAGCGCTGGTAGAGTCTTGTTTTCCCGTTAACACACGCATCAATTTTTTTGTCGGTCGGACAGGCATCATCTTGCTATCATCATTATCTAAAACTTACGTTGATTCTGACTTTGACATAGTAAAACTGAAGTATATCTCCTGCCTTCAGAAAACGAATATAAACCGACCGTTATTTCTTTCTCTTTCATTGCAGTCCTTCAAAGCATCAAGCCTCATTGTAATATGTACTCCTTTGTCAGTTGTTTTCCATCAGATATCGTCCTCTGCTACATTAACTTTGTTTTCTTCCCAAAAGGCCAAGATGATCCCTCTTATCGTCTTCCTCGCTACCTTTGCGAGCAATGTCAACGCGGTTGGCTGCTTCAGCGGAGGGTATTTCAACTCTCGTCCACAAAATTCCTCCTTCACTTTTCCTCACTAAGTTTCACTTTTTCCTTATCCTAGACAAGTGGGCGATTGCTCGAGCGCCATTGATGGCTTTTGCAATAATGGCCACACTGTAAGCTCAACGTGTATCATAAACTTTTCCCCCCTTCCCTCATCCCACAAAATTTCCCACCTATAGATCGCTGGAAACAAAGTGTTAACCTCATGCGTCAACGTCAACAATTATCACTGTTAGTCTATTTTATATCTACCGTCCTACGTTGTATTGACCTCCATAATGCGCTAATAGGCAACTTCAAGATTGAGAATACCTCCGGAACTTCCATGTCTATCTCCAAGGCTGTGTGCCAGGCGGATTTGCTTGTCACCAACAACGGGTGTGATGGGCACGGAGGAATCAGGCAGGACGGAAGTTTCTTGCTTACTATCGATCCCAATGCCGGCTCGTGCTAGATACTTAGTGCGCGATGTGGATAAATTTCACTGCAGCCGCAGAGTTTTCTTTCCTTTGATCTAGCTTTAGACTCCTTAAACCCTTTTCCTATTCGCACGTCTTTCTTCTTCTGAAAATTTACATAAAATCGCAAAAACATCCTTGTGTTACTTCCATTCCTCACTCACCTCCTGTGAGATGACAATATATTGTGAATCTTTTTCTACTCGCGGTGAATCTTGGCGCCTGAGCTTCAGCGCAATTTGTCGACGAACGTCTCGTGCGCCTTTCCCATGTAATGTGCAATGCCTAAGAACATAACGCAAATGGTCGAAGTCAGACGGCATTACAGATGGCAGCCATGTGGGACTCTCACCGGCGTTCGCGATGGTAGTGTGGACCCGCCCATATTTCCCCTTCATCTCTTTCGCAATCGCATCGTTGCCTTCTTTGTCTCCTGCAAAGTATTTCACGATTTTGATTCGCCTAGGATACTTGGTCGCCAGCGCTTTAAGTTGGGAACCACCCGCTGCGCGGATCGCATGCGCCGGCGTAGATGATAGCAGGGGTCCTTGGAAGCCACAGGGTCGACGAGGGCTAAACCTACGCATCAAATGATAATTTGAATCAAATCAGTGGGTATTTGCGAATGGAAAGAGTAGGACGACGTACCTATATCCCGTGTTGCTTCTGTAATGAGGTAGATTTTAGCTGTACACTGGAGCTTGTAAAATGTTGTCTGAGAAAATGCATCTACCCAAGAGAACTAGCGCAGATAGAATGAATCGACAGGATAAGTTAGGCGACTGCGGAATGACAGTAGTGTTAGAAGAGATTGCCATCAGAGTATTTCGAGAGATCGAGCAACAGGCTGCGATGAGCGGCGGAGCCGCCATGAACAATTCGGTCGCAGTCAAGGAGACGTGCGCTCGCGATTCGCAACGGAACTGGCGGCAGCATCAGCAGTGATATAGACCTTCGCTCTCGACACGTCCGCTCGCACTGACTCATACGCTGTTCTAGAGTACCTTTCCCAATCCGAACCCAAGCAGGCACAAGCCTCTTGTAGCCACCACCACACAGCCCACCGCCATCTTGCCGCCATCCCTTCCTAGTGGTGAAATTCCCGGATGGTCAAATATCTTGCGGAGCGGTGCCTTTATAGATTATCTGTCGGCATCCACTAGAGATTCAGAATTGAAGACACCAGCTGTGCAGCGCAGGGAAATATGTAAAGAGTTTTTGAACAACGAGTTGTCGAGACTCAAGAACTCGACGTGGTCGGGTGCGGCCCGGTTTGGTGCACGTGTACCAATACCCGCCCTGTTTTTTCGCCCACATTTACTCACTTACACTCACGATGAACCTCACAGCGGGAACAACCCACCATGACGCGCACTTGGACACAGGCTGAGATCATCGCCTTCAAAGACGCGCGGGATAAGCTGCGGCAATCTCGAGAACTGCCCCCGTTCGACACGCTCAGCGCCGGCGAGAAGAAGGCGGACCTGCAGGCGCAGCGAGGCGAGATGCTCAAGAGCACCCAGGTCGCACTGAAATCCGGCGCGTGGGCGTTGAACCGATATCCATTGACAGCGTATCATGCACCGAATCCGGGTGTGCTGGAGCTCCCTCGACATTATCTATCTGTGTTTGGTTGCGATACGGTGAGTCGATTGCGTTGGGGAGCTGGGTGTTTGAAATATTGCTAAATGTTTTTGAACAGGTGAAATTCAGAGCAGGCGACAACTTGCACTTGCTTGTCTACCGGCATTACGACGACCTGATCGTGGATCCTGAATCGTACCAAGGAAGTAATTTCGTCGCGGACGTCGTCATTCAACCTAAACGGTCCGTGTCTGCTCAACATTCCTCTGTCTGAATAATTAATCAACTTCCTCACATTGTTCAAAACAGACACGAATACCTCGGACCCTCCCCAAAGGTAGCCGGATTCCGCTTCACGCAAGACATAGCCGAAATCGGTTTCTTTGATGACTATTTGCTGACGACGTGGATTGGGAAAGGTAACTGGGATATCGAGCTGGAATTTGACGCTGTGGTCGAAAGTTGGTTCGTAATCGGACAACCTTAGGTCGCGTACGATATAGTACGTAAACTCTAGATATCCCCTGCAGATGTTATTCTAATTATTTATCTCCCTTTTTTTGCGACTAGTCTTACAACTTTTCCAGAGGCCTAATACTAAATAACCGCATGCAGCCCGTAACACCTCCCTCGCACCGTCGAAATATATACATCTTTGCTTTTGCTTTTCCAGGTCCTCTTCCCCCTTTAACAATAACACGAACCCATTTCGCCGAAATCGAGTTTGCCAATCTCCAGGCTCGTCATCTAGGTCCTCAATATCAATAGCCGCATACTTTTTATCGAGCTTCTCCAGCTGCTCGTACATCGCGTTGCCGGCCTTCTTGATAATCTGTTCAGGGACACTACAGTGCCCTCGGTGTCCGTAGTTGATGTGTACGTCGTTCTTTGCCCGGAGAAATCCCATGAGCTCGAAGACTTTGAAATATCAGGCGAGATACGTATCTTGGGCAGATCCAACAACGTATATCATTTTATCGAACTTGTATTGCTCGTTACGGTCAAATTGTAGCGCCAATGACGGGCATTAGGTATGTAGAAATTCGGCATAAGATTGGGTATCATGTATTGCATAAATAAAAACGATAATCGATCAGAAGGTTTCGTAGTGGAAATTTATTCTTTGGTGTACGCGTATGAGCCAGGATGACAGTAACGCGCTGGGAAGGAGTGAATTAATTCTGGAGGGATTGGAAGCTGCGGCTGGATAACCGTTTGGCCCGATCCACGATGGCGATTAAGCCAACGAATAGTGGTGGGTAGTAACTTCGCAAGGCGAAGGCGTGATGTCATTTGCAGTCGACCAAAAGATTATTAGCACAACAGCGAAGCCTTTCTCTCCGGAGTCAATCCGGATTCTTTGAAGCTGGGATGTATGTGGGGGGAGGAGCGTAAAGAAGATGAAAAACAAAAGAGGTGCCACGTTCCACCAAAGATCGCAATGCACATCGCTGATCTGTATAAAATCTACAAGAGAGAACTTGAAAGGAGACAGTTGTCTTTCCACAGCGAACATCTATGCCAACGATGCGGGGAGGAACATTTCCCAGATTATTACAAACACATTCAAGCAAAAAAATCATGCATGACATAAAGCAGGGGACTAGATCAAGGCACTGTTCCGTACAAGTTCTCCCTGCGCGTTGTAAAAAGTGGACATGAGAAAGAAGGAGCAGAGAAGACAGGGTCATGAATCGACATTTCATGTTCCATAAGAGAGAATCCCCAATTTTTGAACGATTGGGAGATCCATCTCAACACCAATAGCGCGATTATCAATCGATCGCTTTATCACAAACAAATCACAAAGGCCGTGGCATTGCGTCGATGAATAGGGATGGAATGGATGAGCGCTGAGCGCTAGCATTCGTTGAGTCCGATTGAGAGAAACGGTTTAGCGGATAGAACTTTCAGCGATCTTTGAAGATGGACAGAGGTACAACGCACATCTGCAGGGGGGCACTAATTTTTCATAGAAATTGCGATCTGGCTGAGGCGGTCTTTGTATGTAATTGATGGGTCAGATACAAATCGTTTGCAGAGCATGGCCGCTGCGTACTCACTTTCGCGTTGCGCCCATCGGATAGAGATCTGCACGACATTGAATTGTCGTATTCATTTCTGCCGTCCTCATCGAAAAGGCAGCATCATGTCAGTATAGATGAGTATCTGAACTCATGCGCTGGGGCGCATCCGGAGATGTCGACTATCTGAAGCCATTTGCTTTATGAGACGAGATTCTGGGAGTCGGGTTCGGCGAAGAGATATGAGCAGTACTTTGCATACGCGAGATGCTTTAAACTCACCTGAATCTGGGTCAAGTGAAGGTCGCTTCGTACCTAAGGTAGTGTGAATTGGTGAGAGTCATACGAGTACACGTAGGACCCAGGTAACCTCGGACTTGTCTCGGACCGAACACTGGCAACTGCATGATGTCGATTCTCGAATCCCGAATCTGGACACTCCAATGTGGAGTTTAGTATATCATCCTCTTTGTGGGGTCGTAATTGACGTGCGCAGTGGGTGGAGATGGTGTTGTACTAAGGATTGACTAAGGAGGCTGCCAGTGCCGCGGCACGGTGATAACCGAGAGCCTTTAAATAAAGCCTGTACTAACAAATCGGCATGACCCATGGCTTGCATCCGCTCTTCACTTTCTTCCAACTTCCACCTGCTGAACGCTATTTAATGGCACTTCTTATGGCTTCATCTTCAATACACCTCCTTGTATCAATTTCCGTCTCAACATCTCCTTCTAGATGCAAGGAATTGCATCTTATCGCATCTCAGGAACTCTCACCACACACAGGATCACGAGCAACAAGTCATAGCATCCTACAACGTCATCAGCTACAACATAGCCTAAAGCTCAGCAGGTTTCCCTATGATCTTGCGCCACCTGCATGTGCTGTCGTTTTTTCAGGCTGATAAAAGCTCCCAATGGCGCTCTTCCTACATGTGATTGCCCTGGTACCGGCGGCGTACTCCACCGTTACTCGCGTCGTCCGGTATTTGCCTACAGATATCCTAGAGCTGCTAATAGAGGCCGAAGGATGTCGTTAGAGGCACTCGCTCATGTCTACAATATGATGGATTACTTTATGTTCAATTGAAGGTGCGCGATTTTGGAGTCTTGGTTTACACATTCCGTTGCGCGCCTGTTATCACCTTACCTCCTCGAGATTGCGCCATGCACATTTGCTCTCAAAAGCGCCGCTCGTCTTGCAAGCGTCTCTACGCTTTCAGCTGTGCCACACAATGCAAGAGCACTTGCGGCCCATGAGCTAGAGCTGTCTTTTGCGCATACGGAATATGCGGATATATGTGGACGTGTGCGCGCACAACGCGACTCTGATTTAGATCGCGGGCGTATCCATAAACTACCAAATGCACGTCATCCAGCCTATGAACTACCTCCTCTGAGGCGTACCATTCGCCCTGACCCTAGCCTAACCAGCCTCCCATTAAGCGTTAGTAAACTCTGCGCAATGAAATGGAATATGTCTGCAGCTACTGAGTCAGCCGCCAAATTCCGTGCGCTTATTGATCGGAAGGCTACGATGGATGGGGTCTGCGCCCAAGGTCCCAGGCGGTGCCGCCGTTTGATGATGCCTTTGTGCTGGTACATGTGGTTATGTTGCGCCTAGGCGCACTTGTCACTTATTTACATAGAGCGCTGGCTTAGAGCTAGAGTGCTGCGCGAGAAGAGGCTAACAAAAGCAGGTACCCAGCCGTTTTGTAATGTCGTGAATGTTTCACCTCATTGGCCTGCAACTGTGCGCCTCCCTTCATTTCGTCCATTCGTTCTGCGCTAATGGCTAAACAAAAGGTTTTCATGACAGTTATTGCATATACGTTCTCCTGGTCAGAAAGTTGAAGAGGCCGTCGTGAAGGCAGGCACAGTTACCAAGGTCAAAGCGCTCGCCCAGTACATTTTAGCCTTGCTGATCTCCCAAGTCTGTCGCAGAAATTGAAGTCAGGGAGAATTAGCATAAGCTGTGTCTGAGGATTCAGAGCGTTTCGGCGGTAGCACTATAAGTTCTCGCGTGGAGGTTAGATAAGCTCATAAAAGCCCGCAGTTGTGCGGTTTGGTACCAGCCCAAATGCTTGGGCATTGGTGAGTTAAACTTTGACTGGTCTAACCGCTGTCTAGTAATCATCAAAAACACTGGTCCAGTATAGACAGAACTGCTGAGCGCCGAGTCTTAAGTGCTAAGCGTGATTGAGCAGAGACGCCTTCAAAGTGATTAGCCTCCAAGTTACTTCCATGCACTGATGAAACTTTATAATCCGTCATTCGCCGTCTCAGTTTCACGCACCGTGGCTTGCCAGAGATATGATCATTATTGTCCATGGGGGCATGGGAGGCGCACGCTAAGGCGTGGAACTCAAGTTTCCAGCCCAATTGAGGCCGAGCGAATGGCTGAAGATGGATGAGCAACTTGCCTATCGAATGCCTTCCCTGCTCATATGTCCCAATCATGCTGCGGTCTTGCGGTAGTAAGAGCACGTAAGGCCTTAACCAATCGGCATCAGTCGCTCGCAGACAATTCAAGCGGCAAGCGGTAGTATAGACTTCTGACTGGTATACATAGACTTCGCATAGAATCCGTTTCGATTTAAAACCTTCTGTATAGGTCATTTCTGGAAAACTACGTGGCATATGGCAATATCGAGTATATATATGTATCTACATCTCAGACCATAGCATTACCAAGAGGGAATAGTAGACCCCATTCTGCTGAACGTTAATCAAGGTCCACACGCGCCTTTGTCCCACAAATATGATAACGACACACGGAATTTGCTAGAGACATGAGAACTAAGATAGTAATAAAGCATATAAGGAGAAATGCGAGCCTTCCCTTGTGAATGATAATAAAACAAACTTCCATCGTGAGATTGATCATTATACAGAAAATCAAGTACATTTCTTCTGAACTCGACTTTCGGAGGATATGAGGGCATGGTATTGAAAATTACAGATGCGTAGATAATGATTACAGAAAGTGACGATGATAGCAAAGAAGAAAACATAGGCCAGAAACGAGCGACGTATGGAGCTACGATTCAAGAGATTGTCGGAGGGTGTCTTGTGAAGAACTATTGGGCCTGTGTTAGAAAGCATGACATGGGGGATGAGGACTAATAGGAAACAGATACCCGACGCAGTCCTGCAATGATCGCTGGCGACGCCGTCGTCGGCGTCATCGAGCCACTCGCGTCGTTGTCGTCCCTGGTCGTACGACTCATGGCCTTGCCCCAGTGCGACCAGTAGCTGTCGACCTGCTCCGTGGCATCAAAGGCATACATCAATAATTCTTCAGCCCAGACGAGTCGGAAAGCAGCCTCATCCATATGATCCCAGTCCCCATGGACCATGGACTCGCGCACCATTTCGTCCCTCATCTCCATCTCCGGTCCGGGACCTTTGCAGCGTACCATTTGGTGGAACTGTTGATCGTACTCGACAGCGTGTTTGCAGCGTGGCTGTCTGATATCCTCGTACGCAGTCAGGAACTGCGAGAGCTGCTCGCGTGTTTGCAGCCGCGAGAAGATGGAACGCAGGGTCTCGGCATCCTCGATCACTAGCGACGTGCGGTGATTAGCGCCAGGCTGTGGGATTTGGAATTTAAATGTTGTAAGTGATTACCGCACAATGATGGGAATCCACAATTATAGACTCACTAGGAGTGGATGTGCTGCCTCTCCAATCAGCACGATTCTAGAATCATCACAAACAAGGTCGCTAGGAGCCGGTCGCGTAACGATGATTCGTGCGGACACGGTTTTGACAAGTCCCAGAAGCTTCCGTAAACTGTAGAGTTGCGGTCAGCGCCTCAAAACTAGCACGCGACACGGTATACCAAACATCAAAAAGGACAATATACATACGTCTCCTCGAACCTTTCCATATCCAGCGCGTAGTACTCGATTGGACGCTCCGCCCAGTCATTGTCCTCAGGGAGTAGCTCACGCTCCCAATCATACGTTAATGTCCCTGATAGGAATTGACCGTCCGTCTATCGTGAAGCAATAGCGAACAATGTTAAATACCGATGAATTCGGCAAAGTGAGGAAATAAACCCACCGAGACGTTCGTGTGGATCGTATATCCAGAGCCCATCCATAACGGCCACTACGAGCAACACATTCATCCCATAAACGAATGATAGACATAGTACATCACGGCCAAACGAACTTACGAGAGTCTTCTCCATGGGAAAATGAAGGTCCTCTGCTTGCGACAGGACAACCATCGGTAATGTGAACGTCATATGAAGGTGCTTGACCTCCGGACTTTTAGCGTCCACATCAGGGACGTTGGTTACTTTTGGCCGTAGGGTGCTGTTGTACCCATCAGCCGCGATGACGAAGTCGACTTCCAGCTTTTCTCCGTTGTCTAGTATGACCATCGCGCACGTGGGGGCGATCCGGACGTCGGTGACCTCTGTGTTGAAGAGGACGGGAATACCTGCTTCGACAACAAGGTCATATAGGAGATCTCGGAGAGATTGATGCTACAAATATATGTTTAAATTTACGCAAAGAACAGTCGTCGAACGAACCTGGATAAAAAGGAACTCCGCAAGGAGGTCCTCCAAGAAATCTTTGTCCATTGTGATCCCCCCAATTATTTCGTTAGTCCCACCTAGAGTAACAACCAGAGAAGTTAGACCAGAGCAAGTCTGCTTACTCGTTCCGACCTCACGTACCATTGCTAAAAACCAGCAAGGTACACTTGTGCGCTAGCCGTTCAAGCTCCTGTTCCAGTCCCCACCGCTGCAGCGTCCTCGACATACCCGGCGGCGATCTAAGCAGAGTACGGTCAGCTCCATACATTCCAACGATACACCCTCACGATCCGGATGACTTACTGTAAGCTACCACGGCTCTGAGATAGCGTCAATCCTCCAGGTCAACCTAAAGCCCAAGACGCCATACGAGGCAAAGGCGCCGCCGCCGACGACTACGCACCTGATACTTCCCGTCCGACTTCTCCACGACTGCGACGACGTCGTGACCTGCGAGCTTCATCGCGTACGCGGCCGCCAAGCCTGTAGTACGCGCGAGAAGGAAACGGCAGCCGAACACGTGCGCATCACAATGAGCGCTCACTTGCGCGATTGAAAAAGAGGAACTAACCGCCAATATTGCCGCCCGTAATAGCGACCTTCAGGGCGACTGCGGCCGTCTCAAGAGGCTTCGGTGGCGTACAGATCGGCATCGACAAAACTTTAAATGACTAGCGTACTAGATCTGAAGTGCAGCTATGGCGCAGCGGAGGAGGTGAGGGTCCAGGGGAGATTGGTTTCTTCACGGGGCGGACGGCCTTGTATATATACCCTTTTGTTGTACGATACCATCATAATAACAAGTTTGGTTTGGCATCCTGTCAATCAAGAACGAAAAAAAAAGCGGGGGCTTGCTAGGGCGGGCAATTCTCAAGCGAGGAATCAATGCCGTCACGGGCGAAGGCTCCCTTCCAAGGGTCGAGTGGTTTGAAAACCAACATCTTTTTGGCTTGAATCTGATCCAGATCCCAGGCCGTTCCCACCCAGGGAGGCGAGGATACGCATCAAAGCAACCTGGAAGATGCAACGGCTCGTGAGGCTTGGGGGTAATGGTGAATACAGATAAATGTATTAAACCTCTTTCAGCACACCCCGTACCTGGAGCTTGAGCCTGTCAGCCTTCAGTCTGTGTCGTCTCCGAGCCTTTGAGCCATCGAAAAATCGGAGGACAGTGTGAAGGTGGTGCAGGGATTGGTGATGCTTCTCCAATGCTTCCATATAAGACTGTGTACACCAGCTGAGAAAATGTAGAACAAGGTGACAGGGTCTTGCAAGCGCAACGAGCGGTATGCCTGCTTATGTACTCACACGAGGGAACGTTCGGTTACATCGCCGTCATCATATATCCAAATTCAATTAGATTGCAAGCGCACGGAGCACGGAGGAAGGAAATAAGTACAACAACAAATAATGGCCCTGAGCAAAGCAAGCAATCTTGGAGCTCAGCGCAGTGGCCACGCTAGGGTTTTAGTAGTACATATTGGATATACATAAAAAAAGCGGGTCTCTATTCATAGCCGCGAAAGTAAAAAAGATCAAATAGTCATGTCAGATACAACGAAATCAACTCGCTCGGAGTCGGTGGGTAGGGGAAAAGGGTATTCTTTTTTCAACTGGTAACCTGCCTACCAAAGCGGAAAAAACAGACAAACACGGCGCATGTCAGTTTGGGGTGCACCCACCGGAATCAGGAACTCAGCGTGAAACTTACGAGAACGATATATCCCCCTTCGACACCGTCACTTCCATGGACGATCGCTCATACCTCCTCACAATGAACGAACCATACTGGCCCCACCAATCATCCACCTTATCCGTCGGGTCGTACGCCCACAATTTTAGCTCATTCCCCCACACCTGCCGGAACACGGGCGAGTCGTCCATATGGTCCCAGTCGCCGGCGGCCATCGTCTGGCGCAAGATCGCGTCGCGCACCTGCTGCTCGGGCCCGGGCGGCACCTTCATCCCGCGGCGCTGCTCGTGGTCGTAGAGCCACACATCCGCGGTGTACTCGTGCCGGATCTCCTCGTACGCGGTGAGCAGCTGCGCGATCTGGTCGCGGCTGCGGATGCGCGAGAAGAGCAGGCCGAGCGTCTGGGCGTCTTCGAGGATCAGCGCGACGCCGTGATTGCTTGCAGGCTGTAAAGAAAGAATCAGATGAGGTTTGCGAGCCGAAACTTCGAAGTGATCGCAGATAGCGCATGCACATAAAGCGTCCTCGCTAAAGCGCTAGAAGCAGAAAAAGAAGTGTAAAAATACGCACCAGCATGGGATGGGCCGATTCGCCGACAAGCACAACCCGCGAATTTGCACACACGAAATCTTCAGGGACCGGTCTGCGCACAAATATCCGCGAAGATACTGATGTAGCGAGCTTCAGCAATTTCTGCGTTCTATCACAGCCCGAAATAGATTGAAATGAAGATGGTCGATTAGCCTTTGATCGAGACCAGACAGGATGTAGCAGATAGCAAAACATGATATAAACTCACATAGGCTCGAAGTTATCCAGACGAATGCCCAACGATTCCAGTGTGCGGGTTTCTGTCCAGTTTAGGTCGCCAGGGTACCTCGGGCCGTCGTAGTGATGGATGATTGTTACTGTGAAATCCTTCTCTCCCACCTGCAGATAAAGCAGAATGGGGATTTATAGCCATTAGTGCTAGCCCTTCACCGAAAGAAGAACAAAGGGAAGTGTCCATACCAGCATGTTGGCGTTCATCACATATCCGTTTCCCAGCCATATCTGCCACTGGGTGATACAAATGGCGTGTCAGGTGTCATTTTCACAGAGTTGGTTGGGAAGGAGAAGGTGGGAGGGGTAAATCATTAAACCACGCAGGTGTTCACTCACGTTTCGCGCATTCAGCATTTTTCGTAGATCTTCGTCTTCTTCCATGCGATGGATGGGTATCAGGAAGGTGACGACTACGTGCGTGTCAGTGACGTCGGGCGGCTCGTCGCCCGAGTCTGTCACGACTTGGCGGAGGAGGCTGTCAAAGCCATCAGCACCGATGATAACATCCCCGTAGAGCACCTCCTCTGACTCGAGCGTCACCGATACGCTGACGTTGTCGGCATCGACGATGGTGCTGTTGAAGCGAAACTCGACGCCTTCCTTCACGGCGAGATTGTAGAGCATGCCATATAGGTCGCGATGCTGCATTTGGACACAATATGATTATCAGTGTTCTCGTTCGCGGATCATCCGTGCAACGGAGAAAGGCCAAGACAAGCTAAATGGAATCAAGACAATAGCGTACCTGCAGGAACAGGAAATCCGCAGAGAGATCTTCGAGGAACCCTTCCCCCATATTCATGCATCCTATTAAATCTCCCGTATTTCCTGCGGTTTTGGGAGTTGTTAGAGAGCCTGTTATTGACCACTTTCGAGGTGAATTACCATTCGTGAAGAAAAACCTGTCACATTTGTGCGCCCGCTCCTTGAGAACGGGGCCCAGTCCCCATTTATGAAGGACTTTGGTCATGTTCGGTGGGGATCTAGGGTCGCGGGCTATAAGCGAGCTCTCACTCCCACCCACAGTTAAGAATAAATTACTCACTGGACGCCGCCTTTGCTCTGATAACGGGTATAAGTGGAGGTACAACGTGTCAGTATTGTCTCTGGCCGCCGTGAGAGGAACAATGCGCCGCACCCTAATTTTTCCGTTTCCTTTCTCCACAACGAGGACATCGTGTCCGGCCTTCTTCAAAGTCACGGCCGCTGCAAGGCCTGATCACAGTCGGTGGAGGCGGTGGAGACACTATCAGATCTGAGCGCAACCCTAGAAGTCTCCGTATTCGTACCTGATATGCCGGCACCAGCAACGATGAATTTGAGACGCAACTTGCTTGCGTCGCTGAATTTTGTGTCGGTCGGCATACTGAGTAACGCGGGGTAGGCGATGGAATGCGTAGGGTGGGGCAATAAAGATTAATTGGCGATAGGAAGCGTGGAAAGTCGGTACGCAGGCAGCATTCGCTCGCTTGCGCGCTGCTCCAACCAAGCTTATATATACGGAAAATAGGCTGAAAGGAAGGTTCGTGGTATCAGATCAGGGCTATCAGAACTCGACTATGCTTCCACGTGATGGAGATGTGTTTAGACTTGCAGACAGTGGTTAATTGTTCTGGACCGGCACCCGCCGATGTTGTGCTGAAATAGATGACACTGATAACATAGCTTCTCACTGCTTCTCATCGCTGCTCCCGGTACCAGTACAACGATCGTGATGAGTAGCACGAGAGGCCCAAGGTACGAGAGCCCCAGTATCCAGTATCATACATGGCGCGCACCGCGCACTGCTTGTCCTCGATGGTGGGCCTCGGGAAAAGACGGCTTAGAGGCACAGTACGGCAGTTGTTTGTTTCGAATTATTGATGGTGGAATCACCAGAGAGAAATCTACATGTGGGCAGATAGATTTATAAGTCAGGATAAACTGGTACATGTACAGGATATGAAACGCCTGAACGCTCACCCGTCTTCCTACTACCTAGCCATGCGCCGTCGGTTTGGCGCATCGCACGCACGCCGCTGTTCGCTTACGCGCATCAGTAGTGCGCCCGCCGTCGAAGATTCCCGACGGCAACTAATAGTAATTCTGTGCGTCGGAGCATGGTGAGCGTGCTCGCCATCTGACACGCAGCATGCGCGGGTCGGCCATGGCTGCGCTAATCCCAAGCCAGCGGATAGGAAACCCCGGGTTTTCCCATCGGTTTGGGTTATTATCTGACGTCGCACGTGATATGATTTAGACGCACATCGCCAAAAAAGCGCCCTCTAGACTCGACACTAGGTGAAAAAAATCCTATGTTCTGCTATATTCGCATACACTGGTCGCAAACATAGAGTAATAGAGGTTTATCACAATGTCATAAAACACCGTAAAATGCTCGGAACACTTCTGACGTTTGCAAGGCAGTTCTATAATAGAATCCATTAGAATGCAAAGTGGAATTTTGGAATTACAAGTCCTTGGAAAGCTTTCGAAAACCTTACAAAAGAATTTTATTCTCTACCTTGTAGCCATATTACAGAACCATGCAACACTGTAAAATTGGATGGATGAAATGTGTAAAATACAGTCCATACAAGTCATTCCAAATAGGTTATGATGATATTTATGGTAGTTGTAAGTAATCCCAAAAAATATTCTAACCCAATTGAAATTGAATAGAAATCATCTCCTAAGGTTGTGGCACTTTGGGAATTGTCGTTCTGCACTCATACAAAGGTTCAATATGATGATTTGAGTGTTGCAAAAAATAGTAGCAGTAATGAACACATATGAATGTTTTCCTATCTAATTTTGAGCTCCAGAAATTAATCTCTGTGAGTGCAGCCTTTTTTTTTGTTTTTGGACTAATGTTCACTAGTGTTTGGCACTTCCGGGGGTAGTTCCTCGAAGCCCGCAACGCACGGAAAAAACTCTAACTACCCTTCGTGACATTTCTGAGTTTTGAGACCCTTGTTTTCTTATTGCTTATTTGTAATTATACAAGTGGTCTTCGAGCTTTCTTTTTTAAATTCTTTTTTAGATGGGAAAACCTTGGAAAAACCTAAGTATCGGAGCGTCCTCGTGGCCCTCGCGCTAAGTATCGCCGTCGGCGTCGGCCGCATGCAGCCAAACACGAACAAGCGCAAAAACCCTAATGCCCAACCCACAATGAGTCACTTACCTGCGTCACCTTCTTGCTCTCAACCACATCGTTATGCTTAGTATCCCTCGCAAATATCACCACCGAAGTGTGCGTATCTCAGCTCTAGTTATCATATCGATCGTATTAACCCCCAGCCTGGATCGTAGTTCCCAAACAGGCAATAGACTGTAAATTTTCACCATAAACCCACAGAACAAAGGTGAGGACTATTCAATTTGGCGTCGCTATTTCCTTCTGGCACGGGCATATTGGAAACATCTATCACGATTTTTTTTGAACCAATTCTTTGTCCATTCCAACGAGGTGGTGTGCGTCGTGCAGTTTTTCTATTTGACTATTGGGTGGTGGCATGGTGGGCATCTTGGGGGGTATCTTCCTTGGGGTATTCTAGCGTGTGGATGGCAGTTGCTTATGCCCCATCGACGGATGATGGTCTCCGGTAGTTGAACAAATTCTTTGGTCTTTTCTTTTGAAACGGGCTATTTCCCCCGCGCATGGTGCGCCCTGCGGTTTTGCGTTCGACTATTGGGTGGCATGGAAGGGGATGGTGGTCATGTTGGAGTATCGTCCGTGGGGTGTTCTAGCGAGTGGATCGCTGATGCCTGTGCCCCATTGAAACGTGTATGGCCAGTAACTGGAAATTCTTTGACAATTTTCTCAGAAAGAGAGCTCTTCCCCTTGCGCGCCGCGCGTCATGCGGTTTTTCTTTTCACCACTAGGTGGCATGGAGGGTGATGGTGGCTTTACTGGGCATCCTTCTCGTGGTATTCTAGCGAGTAGATCGCTGATGCCTGTGCCCCATCGAAATGTTTAGAATTAGCTTGTGTCCGTGCCCCCATCGGAATACCTACCGATGACCTCATAATTCTTTCGAGGCAACAAAACTGACAATATAAATTCACAGTCCACACCCAAAAAGCTATCCTCGTTTTCTACCTCATTCAGCATGCCTCTCGTCCTCGAAGGAGAATACGACGCCGCCTGGAAGGCCAAACTCCGGGACAACATCATGAAAGATCTCGACGACCAGCTCCAGAACACCGCTGAAGCCTACCAGCGCAAAATTGCGGACAACGCCTCCGCCCCCATGGAAGTCCTCTACCGCTTCCAGCACGAGTACAACCGGGACGTCCTCAACCTCCAGACGACCGCCGACGAGCACCTCAAAAACGAGCTCGCCCGCGAGGAGCTCGAGCGCAAGTGGCATTCCGAGGAGCAACAGCTGAATCAGCAGCCGTGGCTCAAAAATCCGGACCCGACGCAGGCGCTCATCGAGGAGCAGCTCGCCATCCTCAACCACATCAAAACCCGGTCGCCCGATGCCTATCGGACCGCCCGGGAGCAGTACATCCACGAATACGCCTCCACGACCTCCTCGGCCATGTCTTCCCGTGTGGCGTCCCCCGACCCGCACCGCGGCGCGTATGCCCACGGGTACTCCTCGACGGAGGCCACGTCCATCAGCGGCGCCTCTTCGCCTGACCCGTACCAGCCGCGCACTATCGACCCGTACTCCAATGCGTCGTCGCCGACCTCGTTCTACGCGCCGATGAACCCCTTCACCGACCCGCAGCCTCAGTTCCGCGCAACAAAACACGACCAGCAGCAGGAAGAGTTCCGCCGGCGCGCTGAAGCCATCCTCCAGCGCAAGCACAAGCTGCGCCACCGCTCGCCTGTTCCTGCGCCGGAGCCCATCTCGTCGTCGTCGTCCACCACTTCCACCTCCTCAGACGACGCCCCAGCGCCCTCAGAGGCCGTCTCCAAAGCCGAGAACCCGATGTCCGAAGCGGACGTGCGTAATCTCATGACGTACCTGGACGTGGATGCACTGGCTGCTGAGGATGTCCGCTCGAGGCGGGTGGGTCACGGGACGAGGGCGGGATTGATGGCGGGAATTACCATACGGCGTGAAAACGCGAAAAGTGGTAAGTAACTGACCTTTTTTTGCGTGTTGGGAGATCGTAGGAGCAGAGGTTAGCCCACCCCGAAGGGCAGGCTAACGTAGATAGTCTAAAATGTAATAGTCAGTCCATAGTGAATAAACAGGTTTACGCACCAAGTAATACTCGCGCGGAAAGTTCGAATGCAGCGGCTGGAGGCCAAGTCGTCAGTAGAAAGTTAAAAAATAGGTTTACGCACCAAACGGAAAGCTCAATACTCGGGGAAAACGGCATCACGCACCAAGTCGCGATGGGTCGGATTCCGTCAGAATTCGACGGAGTGATCTTCACGCGGCAAATTCAGAGCTTGATCCAAAAGATTGCAGCACCTGCAGGCAAAGTCATCAGTAGATAGTGAATAAATTGGTTTTACACACAGAACGCCCAAGAACGCAGCGAGGCGACGGATTGATATTCACACGAAATGCTGAATTGCAGTTGCTAAATTTTCAATGCGACGGAGATTACAGAAAGGCAGGAATACAGCGCATATGCACTTTTACAAAGAAACCTAAAAATTGCTTTAGCATGTAAATGAGAACACGGGCATATAACTGACCTACTCTGACCACCATCGATTTCCGAGCAAAGAAAGTCCTAGTTTGACAAGGACAGGCTATCAGTATATCATTCAAGCAAAATAACCGGAACATACCAGCGTATTCCATGGACATGTGAGCGCAACAATCTTAAATCATATACTCTAAGACAATACCACGTAGTCCATGGACATGTGGAAGGTCGTGTTATGGGCGCTTATATCAGAGATCAGAATCGAATGCTTTTTGCATAGCCAGAGTTTGGTCGGCGGATGTCCAAAAATAGTGTTTGAGTATTATTCCACTCACCACGCAATGTAGTCCGCCGGAATTCGAAATATGGTGTCGGAACATCTAGAGATAGAATCCAAATAGAATCAATACTTTGTCAAATAAGGAAGATGACATACCTCTATTCAGATCATCGCGTCGCAGCTCGCCGGAACTTGAAATATGGTGTCATGATAAGTATCTGGAAATAGAATCAGTATCGTTTTAGATTGGTTTTAGATATGGAAGATAACATACTTCTGTTTGATCAAAGATCATGGAAGGATGTCGCGACTCGCCGGAAGCTCATATATAGTGTCAGAATATCATGAGTATAAGGAGGAGCATAACATACCTTTGAGGACCACAGAAGGCAATATAGGAGGTCGCCGGAAGCCCATATATCGTGTCAGAACATCTAAAGATAATGTTAGTGAGTATTGGATAATAACATGAGCTAGCCTTTTCAACCTTCATGTTGGCGGGTTGTGAATGCTGCCTACAGGTGTATGACGTTGTACCAAAGCGATCATCGCTGTCTTGGACCGGCGTGAGGCGAGGGCGAGTAGAATGACAAAGTTCAGGGAGAGGAGGAGGAGATGAAGTGGCGGAGATCTGTGTAGGATCCGCCGTGTTCGTAGCTGTCGTCGAGGTGCGTATACCCGTTTTCGAGGCTGTAGAATTCGAATCTGAAATCCGATTGACGATTGGTTGGCTCGTTCGAGCGCTAGAGGCGTCGGATGTCGATCTGATGACAGACTGGATATTGGAAGCTGCCGAAGCAGTTCTAATCGAGCTGGAGCCTCCCGGATGGTTTTCCTCAATGCCCTGGTTGTATCGATACCTTCCGCGTCGCTTTTGCCGTCCGATTTATCCTCCAAGATAGAAGGATAGATCTATCTTTCCTATCCTCCTGGTCCGCTTCCTCTCCATTGTTGGGGTCTATAACGACCCTAGACTCTCCACTAGTCAACCCTTCGTCAAAATGACTCAAGAATACGACCAGGAGTAGAATATAGAGAGTTAAAACTGGGTTTGTGTTGGATAATAAGGGAAATAGCATACCTTTGATGCATCGAGGATCACGGAAGATGATAAAAGATGTCAGTAACTTTGAATGTACATTAGCACAGCTCATACATATGGGAACAGTGGAAGACGTACCAATAGCATCGTCCAATATGAAAGAAAACAGGACTGGAGACTAGCATAATAACGGCATAGAGGGAAAGGCGGGTTTGGAAGCACATTCAAAATTGCTACCTTTTTATGTTATCTGCTGGCAGGGCCGATGCGCGCCCTTGCAGGATCTAGACGTGTAAGCGGAGGTAAAGATTCGACCTTGCCAGCAAGCTCCCTGCCAGCAAGTACAGCTTGCCAGAATATGATGTTCATGCCTCAGGGTAGATTAGGATTAGAACCATTGTCTCCTGAATCTTAGTCCCGGTAGTATCATCTCGCAACTGCTTCCCTTCGCATCCGTAAGTTGACGTGTACTCGGAAGTCCGTCTCCTGAGAGGTAATTTAAATTACTCAAACGGGCATTACCCTCCGACACTTGCTAGACTTCTGTCCTGTCGAAAAAATCTATTACAGTTCTTTCTTAATACACAAACAGCTTGCTATGAAATAACCGTTCAACGGTGGTAGAATTAATCAGACAGAGTCTAGTAAAATATTATAAACAACAACTATTCACAGTTCCGGCTGCATCACGAAACTGAACCCGAGATTCGGAAAAATATACTGGCATAGATCTAGTTACCAAAGATCCACTAAACATAATTTCGATTCCATGCAGTTCCTTCTATTTTGTGATGCAGAATCACGGTCGCTGAAGCTAAAGTCGAGGAACACCTACATTTTGATCCGCCGTCGCTATCCGTCTGTGCCAGCTGTACAATGTCTGTGTGCGCCAGCGCCCCTTGTTTCCATCTCCTTACGTGTATACATGTAAACATCCAAGGTCGCACCATAATTCATCACTGCAGTTTTCTTGCTTTAGTGTTGCACATCGATTCCGCGTAGGCGGTATTATAATTTAGCGCCCATATTTCGGTGTAAAGCGCACTTTGCGAGCTTCGCCACCAGTCCTAATCTGCAGGAATTAAGATATATAGCTGTTCATCGTTTTGCAATGCTATCGAGCCCGTCAACACTTGATTTATATGTATTGAAGTTGTCTGGACCCGTAAGAAAATGCTTTAGCGCCCGTTGAGCACCCTGGATAACTCCCAACGACAGCATTTTGTAAATAGCCATTGCTTTGAGCTGATTAGAATAGATTCACTCAATGTACCACGGCCAATGTGGAAATATCAGAGATCGCGATAACAAGAGAACAGGAATAGATTGTGTGCGATCCGTATGATCTGCATGCGGCGGTGCCGCGTCAACTCCAGATCTGACATTACCACTACACACATGCCGTGCAATCTGTAGCTAAAGACAGAAGTAGATATTATCTACGGTTGCATAATAGATTCGAAAAGCAGCGGCATAAAGGAATGTTCAAGTGAAACGAAGTACAGAATGTGCGGCAAAAGTCATATCACTACGTCTTCGAGCGCTAACCAATAGGATAGCGCAAAGAAAGCGCCAGAATAAGAGTGGCATTCGAATGGAGATATATAGATCTGTACATTGTTTTCCGAATCAACTACGGCGTCAGAAGGACGAACCGCGGAACGTAGATCCCAATCAATACACGGCATGTCCGCCTCCTCACCCAATACGCCATTCCAAAAGCCACTAATAAGCCCTTCTTTTCCCTTGTTATTAGGACCCTGAATGCCGCGGCTAGTCTACGTGGCACCTAGAATAGTGCGCGCAGTGCGCATGCACCGCCATGCGGGCGGAGGATTGAGTGCCACTCCCTGCAAAGTCTCCGACATGAATTGCGCATTTCTCTTGCAATTCTTAATTATATTTTACATTGTTTTGGAGCACGTTAGGAGGCATTATTGACTACCTATCTTCAAAATTTCAGAGGTGGATGAGTAGATTACGAGCGTCGGCACTCCATGCCACCCGACGGCGCCCTGTCTGGCCCTCGTCTCGCAAACGCATTCGAAGAAGCAGCGCAACCGCGGGGACCTAGAAAAAACACGTATATTACGTCCGATCACGGATGCATTAAGCACGCGTTTCAGCCTAAGCCCCTGCTAATTTCTGCGCTTGCAGTGGACGATTCGGTGCAGGGGGACGTGGTAGTGCACGGAATGCGCTAGAAACACCGTTTCCGCACTTCTTAGGTATTTCGCTCAGGGAGATACGGCCGTAGGCGCGGATAGAGCTTCGGTAGGGTCGACTCTGGTGAGATGTCCGCTCTGAGCGTGTGCGGTGGGGAATGCACTGAGGATGTGTTCGCGAGATCTTTGAAGTTATTGTAAATGCAGACGGTTTGTGATACTGCAATAAAACAACAAAAACTTATTTATTGAGTCTCTAAATACAGTAGAATGGTGTAGGGTACACGGAAGGTAGATACAGGAGCACAATATACAGGCAGAGAGATCGATATCGCGAGCAGAAGAAGGGGGCGCGGAGGGATGGCGCGAATGGGACTTGTTCGGTTAAGTCGGCGATCCCGGTATCTGTCCC
Organism: Pholiota molesta; assembly: GCA_014925825.1. Taxonomy (NCBI): domain Eukaryota; kingdom Fungi; phylum Basidiomycota; class Agaricomycetes; order Agaricales; family Strophariaceae; genus Pholiota; species Pholiota molesta. The sequence goes on from JACGCK010000022.1 coordinate 492,216, forward strand.
TGACTCGCATCCGTTTCTATCCCAAACCCATTTATTTCATGCTGCTACGTACATGATGTGCAGATGTATATAAGGAGTACCTAGCTTACCGTCGAATCCTCATCCCCCACCTCCTCATCTCTCCTCTCCTCTCCTCCTCATCTCTCATCGCCTCCGCCATCGACAGCCCGCAGCGCGCCTTCCGTTCTCGTTCCTTTCCTCGCTCGTCATGGCCTCTGATGTTCGTTCCCCTCTAGATGCCTACCTGGAGCTGATGGGCGACGGCGCCGCGGGATCTTGAGCACGAGGTTGCCTTCGTTGGGCAAGTCATCCAGGTTGTCGACGTCGTCTGAACAGCGCGCTGACGAGGTTGCAGAGGCGGGGTCGCTGCGCAGTCCGACGGCGAGGCTGAAGAAGACAACGCCAGCCAGAACTCGGTGAGTGATCCGCGAGGCGATGGCAGCGTCCCCCCTGCAACAGGTGTCCTCGCGCGTCCGCACCTCTGACCAACCCCCTATCGCCTTCGCAGCCCATCCGCACCCGATCGCCATCGAGACGCACCTCTCGCCGTGTCGCGCCCGCTGCCGCCTCGCAAGGCGCAAACGTGCCTGGTGCGTTCCAACGGATCTGTATACAGATCTACGCCGCCATCCAGGAAGAACAGAACAGCACTGCAGGGAGGGGCTCTGAGCGAGGGCGCAGACTGGCAAGTGGCGAAAGAACGTTGGCGGCGGCGTGGCACACACTCACAACCCTTTTGTCAGCTTTACTACTTGCACACATGAGCTGAGACGCACCTCTCGCCGTGTCGAGCCCGCTGCCGCCTCGCAAGTCCCACTGCGTCCACACTACCCATGACCGACTTGTGCCGTGTTAGCGCCTGCAACCTCTGCAGATGGTGACTGTCGCCGATTCAGCATCACGGTCGCTGTGCTCCGCCCCCAGCGCCCGGAACCGGTGTCGCCATGCACGGTCACGGGGCTCGGACGGCGCAAAGGCCGCCGACGAGGTCAGCGTGGATTCAGGCATCACCTGCCGATATCGTGTGCCCTCAGCTATCGTTTGCCCTCAGCCAACTACACCCCGGGCCGCCTAACACTGTGCCCCGGACGCGTCGTCGCGGATGGTCAGGCGTCGGATCCGAGCAGGGATGGGACTCGTGCGCGATCGAGCCGTGGCGGGTGGAAGGCGAAGACGTCGTGGGCGCGGGCGCGGTCCGGCGTGCACGGCTGTGGGTGGCGGTATGTGTGGGCGGCGAGACCGTCGTCGCGGGTAGGTGTCGCTGATCGTCCGCGGTTCGCCGCCGCCGCCGTCTTCGCCATCGCAGCCCGCCCACGCCTAATCCTACACAGCGCAGCGAGCGATCTGCACTCCTCTCGTGCGCGATGTGTGTCCAGTATGTACGTCCCAACGGATCCGTACCGCCGAGCGCCGCTGACCCGATTCTCCCTTTGTCCCTCCCGCAGCGCACGCCGCCGGCCAGGACGCACGACGCAGTGGGCAGGGCGCAACTACGGGTGCTCGTCGGCGCGGGCGGTAAGAGGCCGACATCGCGTTCGAGCCGCCGTGCACACGCTGACCATCCCGTCGTTAGCTTGTTCCGCACACCGCAACAGACACGTCCACGCACTCGCGTTCGTTCCACGCCCTGCTGTCCCGCCGCCTCGTACGTCGCACTCGTCGACATTCCATCCGGCCGTCGACGGACTGGCTCCGGGCCCAGCGCCTGCCATGGATGCCGTCGTGATGGAGGAGAGTAGTCCAGGACGAGGGCACAGGGCGGGTATGGTTTCGGCGCGCTCCGTCGTCGTCGTCGTCGGGTGTCCTGGTCTTGCGAATAGTTGCCATGCGGGACCGAGGAATTGAGGATGGTGCGTGGCGAAGCGCTGCGATGGCCGAGGTAAGACATCGATCGGTTCAGAACGAAAGAAAACGAACGACTCACGTTGATCTCGTCTGCCCGCAGCCAACTACGCCGCCGAGTACTGGGCCTGCTGTCCGACGGAACTCGTCGTCGTCGGCCATGGCGCTTGCAGGGCGTGATGTTCGTCGATTTTCCTTCCGAGATCATCGTCGTCGTCGTCGTGGGGCTGGAGGTTGGTGTAGGTGGAGAGGCCGTGGTGTTGGGGGCGAGATCATCGCCGTGGGGGCTGCCTGTGGTGCGTGGCTGGAGGTTGGTGGAGATAGACTGTCCTCGGTGCCTTGTATTCGGTTTCCGAGCGAACGAGGGGTGCTGGCCGCGGCGAGATGGGGTTTCTGGGCCAGAAATGAGTGATAGCGCTCGAACTGAGTGCATACAGGCCCTACCGTGTTCCAGGTGCCGTATTCCTTCGATGTCTCTTGTACGTAGGTGGCGATGTCTCTTGTCCGTAGGTAGGCAGCACGCCGCGCCATGGCGCCGTCGCGATCGTCTCTGCGCCATCAGAGCACGGCTGTAGATATACTTGATGGCGACGCGTGGCGGATGAATGTAGATGTTCGGTGTTGAGGAGAGGGTGACGCCGGCTGAATTCTGACGAGACGCTGTGAGTAGAGATAACACGAAGAAAAGGCACGTACTTACAATCAGCCAAGGCTCAATGCCACGCGTCGTACATGATCTCTGGCGCTGGGGGATGTCGCGCGCGGTGCGAGATGGCCGTCTCTGTCTCTGCAAGGGTATTACCGCGGGCATGGCACGGCCTTGCGCTCTTGAAGGGCGTCGCACACGGGCGCAGGACACCGTCGCATGGCGCTAGAGCTCGAGAACGCTGGATAATCTAACGCGCTGGGGACTGGCAGTGGATGCGGACGGCGACGTGCGGAACGGAGACGGAACAAGGGAACGGGGCGGGCAAAATGGGATGGAAACGGAAACAGCTCGCGAGAGAGGGACTGAAGGGGAGACGAGTGCTGGCCACCTGATTAGATCGAAACCTTGGGAAAACCTAAGTATCGGAGCGTCCTCGTGGCCCTCGCGCTAAGTATCGCCGTCGGCGTCGGCCGCATGCAGCCAAACACGAACAAGCGCAAAAACCCTAATGCCCAACCCACAGTGAGTCACTGACCGTCACCTCCTTGCTCTCAACCACATCGTTATGCTTAGTATCCCTCGCAAATATCACCACCGAAGTGTGCGTATCTCTTTAAACTAACTATCAGATCGATCATATTGACCCCCAGCCTGGATCGTAGTTTCCAAACAGGCAATAGGCTATAAATTTTTAGTAAACTAAATCCACACCCACCACACAGAACCAAGGTGACGAACATTCAAAGACCCTCAAAGACCCTCAAGCTGACGATACAAACCCACAGCCCACACCCAAAAATTTTTCCTCGCTTTCCACCTCATTCACCATGCCACTCGTCCTCGAAGGAGAATACGATGCCGCCTGGAAGGCCAAACTCCGGGACAACATCATGAAAGATCTCGACGACCAGCTCCAGAACACCGCTGAAGCCTACCAGCGCAAAATTGCGGACAACGCCTCCGCCCCCATGGAAGTCCTCTACCGCTTCCAGCACGAGTACAACCGCGACGTGCTCAACCTCCAGACGACCGCCGACGAGCACCTGAAGAACGAGCTCGCCCGCGAGGAGCTCGAGCGCAAGTGGCAATCCGAGGAGCAACAGCTGAATCAGCAGCCGTGGCTCAAAAATCCGGACCCGACGCAGGCGCTCATCGAGGAGCAGCTCGCCATCCTCAACCACATCAAAACCCGGTCGCCCGATGCCTATCGGACCGCCCGGGAGCAGTACATCCACGAATACGCCTCCACGACCTCCTCGGCCATGTCTTCCCGTGTGGCGTCCCCCGACCCGCACCGCGGCGCGTACGCCCACGGGTACTCGTCAACGGAGGCCACCTCCATCAGCGGCGCCTCTTCGCCTGACCCGTACCAGCCGCGCACTATCGACCCGTACTCCAATGCCTCGTCGCCGACCTCGTTCTACGCGCCGATGAACCCCTTCACCGACCCGCAGCCTCAGTTCCGCGCCACGAAACACGACCAGCAGCAGGAAGAGTTCCGCCGGCGCGCTGAAGCCATCCTGCAGCGCAAGCACAAGCTGCGACACCGCTCACCTGTTCCTGCGCCGGAGCCCATCTCGTCGTCGTCGTCTACCACCTCCACTTCCTCAGATGACGCTCCAGCGCCCTCAGAGGCCGTCTCCAAAGCCGAGAACCCGATGTCCGAAGCGGACGTGCGTAATCTCATGACGTACCACGACCAACAGTGGACGTGGATGCTCACGGTGCCGCACATCCACTGGGTCGACTTCCCATGGCCGCTGCTGAGCTTCTCCAGCCCGACGCGCGTGGAGGATCTCACGCTCGAGGGCGTCGCCAAGTACATCTTCGCGCCGATGCATCTTCACCACGATCGTAATCTAGTGAAGGACCGTCTCAAGAATTTGATCCGCCGGTGGAACCCTGACAGGTTCGAGCTCAAGTACCTGGCGCGCATTCCCGATCTGGAGGAGCGCGATATGGTCAAAGATGGTGCAGCGGTTGTTGAGCGTATCTTGGGCGACCTGCTTGCGAGGTGGAACGAGCTCCAGTGAGGGGTTATAAGTATCCTTCATGGGCACGCTTTTTTTTTTTCCTTTCCTTTTTTTTCTCCACCGCACGGACACGACGAAACAAGTTCAACCTTGGATATAATCCATCCAGCATCACATATCTACGCATGATCTCTAACGCATGATACTGCACGGAGGCGCGAGCGCCTCTATAGAGAAGCAGTATCTGTACTTTCCTGCATATTTCCTCTGATCTCTTTTTCTTTTATTTCTGTATTTTTCTTCCCACGATTCTCTTTCTCCTTTCTCTTTCTACTCATCTATCCATCCGTCGACGCATCTGTCCCATATCCATCTGCACCATATCCATCTCTGCGCCACCGATCCAGCATTCCACTGCAATCTTCTTTTCTTGCGTATTTATCACCTATTAAGTCCTGTACCATGCTATCCCGCTGCTGTCCTGACTCCTGCTTCCTTTTCCTCACCTACGCATTATCATGTCTCACCTGGCTCATCTTTTTTTCCTCTTATTTCTCCCGTCTTCCTTGTCTCTGATTTCTTGGTTTTACGAAATGCTTTCATTTATGATATCTTTTTCGGCCGTCGTCTTTCGATTGATACCTATCTGTACAGCCTTTTAATAGTACCCTACGTTTGGATTGCTTTTTTTACTGTTTCATTTTGTGTTTTCATCAAGGGTGGCATGGCTCGTGCCACTCATCTCCTCGTGCATGTGTATGTACGCACGTACGCACGTACTCATGAACATGAGGACGAAAAAAACCAGCGCAACGATCTATGGTCTGGTAGTAGTAGTTAGTCGTCGTAATTAAGTACAATTCAATGATCAAATCTATGCCAATATACAGATATTCTAAGTCTGTTCATAGTGAATATTTGATGCTGGCAATGGGAGAAGGAGTCGATGTGTACGAAATTCATTAATACATACACAGCTTGTCGTCCTCCGCCTATATTGCGCCAATATTGCGCTCTGGACCTAGAGCCCTATATGTATTGGCCAGAGCTTGGCCCAGAATCCTGAAGGGCATCGAAACCAGCTCTGAAACTTGAAAATTGAGGATCTGTCAGTTATTTAATTGACCTTCCTCAGCCCCATGCGCTGCACATGCGTCGCCTCAATGCTCTTTTGCGCCTGTGGCCGCACTGGTGTGGCGCCTTGCTGCCTTCTCCTCGCTTGCACCTGGCTTGCACCAGCTTGCACCCCAAAATGAAAAATCTTCTGATTCTTATCGCGGTCCGTCAGACGGCCGCCTTCATAGCTTCAGGGTCCATCTCCGAGTCCCATTATGTGCTGCCCACGCATCTACACACGGACACACAACTTAAAATTCACAACCTGGTCGCGTGGTTGATTAATTAAGCGCTTGGCTTAGCCGCCAGCGCTCCCCAGTGTGCACCGCCGTGCACGCTGCACTCTAAACCAACTCAGAGCCACAAAAATATTTCGGCATCTGGAAAAAAAATCATCAAATATCGAAGGCAGATAATGACCCTCCTCGATTGCTCGCTGTTCGCTTGCACCTCCGGCACATAGTCGTAGCTTACATTTGAATGCTTCCTCGGACATCGAAAGCATCCTCGGACATCAAAAGCAAAAACAATTGCGGCCCGACTCCCCGCCACCATGCCACCACGCATGTACAGATTCATCATTCAATATTCTAAACATAATCAAGAGTCGAGACTGAGTCGAGGCGCAGAAACAAATTAGCACCCTGCCGCCAGCCATGAAACCGTGTGCAGCACCGCACGCGCTCACAATAAATCGACGTCGATAGGCGCGCTTGGGCTCTGGCCCTGGACGTTCATCGTGTCCTGCATCCCCAGGCTCGCGGCGTCGTCGACTGGGACAATCATCGGCGCGGACTCGCCAGAGCTTACGTCCACCATTAACGATGTGGGGTTCGTTACCAGGTCGTCGGGGTCCGGGGCGAAGGTGTAGCCGCTCATGTTTAAGGCGTCAGTGGTGGTTTGGTCCTCTACTGCTGATGGGGGACAATTTTCGGAAGAGAGGCGTTCCATCCGGGAAATGCGGTTGGGGGTGGAATGGAAGCGAATTCGAACACCAAATATTAGGTTAGAAATCATCCAAACATTATGCAGACGCCATAAGGTCCAGGAAGGGGCCAATCAGAGAATATGAATATATGAAAAAGGTGTGCGTTAGCTAGGCTCTAGAGGGTCGCAGCTCGGGGTCGGTGCGGCACATAATACGCACATACGTACCAGTATTAATTTGGGATGTCACTGTTGTAGAAGTAGTTGAAGACGTCTCGGGCTTCGAACTACCCTCGGCTATGTCGAGGACAGCAGTCCCGAGAGCACGGATCGCTGATGCCTGCGCAGTGCCGAGCGTCTGGAATTAAGGCAGTTCCATGTCAGCCACGGTATATGAACCTGTATTATATGCGAAAGGAAAACGAAACAAAAAGAGACAGAACGGGGCAAATGCCATCGTTAATCTCCCCTTCCACATTCGAAGTTTCGCACAGGATGATGGGTAATTCGATACAGCAACGCACATTAGTCATTAACGAAGCACCCTCATCCGATGGCTCTGTGACGAGCGCCATCGCGAGCGGCTCGACGCCCTTCTCAATGCTTTCTGCGAACGCGAGCGTTTGATCGCCAACGCTGCTGAGTTGATCCTAAATAACAAAAACCCAGAGGTATGATGTCAGAGACGAAATGCTGCCTTCCACCGTCCTAAGACCAAGCGTGATTGAAGAACGCACTCCATAGAGCGCTACATCCTGAGCGACTGCAGAGCGACTGTCGTGCCCTTCGTTGACTGCGAGTTCCATGTTATCAGTGAATCTGCGTGTGTTAGAGGACCACATATGCGAGGATTAGCATCAAGATATTGCGAGAGACACAAATGAGACGCACCGATTAATCGCAAGCTGCATCCCCTTTGCATGACGCGTGACGTCCTGCCAGTCTCTCGTCAGGAGCTCGATAGCGCTTGGTGATATTTCGGTGGCGACAGACATGGTTGAAGAGAATTAAAGAGGTACTGCGTAAAAGTGGGAGTAGAGTGCAGACGGAGGTGGTGAGACAGGTTTAAGGTATGGATCGAACTTTAGCACGGCAATTGTATGGCCACGCTCCTTCTGTGGCTCTTATTACGCAAAGGTGGGTTTTAACGCTTGGTGAGCTGGAGCCATTGTCATTTGGAATAAAGATACTAGAAGATACTAGTGGGTGGTTATTCAAAGGGGCTTGGAGCGTCAAGATGGTGTACAAAATTAGAACACCGATACGATCTAAAAATATCGTCTACATCTCAGCACATTATTCAGGGGTGTAATGCTTTCTTCAGTGCGGCCGCGGCATCGCTGACGAGCTTTCTTCCAATAGTCAAGGCACTAGATGTCGCATGTCTGTCAGTCTGTTATCTATATCTGTGAACTGATATCAACTCACCCTATAAGAATGTTCCACCGGAGTACAACTTGATAAGCAAACTATTTTTTCTGATAGACGCGCAGGCCGCGCCTGAAATTGAAATTTTACAACGAGACTCACCGTCCATAGCCATTACAGGGTGCGGAGCGCCTTTAAACACCGCCACCTCCACGGCGACTCCCGCCTTTCGCAGCTTCTCCGCATATTGAACGCCCTCTTCTTTCAGGATGTCAAGCTCGGCCACACCCACCCACGCAGGAGGCAGCTTGGCGACGAGATCGTCGGGTGCAAAGAGTGGCGAAGCATCCCACTTGGTCCAGTCCGCCTCGTTCGGGAGGTAGTTTCCCTTGAACCAATTCATCCGGTCAGGCGTGAGCCATGGGGTCAGCGCGTTCTCGGCCCATGAAGTGGCGACAGTCGCGGTGTTGTCCGTTACTGGAACCACCAGGAGCTGGAACACCAGTGAGATCGGAATGCTGAGATCGATAGCTTTAAGGGCTAGGATGGTCGCTAAATTTCCGCCGCTTCATAAATGTCGTTGGTGGCTTTTCATGGATGCAAAAGACTAGATAAAAGACAGACCTTGAAGAACCACCAACGGCGACATTGGCTAAATTGATTCCCAATTCTTTTACGCCATTCTTCACCACCCAGTTCAGAGAATCAACTGCATCCTCGACAGCGGCAGGGTATGGGTGCTCGGGCGCCAATCGATAGTCCACTGAGATCACTACACACTCCGCCCCTGTCAACGCATGGGAATTGGACAGTCAGGTTCTGAAAATGCTGAACTTTAAAAGAGCGTACGTACGAACGCTCATGTTGGTGCAAAATGAAGTCTCGCTCCCAATGTTTCCCAACGTCCAACCTCCTAAATGGAATTCCTTATCAGATGGGTTTTGACAGCTATTTAGTTGCGATAACAGACCTCCATGGAAGAAGATAAACAGTGGCCATCCTCCCGCAGGTGGTTCGCCCTCCGGAGTGAACGCGCGGAATTTGGTGTTCGGTAAGTCATAGTCCTGTGTCTTCGCTACGCTGAGAGGCGCCGACGCGCCAGGGACTGCAGGCCCATTACGGATCTCCGGGGACCATGGTAGAGTATGGGGCGCTACTAGATTGAGGATGTGCTTGGTGTGGAATTCGACGTATTCGGGGTCGAGTCGTGGGATGACCGATGGGTGAAGAGGCTGTTTGGGGGTTGACATTGTACGCTCAAGAAGTGTTATACTCGAGTGCGATAAGGCAGATTTTGGAAGCAGTCCGTCGTGGCCTTAGGAAGTGAATTCCGGCATACTCTATTTATATATGACTCGAAGATAGTAAGAGCGGCCCGGCCGTGATCATGGGGCAGCAGCTGGCAGCAGCCGCCGGCCAGTCAGATGGATAATGCTTGAAATTCATGTGCGCCAAGATCACCCATGTTTGACTATCACGGCCTTCGGGGACCGGGTTCATACTTCGCAATGGATTCTTCATTCTCTCAACACATTTGTAACGCATTGTTATTTTAAGTATACATCAAATACAAAGGTTACAATTTCTTCCTTCCACGGAATCCAGAGTACAGAACTCTAGCTGGAGAAGACGTTGAGGTCGAATTGCCCAGAGGCAGAGACGTCGGTGTACTGATGACCAACAGCAGAGGTCCATCTGTACAGCGAAAAATCAAATCAGCAGCAGATATAGTAGATAAGCTGATAACGAGCGTGAACCGCCACTCACCCGCCGAACAGTATGGGAATGGACAAGCTCTCAACGTTGTTGTAATCAGCGAACCAGAGGGGAACGGTGTTGTCGACCACAACGCCATACGAACCGAAGACAGTGCTCCATTCCTATCCATGCATAAGTACGTGAGTACGATAAACTGGACCATAAATAGCCAAGTCACGTACCCCGGGACTGCTGTAGATGCCGAATTTCAAGCCACTGGCCTTGATAGCAGCGATGAGCGCTTTGGCCTGAGAAAGGTTCCCGGCGGAGCCGTAGTTCCACTGCGAGGAAAGGGAGATAGGCACCATCAGCTCAAGTTCGTTCTACATATGATCTATCGTATATCCTCCTTCCCAAACGGGCAGTGGACACATAACAGAAAGATGGACCCACGTTGTTGCACACCGCGGCGTCCTTCTCGATATCGACCCAGACGGTGCCGATCTTCATCGCGTTCGCGGAGAACGTGCTCGCGATGGCCGCGACCTGCGCCGCGTACGACTTGCAGCTGTTCCCGGAGCCGTTGCACGGGAACCAGTACATGTCGATGTTCGTGTACCCCGCGGCCCGGGCGTTCTTGTACGACGCGACGAAGTTGGGGTCGACCTGGCCGCCGACGCCGCACGCCTCGGAGTACCCGCGGATGATGGCCTTGGTGAAGCCCTCGCCGAAGGCTTTGGTGTAGGTTGCGGTGGAGACGAGGGAGGAGGAGTCTACGGCGTGCAGTAAACCGTACGAGGAGGCCGCGAAGAAGGGGAGGAGGGTGAGGGCTTTGAAGAGGTACATGGCGAGCGAGCTGGGTTAGTAGCTGATAATGGGATGCAAGTCTTCGTAACTTGATAAACGAGGAACAGAGAAATGGGTGCTTTTATACCTTCCATATGGCCTGTTGTGCATCGTATGGAAAGATAAATGATCATGATAGTGTGCGAAGCCTCACTCTCCTCAGCTGCCTCAACATTCATGCATAGTCAATCACCATACAATACTATTTGAATTGCAATTTTTGAATGATACACTTCAACACCGACGGCTGGCAGGCTGCGAATGACAATGTTGCATCGTTGCACATGGTAGGAACGACAGAAGCGCTCACCTGGTCTGCACATCACTGGGTCCTGTCAAAACACGCATGATTTTCTTGTTGCTACGGTATTTGATGCTAAGCGAAAGATTGGTAGTTAATCATCTGGTGAAGTGGTTTCGGAAGCGAGTGGGAGATCCTAGGAGTTTTGAGGAGTTTTGCATGTAGTTAGCGAAGTGAACGTGAAAGGGCCACAAGTTGGTGACAATTTAAATGAAGTATATTTTTGTCTCATGTGCGACTGGTGTACATGCGCAGGGGAAGACGATATATACTATGATCGACGTTCGGATTGAAAGAGATTTGATACTTCCAGTTGAACAATCTACCTGGTAATCAGAGTTCAATAGAGCTCTGAAATCTTCGCAATATTTTCATAGAAGATACAACACATCTAGAAAGACGTGCAGGAGGCCAATGCTCGACGATAAAGTAGGCTCGGTACCGGGTATGCACCATATGCAGTTGCAGATCCCCGGGCTATATCCGAGTAGCGTCTATCGCAATCCTAAATTTGGATTGCGAAATAGCAGATAGCAAGCCGCCAAGTCTCAATGAAGCTCAGATGAATCGCTTCAGATAGAATAGGAATGCTCAGCTCTCAACAAGTCTTTGAACCTCAAAGTAACCCTCGCACATGCGACCTGACAACGAATCCATGGAATCTAGCACGAACGTTCCATCAGCCAAAAACGTGCAAGCGAAAGGAATTCTCCACTAAAAACAAAAAAAAAACAAAAACAAAAAAAAACGAGATCAAGCCTTCGCCACCGCCTCCTCGCCCACCCGCCACACCTCCAGCCCGCCCTCCCCGCCCACGCCCACCACGCCGCGCCGCCAGTCCACGCCCAGCACCTTCTTCGCGCCCGCCCACGCCTTGAAGCTCGCCACCGCGCCCTTCGTGCTGCGCACGTCCCACACGCGCACGACGCCGTCGTACGCGCCGGTCACGACCTGGTGCCCGTTGCGCTCGCTCGCGGCGACGCACGCGGGCGTGGACGGGTGCTGGAAGGTGGCTGCGGCCGCGGCGAGGGCGGTGGGCGAGGCGCGCAGGTCGTAGAGCGTCATGGTGCGGTCGGTGGAGACGGCGAGGGCGCTGCTGCCGTCGCGGGTGAGCGCGAGGTCGAGGAAGGGTTTTTCGGCGGCGTTCTGTCGTAACACAGGTTTGGATCAGGATGAGAATTTAGTGTGAGAGGATGGACGTACAATGGTGTGTTCGCAGACGCCGTATTCCGTGTTCCACATCCGCACCGTGGAGTCGAACCCACAGCTCACCGCCTTCGTCTCGTCATTTGCAAAGCGCACCTTCGACACACGCGCGGTGTGCGATTTGAGCACCAGCAGCGGCGCCTTGCGCAGCGGCTTCGCCGCCGCCTCGATCCTGCGCCGTTTCTTGCGGTCGCGCTCGTTCAGCACGGGCTCGGGCACCTCGTCCGCCGTCGGCACGGTGGTGTCCCAGAACCCGATGAGCCCGTCCCAAGAGGACGTGAGCAGGTGGGTGCCCGCGGTGTTGGCGCTGACGGACGAGACGGGGCGGTGTGCAGGTGGAGTGAGGAGAGCACCTTCGAGGAGGGCGAGGCGCCGAGGGTGATTTGGGTGATCTGGGCGGTGAGGTCGTGCGACGAGCTGGCGATGGTGTAGGTCGATTCGTCTGCGGAGACGACGGAGAGGGAGGTTATTGGCGCTGTGTGTGCCATTGTCGTCGAGACGAGGTTTTTTGAATAATCGAACGCGCGTATTTGGCCATCGTACGAAGCTGTTAGGAAGTGACTGAAGTAAGGCGTTAGAGTGTAACTTCAGAGTTGTTAAAGAAATTTGCGACGCACTCTTGGACCTGGCATGACACAGAGGAGACCCAGTCCTCATGTGGGAAGTCGGACATCTTTTGCGGGGGCATAATCGACTCGATATACTCAATCTCGAGTGTTTCCTCCTCCCCGACGCCATTTTCTGAGCACCATTCGCTCAGAGTCGTATGGAGCAGCTCTCCTCTAACCAAAAAATCGAAAGGAACGGGTTTCTCGAGCGATAGCGCCTTGTTAACAAGTTGTGAGAGTTGGTATCGCTTCCATGATGTGGGGATCATAAATTTCTGGGATGGCAGAGGGTATTGTGTTTGTGTGGTAAATACCACTGGCTGCGAGGCCATATTTGAAGCCATATTTGAGAGAGGGAGTTCGTTAGAGTTTGGATGGCAAGTTGGACGTTCTAGTCCAGGACTGAAGACGACTTGACGATGAACGCGTTTAGAAAAAAATACATCACGTGCACCTAAAAGTCATATCCGGCCCGGGATCTCCTCTTGGTCAACTTCGTTGTCGACAACCGTCAATTGACCACTCCATCTCCTGCATAAGCCGTCTCCACGATCCTCCTTTCCTCCATATTCTGGTCCATAAGCTCAGTTAAACGACAAAATAAGTCTGCAGGATAATTCATAGACAAGTTGAATACAGGTTCAATAGCTGGCAAAGTTGCCTTGCCCACCAACTCTGGACTCGGATTAGATCTATCAAACCCTAACCTACCAAAGGCTACCATCGATCCCCAACACCTGTTGCCCTATTGATTATCAGTTAAGATCTCAATTTCCTCGAGGCTCGATGGCAACTATAGGGGTAATTTGACGGGCGCTGACATTCATCCGGTTCATCAAATTCCACCAGGTAAGCTTCTCGCCACCACCATGCCCTCACAACACGGCGCTAAACTATGGGCTCAGAAAGAAGCCAAACAGCTCGCACGACGATCAATTGAGATCGTGAAAGGCGTCATTCCCCATATTGTCGAGAAGGAACCGCCTGTTCTGACCCCACCGCTTGCCGATAGCCCTATAGTCATGGACACGATGATCCCTGACGCGCTGCAGAAAGGAACCACGATGTTGAAGATGGCGGATGGAAAGAAGAAGGCCATAGTATGTAGGATCGATCCAGATGAGGGACAGATCCTGTACAAGTCGAGCAAAGAAGTTATAGGTGCGTCAAGTATTCATTGAAATGACCTGAATGATTCCAGCCTATTCTTTCATAGTCCCCATTGAGTGTATCAAAGAACTCAGATTGGGCACGAATGCGCGCTATTATCGTCTCCAATTTAAGGCTCCAGAAGAATACGAGGACAGATGGATCACCATCATCCATATCGTCGATGGGACGTACAAGACGCTCCACCTCGTCGCGGAAACACGGGACGTCTTCCAGCAGTGGAGCCTGGCTCTTCAGAAACTGTACGCTATTCGCCAAGGGCTCATGTCCGGACTCGGTAACTTCGAAACGCGGCAATCCGTATGGGAGCGGCAGTACTGGAAGGGCGCGGACGAGGAAGGTGATCAAGTACTTGACTTCGAGGATGTCGAGCGCCTGTGCAAAAGATTGAACGTCAGCAAGACAACGGTTGAATTAAAGAAATTGTTCACGGTAGGTTTCTTCTTCCACGGATGCATAAGGGACAAGGGCTCATTCGTTTCTAGGAAGCAGACACGCTGAACAAGGGATATTTGGACTTCGCCCAGTTCCAAAAATTCGCCAAAGTCCTGAAGAGGCGTCCCGATATTGAGAGTATCTATGCGAAGCTATGTACCGCCAATGAAGGGAAACTTGACAAAGCGGCTTTCGTCAAATTCATGAAGCAGTACCAAAAGGTCAGACCATCACTAACATCATTATATATATAACACCTTATTAACGAACGTTACAGTCGGAATTGACAGATTCCGAGCTCGGCGCGGTCTTCGACAAATACGCCGGATCCTCGTCATCGCCTAACGAACCCGCCGACATCCTGAGCCTCGAGGGCTTTTCAACATTCCTTGTCTCCAAGGAGAATTCTGCATTCCGAGCAAAACTTACCAATCTGGCAGGATATGACCGCGCCCATCTCCGAATACTACATCTCGTCTTCCCACAACACGTATCTGGTCGGTCATCAGCTCGTGGGTGTCAGCACGATCGAGGGCTATATCGGGCGCTCCTGCACAGCTGCAGAAGTGT